>JAPKLW010000650.1:9000-41549 GCA_026898455.1 Plectranthus barbatus
TTTTTCTAGAACTTAGCATGACTGGCTAAGTTTATTCATGGATTCTAGGGTTTGAAGCTTTGTATTTATTCATTCAACAATTTATGTAATTCAATGTTCCTGTTCCATTGATGTTCTAATTTTATTTGGGATTTTCATTAATTGCGAGATACTGGCCATTGATTGCGATTTGAATTGGTAGTTTTTGAATCGAGAGGTCTAGGTTATCAATTCAGATGCAAATAAATTAGATTTATTAGAACAATTGTCCGAGAGGAAATTGAACTTTTAAAGGGTTTTGAAATCTAAGGTTTTTATCAAGAGTAAAAGTCTTTTGTATGTCCGAGAGGAATCTTCTGATCTTTTATTTCCACGTTATGGTTTAGAGTCCGAGAGGATCACCTGATAACATATTTGCGATTGCTCACATCTTTGGGAATTAAATTGGGATTGAATTGCATGAAAAGTTGTTTGATTAATATGCAAAGTGGATTACCCTGGAATCCTATTTTCTCACAAGCTTTCTAAAATCAGTAATTGATCTTTATTTTATTTTTGCTTTAAAATCATTGCTAGTTTAAATAAAAACCAAATCTCTTTTCTGATTCGCGTTGATAGTAGTATGGTATCTACGTTTTAGTGCTTGGTTATATTTCGAGCCTGCAGTCCTTGAGTTCGATAAATTATTACTTGCCCTCTGCAGTGGTCTGTACACTTGCAGCTTTAGCGCGTTGCGAAACGCGCTATCAGAAGGTTCATACAAATTCTAGCAAGGCTAAGCAATCTGCTGAGATTGCAAGAAAGCCAGCATACACACCAAGTAGGAGGAACACCTACTTGAGGCCAGAGTCTAAATCAAATCAATTTCAAAAAGACAGTGATGGCTCGACAAACCACTTCACATTCCTATACTGATTTAAGATATTGCTCCAATAGGAACAAAAGGTAGTAAAACGTGATGACAGGCAAAATGTCAAAATCACGAAGGTCTGGATTCCGAATGGAATGATCTAGAGAACTAATCCTGCAGGATCCGTAACTGATCGGGTACCAAAAATGTAACTTCATTGTTTTGCAGGAACAGGGTCCAGGAAGAATAACTTCAAGAAAACTTAAAGAATGGATCCTAGACAGTGGATGCTCGGGTCACATGACAGGAGATGAAGAGATCTTCACAGAACTCCACAAGATCAGAGGACCTTCAGTCTAATTCGGTGACAACTCAAAGGCTAGAGTAATTGGAAGAGGGTGCATTGAGCAGAATGGAATGCGAATAATCAACGTGGCCCTCGTCGACAGTCTCAAGCACAATCTACTGAGCATCAGCCAGCTAAGTGAAAATGAATATATTGTTTCTTTCTTTGATATAGGTTGTGAGATTGCTGATAGGACCACTGGAGAATTAAAGCTTAGAGGAATCAGGAAGGGAGGACTCTATGTTGTTGATTGGGAAAGTGGTTAGCAAGCATCATGCTTCATAGCATTCAGCAAGGAGGAGACAAATTGGCTATGACACAAAAGGCTAACGCATCTAAAATTTAAAACTATCAATTATATTGCCAAGAATAACATTATTGCAGGATTACCCAAGGAAACCTTCAAGAAGGAAAGAATATGCAGAGTCTGTCAACAAGGAAAACAAGTCAAAGCGTCCTTCAGATCCAATCTGGAAAAGGCCACATCAAACAGAATCTTTGAGCTGTTGCACATAGATTTATTCGGCCCCGTGACTCCACCCACTGTAGGTAATAAAAAATATACCTTGGTTGTTATTGATGACTATTCCAGGTACACATGGGTGAGACTACTCAAAAGCAAGGACGAGGTGAAGATTGTCCTGCCGGAGCTGATACATTGAGTACAGAATGACAAAGAGATCACGTTGAAAAGGATAAGATCCAACAATGGTACAGAAATTTGTAATGGAGCATTAATGGACTTTTGCGCCGACGCTGGGATAGGACATGAAAGGTCCACTGCAAGAACACCTCAACATAACGGTTTGGCAGAAAGAAGAAACAAGACTCTCAAAGGGGCAGTGTGAACAATGCTTGCGAATACAGATTTGAGTCAAAGATATTGGGGAGAAGCTGTAATGAATGCTTGCTACACGCAGAATCGAATTGGATTGAATCTTCGTTTCAACAAGAATCCCTACGAAATATATCATGGTCGTAAGCCTCCCTTAGCTCATCTTTGTGCTTTTGGTTCACCATGTTATATCCATAATAATGGGAAGTCGAAGTTAAGTACTTTCTCTCCCAAAGCTGACAAAGGAGTGTTCCTAGGATACAAACATCCATCTCACAAGGGATATAGAGTGCTTAACAAGACAACCAAGCTTGTGGAAATAACATGCAATATTATTTTTGATGAAGCAGTTAGTGCGCAGGGCCATGAGAAGTCAAAGAGATGAGACTCATGAAACCAATTATGTCAATGGACCTTCGGGCTCGAATACTTCCAAAGCTGAACTGATTGATCCGACTAGGTTAATGAGTGAATCATCATCTCTACTGGAGATCTTGATTGATCAGCCAAAATTTAAGATGGTCTGTGATGCAAATGGTAATGCTGAGGCCAACCTAAATTCTCTCAAAAAAGCTTACATGTCAACAGGGAACTCAAGGAGAGGAAGTCAGTCAGCGAGATGGAGATACTGCTGAGAATACCCTAAAAGGCGAGAGAATTATTGAAGATAACTCTGCTGAAGATAACCAAGAAGAGAATGCTAGAAATAGGAGTACTACATCAGCGAACCCGAATCCAGCAGACGATATGCCAGAAGATAGCCATTCAGCAGAAGACACTCCAACAAGTGTAGTAGACAACTTGGAAAATCTACAGCTTGCTGATGTACCAGTCTCAAAATAACTTATCGGAACGTCCAACAGTCAAGCCATTCCAGTAGAAGAACTACAAAGACCAAAGTGGCTGCTCAGAGATCATACCACTGAAGCAATCTTAGGAGATCTTACAGATCCAATCCGAACATGACACATTGCCATGCTAGCCTGCTTCATATCACAGGAAGAGCCAACCAACGTAGCAGACGCACTTAAATCAGCTGATTGGATCAACGCGATGCAGGAGGAATTGTCAGAGTTCACAAGGAATCACGTATGGGATCTCGTTGATCGGCCGACACATCAATCAGTGATAGGAACCAAATGGGTATTCAAGAATAAGAGAGACAAAAATGGACTCGTCGTTTGCAACAAAGCCAAACTTGTTGCTAAGGGATATGCACAGTGCAAAGGAATAGACTTCAACAAAACCTTTGCTCCGGTAGCTCGACTGGAAGCAATCAGGTTATTTCTAGCATATGCTGCCCATCATGGTTTTACTGTCTTTCAGATGGACGTCAAGAGCGCATTCCTGAATGGTGAATTAAAGGAGGAAGTCTACGTGGAGCAATCTCCAGGGTTCGAGCGCGGGAACAAGGTGTACAGATTAAAGAAAGCTCTTTATGGTATGAAACAAGCCCCAAGAGCTTGGTATGAGACGCTATCACAGTTTCTGCTGAAGAATGGATTCAGGAAAGGGAAGATCAACAGGAAGTTATTCATAATCAAATATGCTGAAGACATTTTACTCGTCCAAATCTATGAGGATGACATCTTATTTGGATCAAGAAATCTAACACTCTGTGAGAAGTTTGCTCGACTTATGAAAACTAACTTCCAGGTGAGTATGATGGGAAATATGTCATATTTTCTAGGTCTGCAAGTTCAGCAATCCAGTGATGGGATCTTCATCCACCAGAAGAAGTACACCAAGTATCTCATCGGCAAGTTCTGCCCGGAGAAGACGAAGACACTGTGGATTCCCATGAGCACGGCATGTCAAATATCAATGGATGAAGAAGGCGAATTTGTGGATCCCACAGCATATAGAGGAATAATTGGTTCTCTTCTATATCTAACGGTGAGTAGACCAGACATTTCGTATGTTGTAGGCGTATGTGCTAGATATTAAGCAAAACCAAAGAAATCACACATGGAGTACGCACGAAGGATTGTCAGATATCTGAAAGGAACGGAATCATTAGGAATTTGGTATCTCAGAGCAAAATGATCTCACACTCGTAGGATATTCAGACTCGGATTTTGGAGGATGACGAATTGATCGAAAAAATACGAGTGGGACATGCCAATTCCTGGGTCACAAGCTGATAAGCTAGTTCAGCAAGAAGCAACATTCCATAGCAACATCCACAAAAAAAGCAGAGTATGTAGTTGCAGCAAGTTGTTGTACGCAAGTGCTGTGGATCAAGCAACAACTTCAGGACTATGAAGTCAGCACTAGTTGCATTCCTATATACTGCGACAACAACAATGTGATGTGCATCACAAAGAATGCAGTACATCATTCCAGGACAAAGCACATCGATATCAGACATCACTTCATTCGATACCATGTTGAGAAAAAGGATATCTCCATGGATTACATCAGAACAGAAGATCAGCTAGCAGATATATTCACCAAACCTCTAGCAGAAAACAGATTTAAGGAGCTTTGTCTCAAGCTCGGTCAATTTGAATTAGATGAGGTTACGGAAGAATGAGTCCCAGCTCTCATTTTGTTCTTGGTTTTCACAAGTATTGGTATAGCTGTTTGGTTTTCCTGGAGATGATGTAGAATAAGAGTGTGTCCAAGCTCACGCTCTTTAGGAAAATACTGAAATATCTACAGACGGTTGCTGATTCCCAGCTCTCAACATCTAGATGTTCAAAAGTGAAGAACATTGATTTCAGCAGATTAAGTCAGGAGATCGCTGAGTCCCAGCTCTCAGCAGAAGAAAAGGACTGTTGAATCAATATATACTGAATTAATTTTGGGGAATTGATCAAATAAGGGAATAAATATCGGGATACTCAACCGACATATCAATTAAGATCATCATCAATGATGAAGCGACAATAGATATTCACTATCATTACCGAAGATTTTGTTCAAGGCTTGAGAGGATTCAGTTCTGATAATGGCGGCCACGTGGAAAGTTAATGCGAAACCGTCGGTTCCCAAGGCAGACGAAGTGATTGGTTGAACAATTCTCTAGGAGGGGTTACGTCTATTTAAGGAGAAGCTATCTTGCTTAGGAGATCCCTATTCCAAAAATCTCAGAAACCTAGATCTACCATATGCCCTTCATTCCCTTCTCTTGAAACCCTGTTGCTCGATGAAACCAGAAATGTTGTCCTTTACCATTTCACCAAAATACCTTCAAAATGGGTTCGAGCAACGTGGCTTGGAAGTCTCCAAATTTAGAGGAAGAGTCGTAATCTTCATAGAGATCATATCTAAAAAAATTCTCTCAATTCTCGATTCACCTTTGACGATGAGTTTTATGATAGTATAACCAAAAAGAGATAAGAGATTAATTCCGTCAGGCAATGACAACTATATCATTGGAGAGATATAAGCTTGTCAGGTGGATCTGAGGATGAATATTCCTTAGTCACAAGGAATGGGAAAGCCCACTTGGCGCCAGTCAAATAAGGCATCCAAAGGACCCATTCAATTTTTTCCCATCTCTTCTTCTAGGATCAAGATTTAGAAATGAAGAAGAAGAAGAAGAGATGGAGGAAAGGCTTTCAGATGGAGTAGATGCAACACGAATCAACTACTCAGCATCTGAAGAGCAAAGAAAAGCTCGCGAGTGGTGTTGGTGATACTCACCATACAAAGTGTATGGATGCCAGTATGTCACTTAGAGCTAGAAGATTTGAAGTATGCGGACAAAAGACACTGACCTGAGCAGATGGTGAGATTTGCTAGCATCAGACAACCTTTCAAAGGCAGCCAGATAGTCCGCAGGAAGAAGAAGAGTTATCCACTAAGCATAAAAGAAGATGATGAATTTCTTGTGGATATCTCTCAGCCAACAAGGCATTGTTGCGCAAGTGGGGTGACTTGCATCAATGAGCTCGGGGAAAAGACCAAGAAGGAGCAGATCTAGCAAAGGTGTTATTTGGAGCAGTCTGAAGACAATGATAAAATCTTGCAAGAGCCTGTGTTGTCTACTGAGTCCAAGCTCTTAGTAGAACCCCGAAGACTGTTGTGTCCAAGCTCTCAGCAAATCTGTAGGCAACTAAGGATAACATCCTAAGTAACTACTGAGTCCATGCTCTCAGCAGATAATCAGAGTCTACGGAATAAGAGGACATTGAAGATCAAGCCAATTGTTGAGGACAAACTGTCAGGAAACAAATTCAGAAGGTTTAAGGAATGCTAAGATCACAGCAGAGTCAAGGAGTTAAATGCTGAGTCCAAGCTCTCAGCAAACCCTGTTATCAACAGTATTCGAAATAAAGGGGTATTTCTGATAATCGAATGCTGAGTCCAAGCTCTCAGCATAAGCTTTTCACAATATTGGATACACTACCCTCAGCAAATGCATTTCTGCATGTTGAGCAGTAAACGAGGAAGAGATAATCATTTTAAATATCTCGAAAGGCATGATTATCTAATGACGAAGGAGCTACAGATTTCACATTAATTGGAAAGGTGAATCTAGCTCAGGGCGGCGATGAATAATCAGAAGACACGTTAGCCACGCACAAGTTTCCAACTTCGTGGGATGTAAGGCAAACCGTCACCAACTGCCCAACCGTCGATTCATCCAGATCAGAGGAAAAGATCTAACCGCTCACAGCAAAGCAGGTTACATAGGATCGTATAAAGAAGTTATGTTTGGAAATTCTAAACCCTAAACTCCTATTACCTCTGATTTTGAAATTTCTTCTACTCGACACTTTTTAAGTTTTTCAGAAGAAACATTAATGGCGGAATCTTCCAACCGCACCAGTCCCCTTGCTGAATCATCCGGATGACCCATCATGCCCGGAGAGCCTGAACAATTCCAACCAACATTTACAAGAATCTTCAAGACGGAGGACATTCATGAGTCAATTCTCTACTATCTCCCAATTTCCATGAGTCATGGCAAGGAGCCTGGTAAATTGACCTACGAGCAGAAGAGGGCGGCTCAAATCAAGAAGGATAAGATACTCTATGAACCACTATTCCGGAAGCACTAGTGTGACATTCTCATAGGTAAAATCGACCGCGAGAATTTGTTGAAGTATCTATTTGTGGAACCCAAGAAATTTCGTCTGCATATAGTTGCAGAGTTCTTTGCTCGAGCAGTAGTTGATGAAGATGAGTTCTTCACCACAAGTGTTTTGGGCACAAAGATTGTCCTGAGCCTAGAAGTTTTGGAAAAGAAGTATAGACTGCGAGGAGATAGAGAAGATGTAGCCAACTACAAAGTTAACGACGAAGCCGAAATGAAGAAGAGATGGCTAAGGTGGAAAACAGAATCCTTCAAAGAACCATGGAAGATAGCAGCACCCCTGAGATCACTGGCAGAACCAATGAAGAGCTTTGCACAAGTTGCTATAAGGAAGTTAGTAGGCGAGGTTGGTTCACTCTCTAAACTATGTGCTAAGAAGTTTGTTGTTATGATGGCGATTGAAGATCAAATCTGAGGAAATCGGGTGAAGTTCATCTACAGCAAGTGGCTAGCGCATGTGTACAAGAACAAGAACGTGAAGACGGATCATACGTTCACCCAGGATGTGGGTTTCGGACTAAACATCAGTCACTTTCTAGAAGAAATCATACCAGAAGAAAGACGCTATCGTGGTGAGGACTTGATATACTCCGATTACATACCACCAACCAGGAAATAGCAACCACCGAAGAAATACAAGGAGCCCTTGACACCAAAGAGAAAGAGCAATATCAATCCCGATAATCCGTGCTCCGATGAAGAAGATCCCTACCAGGGACATGCTGCCATGCCTACTGCTGTTCCACTTACCACCAAGAAGTTGAAGAAGAAAGGAGGAAAGCAGAACAGGATGCCCTGTTCACTAAACTCGAACATCTGGTCGACATCACAGTGCTGAAAACCGAACAACCCCCTGAGCTAACCACTGTGAAGAAAAGGCACTCACAAAGAAGTCCTCAGCAGAGGAGGAGAAAACCAGCAGGTGATGAGGAACAAGCCAAGAAGAAGGGCAAGCCCAACCGATTTCAAGGATCAACCGTGAGAATAACAGTGCCAGAGGTAGACACTTCTCTACCAATTCCCGATATCGTTCAGGATAATGAGACAGAAACCACTGAGACAGCCATGATAGATCCAAAATGAAGGCTTGAATTTCCTGATGAAGAGGAGTCACGGAAGAAGAGGCAACAACAGAAAGCGCTCCAAAGGGCACAAGAGACAAAGGCTTTTGACTAGTTCAAGCTGCAGATGACTCTTGAGCAGAGGGATGTAGATTATGAGAAGGTCATGGCCAGCTATGCCGAGCGCAATGCAAAGATTCAAGCTGGAGAAAGACCTGGTCACATCACTCGAAGAGACGTCGAGAAGGCACAAACCACGAAAGGAAAAGGCAAGGTTACATTTACTGATGAAAGGTTTGAAAACCCAGAAGTTATATCAGCTGCCAATCTTGAAAGAAGGTAATTGAAAGAAGCCATGAAGGGATCAAGAAGGTTGCAGACTCCTGCGCACGGGGAAAGGAGTTTTGATACCATGATTGTTCAGCCCGCCACCACTCAAGGGGGAAGCGTAAGTGCTGAAGTAAATACTGAAAGAAGTTTTTCACAGACTGCTGTGCAAGGTGGAAACAGTTCTGTTGTTGAAAGAGGAAGTGAAGAGGAACAACTGGCTGCGCAAGGAGGAAGCCAGGTTGTTACGATCTTAGCAAAAGCCGATCTGGTGAATGAGACAACCCAGATCCCGATTGTTGATCAAGAAGAAAAGGTCACAGAGAAGGAGAATGTTGACCTTAAGGACAAAGAAGATGAGGGTACTAAGAAACCCGAGGTAGCTATGCAAGAAGGCGTTCAGCAGATCATCAAGACAGCAGAAGGAGTAAATGTCAGTGAACTCATTGCTGAAGAGATGCAAACACCAGAAGAAGTCAATACCTCTGTGGATGTTGAAGCCCTAGTTCGAGCAAGGAACGAGCAATATCTACGCGCATTAGGAGTAGATCCATCTACACTTCCAGAGTGAAATTCTGACGCGGATACTACGAATTTGCTCGAAGTACCATTGAGTCCATCTGGCAACAACGCATTCCAATTCCCAAGTCTCCAGAAGTGTCAGGTATATCATTCAGTGATATCCCTAGTTCTGACGATGAAGAGAATGCAGGAACTACAGGATCTGCCACGAATGGCGAATCTGTATTTAGAGGAGAAACTCTCCGAGTGCCCATGGAAGGACTACCCGACAGGAACTTCAAAGCCAAAAGGATTGCTAAGTGGTGTCCTCCTGTCACAGTAAGAGATGAGAAGAATGATGATCTCATCTCAAGGGCAAAATATATTTGCGTCTTTATTGAAACTCAAGTTGCTGCCGAAGTCGAGAACTCATATCCTACAGAATTACTGTGCAAGTCTTCCGATCTTGATTGGCTAAGAACAGAGTTCCAGAGATGGCGATTCTTTGATTATGCCACTCATGAATTGCATTATAAGGATTGCGCGATTGTGATGGTCAGGATGGGTCTCAACTAGTGGATGAGTGAAGAAGAATGGGCTGCCGACTGGATGGATCAGACATCCAAATGACAGTATATGGAGAAGCAGGTTGTTGTCGGGCTGCACAAGATCAAGGCACACAGAGCAGTCACTGGAGATTGCTCTTTGCCACCATCCGAGTATGCTGCTGAAGACTCTCCATCATTCACTCAGCAATTCAAATCTCCTGCCACAAGAAGACATATGGTCGCAACTGAGGAACTGAAAAGGAAGATAGCAGAAGAACAAGCCGCACAAAAGAGAGAAGAGGATAGGAAGAAAATGTTGGAGTTCAAAGAAAAGGTCCTTACTCAACTGGCCAACAAGTCTTCCAGGATGCAAAGCTTTAGGTCTTCTTCTCCCATCACTGATGTAGAAGAAGAAAGAAGGGAGAATGCACCGGCCCCCACAGCTCATGCCAACCAACCATCTACTTCATCTCAAGCATTGGCTACCGCTGTCCCCATGCCTACTACCGAGAATCAAATGGTGCTATCTGAGGAACCCCAAATTATGACGATTGAGCCCTTGAGCTCCAGTACTTATCAGAGGGACCTCTAGCAATTCATTCATACCATGGTAGGAAGGAGCATTGGAGAGCAACTGGTACCGATTGTGCACACTGAGGTTACATATCAGATGTCCGAGGCAAAAGGCGAAATGCTTGCTACCCGACAATACAAGTTCGAGACCTTCCCCACTGGGATTTTTACTGCGATCAAAGAGGGGGAAGAGAAGAGGTTAGCAGAGGAAGTAGAGAGACGAAAGGAGCAAGAAGACAGATTTCGTCATCTTGAAGCTCGAAGACAACTGGAAGAGGACTTAAGGAGACAAAGTGAAAAAGAAGAGAGAGAAGAGCAAAGAAGGATCGAAGAGAAGGAGAGAATCAGAAGACAAGAGAGAGATGTTGTAGTGGACAAATTCATGAAGATGACGATGGGAGCGCTAAAGAATGTGAAAAAGACCAAGTTTCAGAAACGTTGCTGATTCAGACTCCTCAACAATCAAGAAGTAATATCTCTCTTAACCTTATGAGTCTCCTAGTTGAAAAATAAAATTTCTTTTCGTATGGATTTAAGCATGTGTTTCCTGTACAACAAGCATGAGATTTATTAATGGAAACCAACCCAGGTTGAAGATAACATCTTATTATCCAACGCTGATCTAGATGAACTAGCTGAAATTACACACTTAGTGTAATCATCAAACTGCGTGGATTGATGATGTGTGTGAAATGTTCCTGTGTGATTTTTTGATGAAATTATGTGAATGTGTTGTGTGCTTATCTAATAGAGGATTTGGAAGCCATTTACTTACTGCAAAAATTTGAATAATCGAGCAATACCCTTGATATTTTGAGGGGGAACATTTGGGAACCATACAGAGTCTGCGGGAGTTGAGATGTTGAGAATAGATTTGATAGGAAACTATTGTAATTTCAGTAATCAGCTTTCCCATGATCAGTTAGAATTAAAGCTCAGAATTGAGGCTTTGAGTGAACCAAAAAGGGGGAAATTGTTAGGAATATTGTTAGATATATTAAACCCCTTCTGTTGTCAATGATTCATAATTATGTTTTTGTATGTTTTGGTGCATCAAAGCTCTAGAAACTCAGTATCGAGTCAAATGTAAAAGTACTGTATAGGGAATATATACTCGAGTTGTAATAGAACTAGAAAAGAAGAATCAAGAATGCTGAAGTAATCAGCAGACTTGATGATTGTTGAAGAGTGCTGAAGAAGACAACAAGGCTAGCAATACGAAGGAATGCTACAAAAATGTTGAAGAAGTAACTCCAGTAGAACTCGAAGATCTTAGCAAAGACTACTGAGATGCCAGCTGTATGCAAACAGCCAGCAAACGACCATCAGCAATCAAGAGAAACATTGGAGTCGTAAATCAGAAAGATCCAAATCACAAGGAAACCCGACAAATCAGAGAATAGAACAATCATCAGACACAAATGAGGTTTCAGATACAAACAAAAATATTCGTTCTGACAGAGACAACTACAAATAGAAGCTACGCCAATCAGAGGCGAGGAGACTTGAAGTGTCTCTGTCCACAACAGAAAAAGGAAGAACGCAGATAGGCGAGCAATGCCTTTGAGTCTAACGGATAAGATTTAAACAGCCGTTTGAATCTTCACCTATAAATAGGTGTCATCCTAATTTGATTCAAAGGTTTGCGAATTTCTACTTACAGAGATAACAAGAGAAGATCTAATCACTCTCTACACTACGTGAACTCATCCGAGCTAGTACTTGATTGAAGCTTTCCCACAAGCTATCATATCTAAAGCTCGAGACCTGTGAAGTTAAGCTTCCAATGTTATTTTGGGATTCTTTCTACTCTAGAAAAAAATCTAGCAGTCACGATTGCTCTGCAAACGTGATTCTTACGGGCAACACCAACACAAGGATAGGTTCTGGGAAGAACTATAAAACTCCCAACAGTCAATGTCCAAGGAGAAGGGAGGTTTGTCCTCACTCTACGGTGCGACAAAGGTTGAAGATTGAAGACCGACGTGCTTGAAGGTTCGCGCTGACCAGATGGAGGAGCTGCTTAACGTTAGAGATCAGGTCTGACCTTGTACTCAATCTTTTAGTGAATTTTCAATCGGAGGACTGAAGAGTGGATGTAGAACAGTTGTTCGAACCACTATAAATCCTTGTGTCTCTTTTACTGCTTTTATTCGTTATTGTGTAGCTGTGCATGCTTGAAACTCATCACACCAAGTGTTGTAGTATAATCTGCAATTAATTTAATGAATATTTGAGCCTAAACACATTTGATAAACACTTGCTAAGTAGAGACCTTAGTAAGATAAGTGCAAGATCGTATTAATACTTTCGCTGCATATAAAACACTTTGATCAGGGACCAACAGGGATTTATGAGAGACAAAGATGTATCAAGGAATCATTGAAGATAAGAGAAGATTTTATTTGTCTTGATATATCTTGACAAGATTAGATATTTATTTGAATTTGATTTTTAGCAAAATTTGATTTCTAGATTTGTTAGAATCTGATTTGATTTCCTAGATTGATTAAGATTAGATTTGATTTCCTAGTTTGATTAGGATTTATTTGATTTTCTCCCTGTAAATAGGGCGTCATATTTTCATTATAATTCAGTTTTAATAAGATTGTGAGTTTAATTCTCCAATTATGAAAGCTCTTGGATTTTTGTGGATTACCTTGAAATTCAATTTCGACTTATCAATCGAACTTTCACATTCGATTGTGTTGTCTTCGCTGGTTCTGTGTCATTAATTCTTTAGCTTCTTGGGGCGTATATGGGATTCATTTGGAATATGTCAATTGAAGGGTCGAGTTAAGGTTGTTGAACTTCCATCCTATCTTCATTTTTGTTTTCAATTCCATTCGAGTCATTTTCACGTCGTGGCAACTCTTGTTCTAGGCTATGATCGTTACTCATCCACGAGGATAGTATCAGTTTTAGCTGTGACAACTGTTTATATCTCGCTAGGTCAAGCAATCTATATGATCTTTTGTGACCTATAGCACACTGTATGATCTTTCCATCGACGAGATAAGAGGATAAGATCATTTGTGATATGTGTTTGTTAATTCAGATAGGAGATATATAATATTTTGATACAACAATAATGATTGCCAGTATATTATAACAAAAATATTTATAATATGCTAATAATAATGCTTTCAGTATAGACGTCCATCAATATTCTACTTACACTCAAAGTGTTGGTCCCCGATCAGAGTGTTTGTATATGCAGCGGAAGTATTAATAATGTCTTGCACTTATCTTGCTAAGGTCGCGACTTAGCAAGTTTTTATCAAATGTGTTTAAGCTCGAGTATTTGTTAGATTGGTTGCAGATTATACTCCAACACTTGATGTGTTGAGTTTTAATATCACACAATAAACAAAGTAATGAAATAAAGAATTAAAGAATACGGGGTTTATAGTGGTTCAAACAAATGTTCTACGTCCACTCTTCAGTCCTCCTGACTGAAAATTCACTAAAGATTGATTACAAGGTCAAGCTTCATCTCTAACGTTGAGCAGCTCCTCCGTCTGGTCAGCGCACACCTTTAAGCACCTCGGTCTTCAATCTGCACCTACGACACTCCTTAGAGTGAGGACAAACCTCCCTTATCCTTGGTCGTCAACTTGTGGGATTTTTATAGTTCTTCCCAGAACCTTTCCGTGTGTTGGCAATAGCTCGTGATAATCACGCTTGCACAGCAAGGTGACTACTAGATTCCTTCTAGGATAGAAAGAATCCCAATGATAACCGAAGAAGAATCTTCTAAGTTCTCAAGCTTCAAGTATGAAAGATTTTGATAAGCTTCAATCAGGTACAAGCTCGAATAAAAGTTCGCGTATGAGAGTGTTAAGATCTCTTTTTCTTTTCTTGCTGTAGAATTTTTGCGAACCTGTGAATCTCTCTTTGATGACACCTATTTATAAGTGAAGATTCAAACGGTTGTTTGAATCTTATCCGTTAGACTCAGAGGGTGTGCTCGCCAATCTCTGTTCTTCTTTTTCTTCGAAGTGCAGAGACTCTTCAGGTCTCTCTTCTCTCTGATTGGCGAAGTCCAAACTTTGGCTGTCTTTGTCAGAACGGATCTTTCAGTTTAAATCTAGAAACCTTTCTTGTGTCGGTTGATTATCCTCCTCTCTGATTCGTCCGGTTTCCTTGTAATTTGGATCCTCCTAATTCACGACTTTGTATGGTGTGTTGATTACTGTTGTTGGTTTGCTGGCAGTTTGAATGTCTACTGATATCTCAGCAGTATTGCTGAGATCTCAGCAATCCATTTGCTTTAATCCTTCCGCATACTTCTACGCACGTTTAGCATTCTTCAATGTTTGCTAGCCTTTTACTAGCGCCTTCAACAATCTCTGGTTATGTTGATTCTTTCAGCATTCTTCTTTTTTTGTTTGTGCTGATATATTCAGCATTCTTCAATCTTCTATTCTAGTTTTATTACAACTCAAGTAATGTTATACAGGACTTTTACATTTCGACTCAATACTAAGTTGCGAGAAACTAGATCAACTTGAGCTTTGATGCAACAAAACTAATAAATATACAATGAAAATCAAGGGGGCATAGTATTTCTAACAATATTCCTAACACAAAGCATTATAAGATAGTTTTTAGTTTTCGATAGTATACAAAATGTTTATTCCAATCTAGTTATTACATTGAATATCACGTAGCTGGCGGCAATCTCAGCCCAAGATTACGAACGTGCTCCTCATAAACCTTTTGTGTTAATGCCTTTGTGAATAGATCTGCTAGATGATCCTTTGCGTCTATCTTCTCTATCAGCATATCACCCCTTGTTATGATTTCTCGTATGATATGATACTTCCTCTCAATGTGTTTAGTTTCCCTATGAGTTCGTGGTTCTTTCGAATTTGGTTCTATCCCAGAATTATCATAATATACCGTGATAGTCTTAGGAAAATGAGGGATCACGTCCAACTCCAATAGGAAGTTATGGAGCCATACTCCTTCTTTCAAAGCCTCTGAAGCTTCAACATACTCAGCTTCCATGGTGGAGTCTGCAATGCATTTCTATTTTGCACTCCTCCATGATATGGCTCCTCCTTCTAAGGTAAACACATAGCCAGAGGTAGACGTATTCTTGTTCTGATCAGCCTGGAAATTCGAATCTATATAACCCACAGGGCACAAATTCTCACACTAAAAAATGAGATAATAGTCTCTTGTCCTTTTCAGATACTTGGGAATGTGTTTTATCGCAGTCCAGTGTGTCTGTCTAGGGTTAGACTGATATCTTGCTACCATGCTAACAGCAAAGAAAATATCTGGTCTCGTGCACAACATAGCATTCATGAGACTTTTGACTGCAGAAGCATACGAACCGTTACCCATTTCATCTTTCTCTTCTTGTGTCACAAGACACTGATCCTTAGAAAGATGAATGCTATGTCTGAAAGGTTGTGAGCTTTTCTTGGTGGTCTGCATGCTAGAATGAGCAATCACAATATCCACATATGAAGCTTGAGATAATGCCAACACCCTCTTCTTGCGATCGCGCAATACTTTAATACCGAGGATGTATCCGATTTCTCAAAGATCCTTCGTCTGGAACTATTCGAATAACCACCCTTTTATGTCTGGCAGTACCTCCACATTATTGCCGAATAGGAGAATATCATCGATATAAAGTACAAGGAAAACCATGCTCCCACTAATTAACAGACGGTACACACAACTCTCGTTTGAACATTGTGAAAATCTATAGGACTTAATCACTTAATCAAAACGTGAGTTCCATGAGCATGAAGTTTCCCGTACAAGGACTTCTTAAGCTTCTAGACAAGATGTTCTTCATCATCCTACACATATCCTTCTGGTTGTATCATATAAATGTCATGACCTTCCTCAAGGTATACATTTAGATAAGCATTTTTAACATCAATATGCCAGGCTTCTAGTTCCATATGTGTTGTTATGACAAGGAGTATCTAAATGGACTTGAGCATGGCTACCGATGAGAAGGTTTTATCATAGGCTATGCCCTATTTCTGACTATAACCCTTCACCACCAACCTAGCTTGAAAAGCCATTATTTCTCCACTTGCTCCTTTGTTTCTCTTGTATAGCTCGAGAGCTATCTGACAGCTCAGTTTTCTGGTATACATCCATAGCAGTTATGGATTCTATTTCAGAATCCATAGAGACACGCCATTTGTCTGCATCTTTGTCAGATACAGCCTCATCGTATGTCCATGGGTCGGTATCATCTAATCATTTTCTGGGATCAAGTTAGAACACTCTCCCATGAATATGTACAATTCTGGTTATCGAACAACCCTCCCACTGCGATGAGGAATCTGAGCTATGTCAGTAGTTGGTGCAATACCTTGTGGTTCTACACCTTGCACAGATTTACTGGTAGTCGTGTGGGTAGTCCCTCACCAGCACTAGGTGAATCTACGTCTACACGGGGCTTTCCTGATGGAATCGCTTCATCTTCTTGATAAGTTCATTATTTCATTCACTAATCAATAGATTTTTAAGTTTATTTTATGCCTTTACATTATTTTTTAGTCATTTTATTTGCATGGAGTAGTTTTTATACTTGGTGTGTTGCTTGTGGTGAATTTTGCATGTTTTTCATGTCAAAATTAGCTAAGTGTTGAAAATAACAAATTGGGTTGAGTTGTCTGTTTCAACCGACACGTGGTGCGTCGGTTGACGTGGAGATCGCGCTTGGGAGGTCAAAGTGACGTAGGTCGCGTCAGTCGATGTGGAGTGCTAGGGCGAGGCTAAGAGTAAGACTATCTCGATCGATAGGGGGAATCCATTTAAGTCATTGTCGAGAATTTCAGTCGACATGAGGATATTTTCAGTGAGATTTTCAAGATTTGGTCCTAGTGCAACATTAAACACATCATACCATGTATAAATAGCACATATGTTTCGATTTTTTAGGACTTTTGCCACTTTTAAGACTTAGAGAATTTATTTTTCTTTCTTTTTCATAGTTATTGTTTGGGATTGGAGATTTTGATCAAGAACGGACAAGCCTAGAATAGATTCGACAACATTTTTATTTTATTCAGAGTTTTTACAAGTTCTATCTTTTCATGTTGTTTGTCTCGATGTAAATGAGTAGGTACATCTTTAATCAGATTCTAAGGTGATTATTAATATCTTGGATGCATGTCTATCGTTTATTAAATCGATCAATTTATTGTTTTAAGGTTTATCAATTCATAGGTTAATCTGAATCTGAGATAATTGCCACTAAATTAGGTTTTTAGTTAATTAATTTGAGACTGTAATGTGAGAATTAATTAATGGAAATAGGAATTGACGATATGATTTTTGAACTTGCCTGAAAAGAAAGGAATTAATCATTAGAATGAATATGAGGTTTTGAGGAGTTATTAAACTATTCTAGAGACCGAAAGGCTATAGACTTTTGATAATCCACTTTATGAATTACCAAACATAGAATTTGTAATAATTTACTGATGTTCCACCTTCACATGAATATTTGAATAATCTATAAGATTTGTGTTGCATGTTATCCAAGATAGGAATTAATCCTAAGAATCTGCGTTTTTTCTCTATTAATTTTAAAAACCCTTTTTATTGCTTTCTAATTTTAATTATGAACTTTTAAATTAAGTTTTAAACCACCAAATCTTTAATTTTTATCTGCTCAAACAATGTACTGAAAAACTATGTTTCGATACATGAGATGATTTAGCTTATTCAATCTGTGTGAGATCGATAATACATTTTTGCCACTAGACTATTAGTATTGCTAATAAAATTTAGTGATCACTCCTCCAAGTTTATGGAGAATGATGTCACTCTTAAACTTATGGTTACTTATATATTTGTCCTCCAAGAATCTCACGTTCCACTGTTAGCGCGTAGGCTAGACAACCCCAACCCCTGATTCTGTTTAAGCTAAGCTTTTGCCCATACAAGAGTTCTAGAGGAATTTTTGGAATTGATTTAGAAGGTACCGGATTAAGAAGATAGGTCGTTGTTTCTAAGGCATAACCCCAAAACGAAATAGGCAAGCTTGCATAACTTATCATTGATGGATTTATATACTGAAAGCATTGTGATTGGTATATTTTGTACTAGGTTGATTGGTTAATACACTAAGAATCATGAATGTTGTATGATCATCTCCTGTCTGAATTAACAAACAAGTGTCGCAGACACTCTTATCCTCTTATCTCGTCGATAGGGAGATCATACGGTGTGTAGTAGATCACGGAAGATCGTATGGATCGTCTGACCAAGTGAGATATAAATGGTTATCACAGCTGAGACAGTTCCAGGATAGACTATCGGTATAGGCTGCATCAAACGCGGTAATAAGAATCTTATCTTGGATTTCTCGGTATGCTGGTGTGGGGGTACGCATTGATAGGACCTAAGTTAAGATCGATTTCTTTATCTGACAGATTGTGTGTCACTTTGAGATGCAGTTAAAGGCTCTTGTTTAGCCTGTATATATGTATCTTGGGTGGTAGCAATTTGTGTATGATTGTCTGGTACTAGAACTAGGTAACCACATCCAGTATAGGATGTTGACATTCCCTGATCAGCTCAAAAGGTTCATTATGCTAAAGTCCTGCAGGCTGATTAAGTTCAAGCATAAGTGAAAAGGGTTGAATGGATTACTCAGGAATATAAGATGTTAATTAATTAAATGGCTTGTGAGAGGCTAAATTAATTAATGAATGTATGTAACCTTAAATGTGGGGATATACCGAGCTTATGCAACCCATTCCTCACCAAGTGGTAGCAAATAGGTAGGACATTATTGATTCACTGGTGGCATGAATCAATATTAAATTAATTAATTATATTCTGGGTTGAATATGAGAATTAATTAATTTGATAGGCCTTATTTGCTATTTGCATTCTAGTCCCTAGTTTGGCCCATGAAAGCTCAGGCCCATCTAGATAGAGGTGGCAATTTTCGACACGACACGATAACACAACACGAACCCGTACGATAATAATGGGTTAGTGTTGAGCCTTATTGGGTTCGTGTCATTATCGTGTCGACCCAATAAGGACACGAAATTTTCGTGTCGTGTTCGTGTTGTGTTCGTGTCGTGTTCATGTTATCCGATAATATATCGTGTTTCGTGTTATCCGATAACATATTGTGTTTCGTGTCATATTCATGTCGTGTTCGTGTTACCCACTAAGAAATTAATAAATAATATATTTAAATTTTTTATCATGATTATTAGTACTATTTTTTCATTTATCAACCCAATTTAACACTTTTCACAGGTCAATATCGTGTACGTGTCGTGTTCATGTCAATATCATGTTATCAGATCGGGTTCTTAACAGATCAATGTCGTGTTTGTGTCGTGTCTGTGTCGTGTTCGTGTCGTGTCCGTGTCGTGTTCGTGTCCATGTCGTGTTCGTGTTTGAGGCTTAATGGGTCGTGTCGTGTTTGTGTCGAGCATATTCTTAACAAATTGTGTTCGTGTTGGACCTTAATGGGTCGTGTCACTAACGTGTCGACACGATAACGACCCAACACGCATCAATTGCCACCTCTACATCTAGAGATCCGAATTTCTTATAAATAGAACTCAGGTTCTCAGATCACAACACACCAAAAGATCATAAGTTGCAAACAACAGACCAAGAATTGGAAGTTGTGATCAACAAGATCTGAGATACGAGGAGGAAATTCTGCTTCTCGATCAGCAAGGAATCCGAAAGGAATCTTCAACGGATGTTTGGATTGGAGCTGGGATACAGATCAGAATATCAGATCTGGAGGATCGTTTTCTACTTCTCTCTCCTCTTTTGAAATTATTTATTTAATTTCATAGATTTAATTCCTTTATCTGATGGGAATAAATCTTGTTGCGCAGGAAAGAGCATCAAGGATCAAATCTCTGTGCATCGCGTTCTTCAGTTTCTACAGTCCAGGTATTCCGCAATAAACCTTCTTATGCATATTCAATAGGAGCATGCTAGGACTAAATCATAGGCATAATAATTATTTTGATATGCAATTAGCGATCTGCGCTTAAACAGAATTGAGTGATTCAATTCACGGTATTCAAAACCCCTTCAATTGGTATCAGAGTCAAGTTGATTTAATTGGCTCTATCGGAAAAAATAATATTGTCTATAATTATGCATGATTATTATTGTTGTTGCTATGAATAAATGGTTTTGGATTGTATATTTTTTGTTCCTAGTGGTTCTCGGGTTAATCTGCCCTTTTATATGAATTCATTTTTCACCCACGAGATAAATCTATGCTTAGATTTAAATTCTGATATAATTTAGTGCCTGAGTTTAACACAATGGTGTCAATGTTAGTAAAACACAAAGGTTTAACACAACCAAAATAGAGTATTTTAACACACGCGGAAGCTAAAGAGTTTGACACAGCGGAATTAATTGTTCGAAGGTTTATAAATTATAAACCCTGGAGAGCCTCACGGCAAAATAGTTTTCACTTATTCAAAACAAGGTTTTTACAAGTGAAGAACAAAATACTAAACAAGATAGAAATTTTCCTAAGTTCACTCCTTAGTAAAATTCCTAGGAAAAGCAATCAAACACAAGAAACACACGATACAACCCAAATGCTCCTCCACCGTAGGATTCACTCTCCGGAGATGGATTCCACACCTCGATTGCAGACTTCGTGCGCTTGAAGAATGATTGAAGAAAGACGATTCAGCCTAGAGCTTGTATGAATATGTGTTTCACCTCTGATCCGCACCTTCTCTAGTCTTCCTCGTCTCGAATATATAGAACTTGGAGCACTCAAGCACTTCTTCCACTACTTGGTAATGAATCGTGTCTTCTTCCACGTCTTTACCTGTTCATACAAAAAAAATGAACTCCCACTAACTCACGTGGGGGTTAGATAAAGATGTAGAGGTGCTCCCTATTATTTAGGAACTAAAATAACAACCTATAATAATAATATAAACTATATAATAAATAAGTTATAATTAATAGGCATAATATTTGTGAATCCTAATAAATAGGACCAGTAAAAACATCATTAAACAGATAAATATAAGCTTCCTAAAATGTAGGAATTAGTTGCAACAAACAGATTCGGAACTTTGACATTTAAGAGTCAAAGTTGTAAGCATATAAGGTTTGACACTAACCTGTTAATGCGAGTAAATTTGACAACCGTGTGTCAAACTTACATATTCGCATTTTCGTACTTCACAATCTCCCCCTTAAGCTTATCCGACCTGTTTCCATTCCATATGGATCATCCATAACAAAATAGCATTCATTTGCCATAAAAAATATGGTGCAACCATATTAAAATCAATAAAGGAAATGGATCAACCATAAACAGTTTAACGATCATTGCATAAGCAAAACAAATGATTATAGGGATTGTAATAAACTCCCCCTGAATCATAAAATATCCAGCAACATTAAAAATGTAGCAAATAGGAAATTGTTTTTAGAAACAGAAATTTTTAAATAAACAGCAGCAGGGGTCAGAGTCCAGCTTCCACCATCTTCCATCTTCAGCACCACGTCTCCCCCTGAATGGAAGCAGGTTGGTAAGCTTACTCCAGATCCTGAAGTAGCTTTAAGGCCTGTTTGAGGAGACTCTTGGCCTGTCTGATCTTGGAAGAGCTAGCATCCACTTCTTCGTCCTCTGAAACGTCACTCTGAGCATAAGGCAAATCTTTGACCCTGGAATCTCCTTTCCTAGTCAGTGATTGCTCGAAGACCAGGGGGATAGGATCAGACTGCAACTCTTCATCCAACGGAGTGACTCCTTGAGACAAAATAAGCGCATGGAGAAGGCAAGGACGCGGCAGGTAGGTGGAGTCGGCTTTGGTGACTGCACGGAAGATGTTAGTGAAAACAACTTGGCCAAAGTTGAAGGGAAGACCATAGCCCACTCTGTAGAGGAACTCGGCTTGCTCCTTTGAAAGCACGGAGAGATTCTTGTTTGGCATCCAGTTGTGAACACTGATCTTGAACAGGGCAACATACTTCCATGTCAAAGAAGAGACAGGAAGCTTGGTCACCCATGCCTTTGTCTTCCCACCCGTGAGCTCAGCAGCCATCTCATTATCTGCAGACTTTGACAACCCTTCTATTTTGACAGACTTTAACCCCAGGAAATTGTTTATGGTATCAGGGTCAAACTTAACAATTTTCCCCCGAACAAACGACTTCCCAAACTTTGGTTTCCCAGTCTGAAAGACCTCATCCTTCAACATATTGGCAAAAAATTCCAAAACCAAAGACGGGCTAAAGGCAGAAAAATCAGTCACAGTTTTAAGAAGACCCCTTCTCCTAAGCAAAATGTCTAACCCAAACTTAGTAAACATATCAGAATCCATCAGTTTCTCCATTTTGAACTCCCTCTTAGAATATAGCCCCTTAAGTGTTTTAGCATAGCAATGATAATACTTAACAGAGTATGATCGGCTAGCATCTTAATCAGAGTTATCTTCATCAGAGGAGGACTGAGTACCTTTTCCTTTCGGGGAAGTAGGCTCCAGGGACTCAGATTGTTCAACCTTTGGCCTTTTGGATCGTTTGACCTCAGATCGTTCAGGAGAGGCAGATTTGGCTGGGCGCTTGGTAGACTTTGACACAGATTTCTTTCGCTTAGGTCTGGGCTTCTTGACAGAAGTAGTTGCTTCGGATTTCTTTTTCTTCTTCGCTGGCTGGTCTCCACTTGAATCAGCATGTTCCTCAGTCTGTTCGGTGGCTTGAGGATCTGCTTAGAAATCCTCGTCGTCGGAGTTGTCGAGATCTCCAGATTCAAAGTCTGACATGACAGTGTCAGACTTTTGCGACTGTTCTGGCAGATCGTCATCCTTGGTGAAAACGTGGGGAGTGTCAGTCAGACTCCTTTGGAACTGCCTGGGCTTCACCTTTTTCCGGCGGGTGGCAGCATGCTTCTTGTACTGTTTCTTCACCGTCACTTCAAAAATCCTTTCGGATCTCCGTTCTGGCATCTTTCCCTCGAGTTGTTGGACGGCGTCAGAGATGAGCTTTAGGTTCCCCGGTTCTTCAGCAATAATAGGGAAACCTTCTTGTCCTGGGAGAGCGTATCGAAGAGGTGGCTCATGGAGGACTTCAGTTGGGTCAGCACCAACGGCAGAGATAGGCAGATCTTCAAAAGACTTTGACGGCAGAGGGGTTGAATCAGGTTAGAGAGATGGTTCCTGCAGGATGCGATTTGTTTCTTCAACAAACGCTTTGTCAGACTCCTCGATCGACGGCTTAGAGGGAGGATTAGGGTTTTTAGACTTTGTGGGAGAGGAGTGAGAGGCGGCAGTGGGTTCAGTAGGGTGAGAGGTTGAAGATTCAGTGATGGGAGGAGTTGGTTCGGTGATAGTTGGTGGTGGAGTAGTTTCAGCGGTGGCCGGAGTTGGAGTGACAGTTTCAGAGGTTGGAGGAAGTGAGGTACCTTCCAAGGCGGGTTGAGAAGTGGAGGATTGAGCGGCTTTCTCCATTTGACTGTCGAGTAGTCGTTGAAGGATTTTGGCACCGTCCGGCGAGGCAAGGGTTTTGGCGAGAAGGTCTTGGAGGTTCTTGTCGGCCATAGTAGGTTTTTGTGTGAGTTGAGGCAGTTCAGAGAAAGAGAGAGAAAGAGAGAGGATGTGAGGGGTTGTGTGAGACGTGGGAGAGAGAGTGAGAATTGAAAGGTTTGTGGTGAAGGAGATGCTTTGAGAGGCGTGAGGGAGTGATGTGACAAGGCTGCTGCAAAATACTTAAGTAGGGAGGTGAGGTGTATAACAAACTTAACAAATCAATCGGAAATAAAGGGATTCAAATTAAAATCAAATATAATGCGAAAAATATCTAAAACAAATTCCTAAAACTTAGGTAAATACCAATTTAAATCGGATTAGGTTAAATTAGGATTTAAAAACCATAAAATTCGCAACAACTTAAAACAAATTTGCAGAATAAAAGATAAGCTCGAAAAGATTCAAATTATGATGACTGCTATCAGGTTTGATACTGAGATGTCAAAGTTACAAAATGTCGATAAAAGGCAATCTCATTATTCCTTCCACAAAGATTGTGTGCCTAATCACATCCAATCTTTAGTACTAAATGAGATAAAGAAAATCAGCCCATTTAATTTCCAAATAAACTTTGATTCCACATGGTCAGAGTTCTAACAACGTGCTGTCCATAGTACTATCAGTTAACTTGAAATTTAAATAGGGCAAAATCACCATGTTTTACAACTTTGATATCTCACACTTGTATCTCTCAGTTTTATAACATGAAAAAGTATAATCGACAAAGGAACAAACTTTAACATCACATCGTCAAAGGTTAGACAGCAGTCACACATAGTCAAATCATTCAGTAGGAGGGTTATCCCTAGAGATTTTCTCAAATATGAGAATCTCTCAAAGTCAAGAGCTTTAGTAAAAATATCTGCTAATTGTTCTTTCGTTGTCACAAACTTTAAAGCAATTAAACCTTTTTCAACCAAGTCACGAATAAAATGGTGTCTTATGTCAATGTGCTTAGTGCGAGAGTGTTGTACAGGATTTTTAGCAATTTCGATTGCACTAGCATTGTCACACAAAAGAGTCAGAGTTTCAGAGGGCAAACCATAGTCTTCTAGCATTTGTCTCATCCATAAGAGTTGAGTGCATCCACTAGCTGCTAAAATGTATTCAGCTTCAGCCGTTGAGAGTGGGATGCAATTTTGCTTCTTGCTAGACCATGACACCAAGTTTGCACCTACTAGAAATCCACATCCACTTGTGCTCTTCCTGTCATCCACATCACCTGCCCAGTCCGCATCACTATACCCTGTAATGTCAGTGCCAGACTGTTTTGTATACCAGATACCCAAATTAGGAGTGTCAGAGATATATCTAATTATCCTTTTAACAGCTTTTAAGTGTGACTCCTTGGGGTCAGACTGGTACCTTGCACATACACCTACACTGAATAGAATATCAGGACGACTGGCAGAGAGATATAAGAGACTTCCAATCATGCTACGATAAAGAGTAGGATCGACTTTGACACCTGAATTGTCTCTACATAGCTTATCACTACTACCCATAGGAGTTTTCATGTGTTTAGCACTCTCAAGCCCAAATCTCTTAACTAACCCTAATGCATATTTTGACTGGGAAATAAATACACCATCCTTACGTTGTATAATTTGCAAACCTAAAAAATAATTTAATTCACCTACCATACTCATCTGAAAAGTGTTAGACATACTGGTTACAAACTCATCTACCAGTTTGACATCAGAAGCACCAAAAACTATGCCATCCACGTAAATTTGTGCTATAATGAAATCATTTTCTAAATGTTTAACAAAGAGGATTTTGTCGGCATTACCTCTTACAAAATTTAACTCCAATAAGAAATCAGTTAGTCGGGCATACCATGCACGAGGAGCTTGCTTCAAACCGTATAGGGCCTTTTTAAGCCTATAAACATGATCGGGCTTTGACACGTCTTCGAACCCCTTAGGTTGTTCAACATAAGCTTCCTCTTCTAGGATCCCGTTCAAAAATGCACTTTTGACATCCATTTGATAAAGTAAAAAATCTGCAGCACAAGCAATAGAAATCAAAAGACGGATTGATTCTAATCTTGCCACAGGAGCAAACGTTTCGTCGAAGTCAATGCCTTCAACTTGTGTATACCCCTGAGCAACCAATCTAGATTTATTCCTCACGACATTGCCCTTTTCATCGGTTTTATTTTTGAAAATCCATTTGGTTCCTATCACATTCTTGTCACTCGGCCTTGGAACTAATTCCCACACATCATTGTACTCGAATTGGCTGAGTTCCTCTTGCATTGACTTAATCCAAAATTCATCTGCAAGAGCATCTTTAACATTCTTTGGTTCAAACAAAGATAAATAACAAGCAGAATGCAGAAGATTAAACCTTGACGATAGACACACAGATCTGACCATCTCACGGTAGTTGACAGGATCCTTCTTTCTGGTTTGGACTCCCTCTGTCATATTCACGATTACCTGAGACTTGGGATGATCCTTCCTTATTCTGAGAGGAGGATCCCTTCTGTCGAGGTTTGACACTGGTGTGTCAGAGTGATCCCTTCTGTCGAGGTTTGACACTGGTGTGTCAAAGTGGTCTTCTGAGTCAGAGCTTGGTGAAGTATGACTCGCGGATGGTTGATCACTGGATGACTTTTCACTGGAAGAAGGTTCTTCAGAACATTCAATTAGATGGGAAGCATCAAATTCATCCATCTTCTCATGCAGTGATCCCGCTTCGTCAAACACAATATTGACTGACTCTTGAATGGTCTGAGTGTCAAGATTGTACACACGATAAGCTCTGCTGTTGCTAGCATACCCAAGGAATAGGGCTTTACTGCTTCTTGTGTCCAATTTTGTAAGGTATTCCCTGTCATTCAGCACAAAGCAAAGGCAACCAAAAACATGTAAGTATTTAAGATTAGGTTTCTTACCATTTAGAATCTCGTATGGAGTGGTCTTTATTCCAGGACGAAGATACACTCTATTGATCAGATGGCACGCAGTGTTGACCGCTTCAGCCCATAGTCTTTTGGATAGGTTTTTTGAGTTTAACATAACTCTAACCATTTCCTGGAGGGTCCTATTCTTCCTTTCAACCACACCGTTTTGTTGTGGTGTCTTAGGTGCTGAATACTCATGAGATATGCATTTTCTTTCACAAAATTCATTAAAGCTTTCATTCTCAAACTCTCTTCCATGATCAGTTCGGATCCGTATGACACTGGAGTGATAGAGTTTCTTGAACTTTTTGTACAGCTTTTTGAAGTGATCAAAGGCTTCAGATTTTTCTCGCAAGAATTCCACCCAAGTAAACCTTGAAAAATCATCAGTGCATACTAACACATATTTCTTTCGACCTATACTTTCAACTTCAATAGGTCCCATCAAATCCATGTGAAGTAATTCAAAACATGTGCTGGTGTTAACTGAATCAGTAACAGGATGAGAAGCACGTACCTGCTTACCTTTTGTACATGGATCACATACTTTGTCAGGGTCGAATTTAAGGTTAGGAACACCTTTGACTGCATCAGCCTTCAGAAGTTTCTGAATGCAATGGGTACTTGCATGTCCCATTTTCTGCTGCCACAGTTTAGCTTCATCGGGCTTTGACACCAGGCATCTTCCTTCTTGTTCAGCTTGATAGCAGTTATCTGAGGATCTACTGCCAAACATAACACATCTGTTAGTTTTATCGTATACCTCACACACATCCTTGTCAAATTTGACAACCATCCCATCATCGCACAGTTGACTTATGTTGATCAGGTTGGCTGTCAGACCTTCCACATACAACACATGTTGAAGTTTTGGAAAGTCTGGCACATTCAAAGTTCCTTTGCCTGTAATTCTTCCTTTAGCTCCTCCTCCATATGTAACAGAACCACCACAAATCGCTGAGTAGTCCGACAGACATGTTCGATCGCCTGTCATGTGTCTGGAGCAGCCACTGTCAAAGTACCATGTACCTGCAATGTTAGTTTTCAAAGAAGTGTAAACTACGAAGCAGTTTGAACCTGATTTCTGGTTTTCATCTGCAATTCTTTTCCTGCAAAAAGGCTTGATGTGACCTGCCTTGTTGCAGTAATGACACACATACTTCTTTGATTTTTCTTTCTCGTTTGACACTCTGGTGTCAGACTCCCCCTTTGTGAATTTGATTAGGTTCTGGGAGTCACAAAAACTAGAACTCGGAGTAGATTGATCGACATATCCTAGTCCACTTCCATCAGAGGTTTTGGTGGCAAGGATCTCATCTAGAGTGTCCCGTCCACGATTGATTTTGTCAAAGACAGAGTCAGCTTCCTTCAGCTTCTCTTTGAGATGGCTGACTTCTTTGTCCCTTCTAGTGAGAAGGACTTCTAATCTCATGAGTTGTCTCCTAATGGACTGATTCTCCTCTTTTAGTCTTTCAATCTCCTGTCCTTGTTCTTCACATCGTTTATCCACAATGTTAAAAAGATCACTCATTTTCTCCATTTCTTCTGGAGAAGAGACAAAATTTCCTTCTTCCTCATTGCTTTGACCTGAAACATACTCAGACATTGACACGTCAGAGTTAGATGCATTGTGCCGGCTGCTTGTGTCACCACATGGCACAATAGAGAGATCTCTTGCATCTTCTTTCTCCTCAGGCTCTTCAGTGTTGTCCACCTCCATCAAATCATCTTCATTGAGCTCCTCAATCCTAACATATAACACAACTTGCTCATCCTCATCCTCATCAGTGTCAGAGTCTTCACTCAGGGTGGTGTTAAAGTTTAACTTCTTCCTTCTTAGAACAGTAGGACATTCGTTAGCAAAATGACCCATTCCAGAACACCCATGACACTTGACATTATCAAAAGTAGAACTTTCAAAAAAAGGATTAATACCATTTTTGGCATATTTATCACTCTTACGTGAGGATGTGGTTGAGTTACTTGAGGCGCTTGAAGGCACGGAGGTTGTAGTCTTGAATCTATTTAAGCTGGATTCACCTTTTCCTTTCTTCACAGATCTCATGAATTTGTTGAACTTTTTCGTCAGGAGTACTAGATTCGGCTGTTCCTCATCTAGCAATTCATCGTCTGACACTTCGAGGTCAAACTTTAAAGAACTTGACATCTTATCGGCAGGTTCTTTTCCAGTACGAAGAGCAATGCTTTTGCCCCTGTAGACCTGTTTTTGTTCATTCAAATTCATTTCAAAAGTGGTAAGAATGCTTACCAATTCACCAATCTCCAGCTTTTCCAAATCTCTAGCCTCTTCAATGGCAGAAATCTTGTGATTGAATCTTTCAGGTAGAGTCCTAAGCATCTTGCTGACAAGTCTTTCATTGCTAATCGGTTCTTCAAGTGCGAGAGCTTCATTCGCCATGGTCACCATCTTCTCAAAGTATTCGGTGATGTTCTCATCCTCAGCCATACGGAGATTCTCAAATTTGGTAGTAAGAAGTCTCATTTTGGTCTTACGCACACTTGCTGACCCCTCACACTTGGCTTGAAGGATAAGCCAGGCTTCTTTTGCTTCCAAGCAACTTGAAATTAACCTAGCACAACCAATATCAACAGACATAAAAATTGCATTAAGAGCTTTAGCATTGCAGTTTGACAATATTTGTTCCTCATTTGTCCATTTTCCTTCTTCTTTTGGAATCATGACAGTCTTTGTTGCATCTTCAGGATCTGGAATTTCTTCCTTCGGAGGTGTCCATCCTTCCAGCAACGCAGCCCAAGCTCTTTCATCAACAGCTTTGATGTAAATTCGCATACGAGTTTTCCACATGTTGTAGTTGATCCCATTACTATCCAACACGGGAGGACGGGCTGGCACACTAGACATATCCATCATGAAAAACTGCACTCAGGAAAGAAACTACTTAGTCCGTCAAGTAGAGGCTCGTGACGCCAATTGATATAATTTAGTGCCCGAGTTTAACACAATGGTGTCAAAGTTAGTAAAACACAAAGGTTTAACACAACCAAAATAGAGTATTTTAACACACGCGGAAGCTAAAGAGTTTGACACAGCGGAATTAATTGTTCGAAGGTTTATAAATTATAAACCCTCGAGAGCCTCACGGCAAAATAGTTTTCACTTATTCAAAACAAGGTTTTTACAAGTGAAGAACAAAATACTAAACAAGATAGAAATTTTCCTAAGTTCATTCCTTAGTAAAATTCCTACGAAAAGCAATCAAACACAAGAAACACACGATACAACCCAAATGCTCCTCCACCGTAGGATTCACTCTCCGGAGATGGATTCCACACCTCGATTGCAGACTTTGTGCCCTTGAAGAATGATTGAAGAAAGACGATTCAGCCTAGAGCTTGTATGAATATGTGTTTCACCTCTGATCCGCACCTTCTCTAGTCTTCCTCGTCTCGAATATATAGAACTTGGAGCACTCAAGCACTTCTTCCACTACTTGGTAATGGATCGTGTCTTCTTCCACGTCTTTACCTGTTCATACAAAAAAAATGAACTCCCACTAACTCACGTGGGGGTTAGATAAAGATGTAGAGGTGCTCCCTATTATTTAGGAACTAAAATAACAACCTATAATAATAATATAAACTACATAATAAATAAGATATAATTAATAGGCATAATATATACGAATCCTAATAAATAGGACCAGTAAAAACGTCATTAAACAGATAAATATAAGCTTCCTAAAATGTAGGAATTAGTTGCAACAAACAGATTCGGAACTTTGACATTTAAGAGTCAAAGTTGTAAGCATATAAGGTTTGATACTAACCTGTTAATGCGAGTAAGTTTGACAACCGTGTGTCAAACTTACATATTCGTATTTTCGTACTTCACAAATTCCAAAAATTGTAGTAGGATATTTTTCCCGTGTAATTTTCAATTTTCAAAATTAAATCTATAAAACGAACACGAAGAATGAGGAATCGCACAATGCATTGCGGCGGTGCACGATGGTGCTAGCACGGGGGTTGTGCACAGCGATCGTGAGGACACGAGGGCACGCCGGTGGTGGACGCAGCAGTCGGCGAGGCGTGGTGCAGAAGGTTCCACGCGGCGCGCGGCGGAACAGAAGGTTCCACGCGACCGTGCGCAGCTAGCAGCAGTCCACGCCTAGGCACGGCTATGGCGGCATCGCACAGGCACGACGGCGGCAGAGAGGGCCGGGGGAGAGCGGAGCAGGCACGGGCAGAGGTCAGGAACGACAAGCGGCATGCACAACATGGCAAATCCCTAGGTTCCGTGCTTGTACGCGTCGGCTGCATTTCTAAGCAAACGTCGGCAGCTCCTCCCTCGCTTGTCGGTCGGCGATAATGGTGGTGAGGCGCAGAGCTCAGGATAGAGAAGGTAGGTGTTGTTGTGTTATGAGGTGTTATAATTACTACGCAAGTGCACGTATGTCTTAACAAGTAATATAGATCAAAGTCCAAACATCAAACCCAAAGGAGTGAAAGTTAGTCGTGCACATCATATTTTTTGTAAATAAAGGTTGAGTGTGAATTCCTAACTAGAATTGCAAGTAAGCATATAAAATAAAACCAAGTAATGCTAAATCGAGTAACAATTGTTCTTCCCAAATTATAATCATAAACACTTCAGTAATATGGTTTAATCAAAGCGAGAAAATACACATGGGTTGCCTACTTTTGATTATCTACTTTCCTATATGCTACATCATAGTTCAGACATCACTTCTAGGTCTTGTAACCTCTCTCTCTACTGCCTAACATGTTTTCACACTACTAGATTTGCATTTTCTTATTAATCTTCATATGTCTATGGCAGAATCAATCTTCAAATGCAATTATCAAAACAAGGGTTCTTACAAGTCTTCAGTTCTTTGTATGTCTACACAAGAATCAAGATCGATTATGATTTCCCAAGCCTATATCTCCTTTCGGTCTCCCTAGGTGAAATATTCCTTCCCACTGTCATGTTTAAGGAATCAAACATACCAAAATCATAATCAAAAACCATATTTGAAGGAAGAACAACTCTAACATATATTTAAGAAAATAAACAAGTTAACAACCCAAGCATTAAGAGTTTAGCTCATGTTCAAAAATAAGAAATAGAGAATGGCAATCAAGTTCATCTTCCTAACCATTCTCTACACAAAATACTTGCTTAAAACTAAAATAAAATTAAGACAAATCATGAATCTCCACAGTTTCAGCTTCAACTTCACACGAGCTCCTTGCTTCTTTTGCACGCCCTCTCCAATCGTTTGTGTGTTGTAATTATTGTATATGTCCTCGGCTCCTTTTTCAAAATATCTTCCTCTTTTTAGCTCTACTCCATCTCTGCTCTACACGTGGCTCTCCATCCCGCCTTCCAACTCTGGTGGTTCCCATAGTTGACACATGTCCAGCTTTTGGGACACAATCTGAAAATTATGAAGATCTTGTTAGCTGGTGGTCCAGGATTTGTTTCTTCAGAAGAGAAGCAATGCAATTCCCATGTTGCGACATTTCTTCCTCTTGCCATGCCTTTGCTATGCTCCAGCATAATAAGATCTGTGGCAACACTCAAACAATTCTTTGCAAAAACTCATAAATTATACTAAACACCACCAAATGGACAAAAACAAGACACATCAACTAATTAAGTTGTATCATACTAATTATCCGTAGGAATTCAAAAACTTGATGCAAGTGTAATTCAACACATAAACCAAGTTAAATTTTCAATCCAAGGTTCTTTCGACTTTGCCCTATGAAAATTTGGGAAGAGAGATTTTGACCGAGATAAAGTTGGGGCGAAACGGGATCGAGCCCCCTTTTAAAATTCACGCGCCGCTCGACCGAGCGGTAGATGGCTCGGCCGAGCGACAGCTCTGTCCGAGCAATGCAGGGCATGCTCACGCTCGACCAAGCCACGCCCCGCTCGACCGAGCGGCCCCTTTGAACCATCCCAGACGATCCGTATCCATCCCGAACGATCCGTATCCATCCCGGATGAGCTTCCTCTCTGATTGGCTGCACTTTCCATTC
>JAPKLW010000650.1:44434-177233 GCA_026898455.1 Plectranthus barbatus
TGTAGGGGTTCAGGCCGACAAGGCAACTGAAGCATGACGAGATTATCATCTTAATGGGCAGCGGAGAGTGAGTCTCAGCAGTAGCCATTGGAGATTTTACTTTATGCTTTGAGAACAATATTTTGATTTTGAGAGATGTTTTATATGTGTTGATGCTTCGGTGGAACTTAATTTTAGTTTCCAAGTTATTTAATGATGGATTTTCAGTTATGTGATAGTGGAGTTTCTATCACTGGGAATAATGGTGTTATCTGTCATGGCAAACTGATTGAATCTCGCTATATCATTAATTGTATGCATAAATCTTTCGTGAATGTTGCGAACTCATCCAATAATAATAATCATTTAAAGAGAAAGTTTTCTTCCGGTGAGGATCAAACATATCTCTTGCACTTGAGACTAGGTCACATGAATCTAAAGAGGGTCAAAAGGCTAGAAAGTGATGGGCTCTTGGAATCTTTCCAAGTGGCGCCGCATCAAGTCTGTGAATTTTGTATATAAGGAAAGATGACGACCAGGCCTTTTAAGGCAAGTTGGTCTCGAGAAGAGGATGTGCTAGAGTTGATCCACTCTGACTTATGTGGACCGATGTCTACAAAAGATCGTGGAGGTTATGAGTACTTAGTCACGTTCATTGATGATTACTCAAGGATTGGATATGTCTATTTGCTTCGCTATAAGACTGAATGTTTTGAGAAATTCAAAGAGTTCAGGACAAAAGTAGAAAAGAAGCTAGGCAAGACTAACAAGACACTACGATCGGATTGTGATCGGGAATACCTTAGTAATGAGTTCTTGCAGTACCTGTTAGATAACGGGATAACGTCCCAAAGTGATGGATTTATATACAAAAAGCATTATGATTGGTATATTATATACAAGGTCGATTGGTTAATATACTGGGAATCATAAATGTTGTATGTTCATCTCCTGTCTGAATTAACAAACATGTGTCGCAAACGCAATTGTCCTCTTATCTCATCGATAGTGAGATTATACGGTGTGTAGTAGATCACGGAAGATCATATGGATCGTTTGACCTAGCGAGATATAAATAGTTATCACAGTTGAGACAGTTCCAGGATAAACTGTCGGTGTAGGCTGCAACATACGCGGCAACATACGCGATAATAAGCATCTTATCTTGGATGGCTTGGTATGCTAGTGTGGGGCACACATTGATAAGGACCTAAGTTGAGATCGATTATTTTACCTGACATTAAAAGAATCTATATCTCTATGGCTTGATGAGATCCTAAACCTAAATGAAGGTACAGAAGTATATGCAGATTGTGTATCACTTTGAGTTGCAATGAAAGGCTCTAGTTGAGCTTGTATATCTGTATCTTGGGTGATAGTAGTTTGTGTATGAAAGTCCAGTATTTTCCTATAAATAGGCCTCAGTTTCTCATATCACAACACACCACAAGATCATATGTTGCACACAGCAAACCATATTTTGGGAGCAGTGGTGATCGACTAGATCTGAGAAATGATGAGGAAATTCTGCTTCTCAATCGGGCAAGGAATCCGAAGGGAATCTTCACTAGATATTCGGATTGAGTTGGGATACAGATCAGAAGATCAGATCAGAAGGATCGTCTTCATTCTTCTCTCTCCTTCTTGTTTTTGAAAATTATTAATTAATTTTCACAGATTTAATTACCTTTATCGGTTAGGAATAAATCTTTGTGCGCGGGAAAAGAGATCAAGATCAAATCTTTGCGCACTCGTTCTTCAGGTTTCTACACTCCAGGTATTCCGCATAAACCCCCTTATGCATAATCAATAGGAACATGCTAGGAATAATCATAGGCATAGCAATTTTTTTTTGATATTTTGATTATCAATCTTGGCAAACGGACTTCGTGATTCAGTTCACGAATCCCTTCACAAAGGACTGCACCAGGAACCCCTCAACAAAATGGTGTAGTGGAAAGAAGAAATATGACTCTTTTGGAAATGGTTAGGTCCATGATGAGTAATGCAAGCTTGCCAATTTCGTTTTGGGAATATGCCTTGGAGACAGCGGCCTATTTGCTTAACCTGGTACCTTCTAAATTAATTCCTAAAATGCCTCAGAACTCTGGTATGGGCGAAAGCCAAGTTTAACTAGAATGAGGGTTTGGGGTTGATCCACGCTGACTTATGTGGACCAATGTCCACGCAAGCTCGTGGAGGTTATGAGTACTTCGCCATATTCATTGACGATTACTCAAGATTCGGATATATCTATTTGCTTCGCCACAAGTTTGAATGCTTTGAGAAATTGAAAGAGTTCAGGACTGAGGTAGAAAAGAAGCTAGGTAAGACTATCAAGACACTACGATTGAATTGTGGTGGAGAATACCTCAGTAATGAGTTCTTGCAGTACTTGTCAGAAAACGGGATTACATCCCAGTGGACCGCACCAGGAACCCCTCAGCGGAAAGAAGAAATAGGACTCTCTTGGAAATGGTCAGGTCGATGATGAGTTATGCAAGCTTGCCGATTTCGTTTAAGGGACATGCCTTGGAAACAGTGGCCTATTTGCTTAACTGGTACCTTCTAAATCAGTTCCTAAAATGCCTCTTGAACTCTGGTATAGGCAAAAGCCAAGTTTGAACAAATTGAGGGTTTGGGGTTCTCCAGCATATGTGCTGACAAATGAACCTGATAAGTTAGAAAGTAGGTGTAAGCTGATGTTGCTTGTAGGATATCCCAGGCAAACGAAAGGTGGTTATTTTTATTGTCCTCAGAATCAGAAAGTGGTTGTCAGTACCAACGCAAGATTCTTGGAGGACGAATATGTAAGAAACCACAGATCCAAGAGTTAAATTATCCTCCACGAGCTTGAGGATAAGGAAGCGATTCCATCAGGAAAGCCCAGTGTTGTGGTAAATCCACCTGTAATAGGTGAGGCAATACCAACACTGCCATCAATGAAAGGTATGGGACCAACGAGTATCGTGCCAACTACTGACATGGCTCAGATGCCTCGTCGCAGTGGGAGGGTTTTCCATCAACCCGAGAGGTATATGTTCATGGGAGAGTCTTCTGAATTGATCCCGGAAAGCGGATTGGATGATACCGATCCCTGGACGTAGAACGAGGCGGTATCTGATAAAGATGCAGACAAATGGCTGATCGCCATGGATCCGGAAATAGAATCCATTACGGCAATGGATGTATACCAGAAAATTGATTTGCCAGATGGCTATTGAGCCATAGGGTGCAAATGGGTATTCAAAAGAAAGAGAGGAGCGAATGGTGAAATTACAGCTTTCAAAGCAAGGCTGGTGGCAAAGGCTTATAGTCAGAAAGAAGGTGTAGACTATGATGAGACCTTCTCACTGGTAGCCATGCTTAAGTCCATTAGTATACTCCTAGCCATAGCAGCACATAAGGACCTAGAGATATGGCAGGTGGATGTCAAAACTGCGTTTCTAAATGGGTACCTTGAAGAAGGTAGGGACATTTATATGCAACAGCCAGATGGTTATGTGCAGAAGGGAGAAGAACATTTGGTCTGGAAGCTAAAGAAGTCGCTGTATGGACTTAAGCTAGCTTCACGGTCATGGAATCTACGTTTTGATGAAGTGATTAAATCTTATGGATGTTCACAATGTTCAAACGAGAGTTGTGTACCGTCTATGTGTCAGCGGAAGCGTGGTATTCCTTGCACTTTATGTAGATGATATTCTCTTATTTGGCGACAATGTGGAAGTATTGTCGGGCATAAAGGGGTGGTTATCCGAACAATTTCATATGAAGGACCTCGGGGAGGCAGGATACATCCTAGGGGTTAAAGTATTGTGGGAGCGCAATAAGAGGATGTTGACCTTGTCTCAAGGGTCATATGTGGATACTGTGATTGCCCATTTCAGCATACAAACTGCCAAGAAAGGTCTGTTACCCTTCAGACATGGCATACATCTTTCCAAGGATCAGTGTCCGATGACATACAAGGAGAAAGATGAGATGAGCAACATGTCGTATGCATCGGCCGTGGGGAACCTCATGTATCCAATGCTATGTACGAGGCCAGGTATCTGCTTTGCTGTAGGCATGGTAGCAAGATACCAGTCTAACCCTGGACAGGTGCATTGGACCGCGGTAAAGCACATACTCATGTACTTGAAAATGACTAGAGACTATTGTCTCATCAATCAGTGTGAGGAGTTATGCCTTGTGGGTTATACTGATTCGGATTTCCAGGCAGACCGAGACGAAAAGAAGTCCACCTCTGACTATGTGTTTACATTGGGAGGTGGGGCCATATCATAGAGGAGTGCGAAGCAGAAGTGCATTGCCGACTCTACCATGAAAGCAGAATATGTGGCAGCTTCTGAAGCTTCGAAAGAAGTAGTATGGTTTCGAAAGGAAGTTCTGGAGTTGGACGTGATTCCTAAGCTTCCCAAGATCATCACGGTATATTGTGATAATTCGGGAGCTTAATTCAAAGGAACCATGAACTCACAGAGCGACAAAACACATTGAAAGGAAATACCATATTATACGAGAAATCGTAGCAAGGGGTGATATGCTAGTAGAAAATATTGATACAAAAGATAATCTAGTGGATCCATTCACAAAAGCTCTGCCTCAGAAGGTCTACGAGATGCATGTACTAACCTTGGGCTGAGGGCAAAGCCAGCCACGTAGAATGATTGATGTAATAGCTAGATTAGTTTAGGCGCATTATACTCTGGAAAGCACCTGTATAATGCTTTGAGTATAAGTGGGAGATGGATGGATTTATATGCTGAAAGCATTATTATTGGTATATTATGTACAAGGTCGATTGCTTAATATACTGGGAATCATAAATGTTGTATGTTCATCTCCTGTCTGAATTAACAAACATGTGTCGCAAACACAATTATCCTCTTATCATGTCAATAGGGAGATCATACGGTGTGTAGTAGATCACGGAAGATCATATGGATCGTTTGACCTAGCGAGATATAAATAGTTATCACAGCTGAGACAATTCCTAGATAAGTTGTCGGTGTAGGCTGCAGCATACGCGGTAATAAGCATCTTATCTTGGATGGCTTGGTATGCTAGTGTGGGGCACACATTAATAAGGACTTAAGTTGAGATCGATTCTTTTATCTGACATTAAAAGAATCTATATCTCTATGGCTTGATGAGATCCTAAACCTAAATGAAGGTACGAAAGTATATGCAGATTGTGTATCACTTTCAGTTGCAGTGAAAGGCTCTAGTTGAGCTTGTATATCTGTATCTTGGGTGATAGCAGTTTGTGTATGACTGTCTGGTACTGGAACTAGGCAACCACATCCAGTATAGGATGGTGACATTCCCTGAGCAGCTCAAAAGGTTCGTTATGCTAAAGTCCTGCAGACTGATTAAGTTCAAGCATAAGTGAAAAGGTTTGAGTGGATTGACTCAGGAATATAAGATGTTAATTAATTAAATAGCTTGTCAGAGCTTAAATTAATTAACGAATGCCTGTAACCTTAAATGTGGGGATAAACCGAGCCCATGCAACCCGTACCTCAAAACGTGGTAGCAAATAGGTAGGACAGTATTGATTCTCTGGTGGAATGAATCAATATTAATTAATTAATTAATTATATTCTGGGTTGAATATGGGAATTAATTAATTGATAGGCCACATTTGTTATTTGCATTCTGGTCCCTGGTCTGGCCCATGAAAACTCAGGCCCAATAAAAGTCTAGTATTTTCCTATAAATAGGCCTCAGTTTCTCAGATCACAACACACCACAAGATCATATGTTGCACACAGCAAACCATAGTTTGGGAGCTGTGGTGATCTTCTAGATCTGAGAAACGAGGAGGAAATTCTGCTTCTCAACCGGGCAAGGAATTCGAAGGGAATCTTCACTAGATATTCGTATTGAGTTGGGATACAGATCAGAAGATCAGATCAGGAGGATCATCTTCATTATTCTCTCTCCTTCTTGTTTTCAAAAATTATTAATTAATTTTTACAGATTTAATTCCCTTTATCTATTAGGAATTAATCTTTGTGCGCGGGAAAAGAGATCAAGATCAAATCTCAGCGCACTCGTTCTTCAGGTTTCTGCAATCCAGGTATTCTGCATAAACCCCCTTATGCATAATCAATAGGAGCATGCTAGGAATAATCATAGGCATAGCAATTTATTTTTGATATTTTGATTATCAATCTTGGCAAACGGACTTCGTGATTTAGTTCACGAATCCCTTCACAAAGGACTGCACCAAGAACCCCTCAAAAAAATTTTGTAGTGGAAAGACGAAATATGACTCTTTTGGAAATCGTTAGGTCCATGATGAGTAATGCAAGCTTGCCAATTTCGTTTTGGGAATATGCATTGGAGACAGCAGCCTATTTGCTTACCTGGTACCTTCTAAATTAATTCCTAAAATGCCTCGGAACTCTAGTATGGACAAAAGCCAAGTTTAACCAGAATGAGGGTTTTGGGTTGTCCAGCATATGTGCTGACAAAGGAACCTAATAAGTTAGAAAGTAGGAGTAAGTTGATGTTGTTTGTAGGATATCCCAGGCAAACGAAAGGTGGTTACTTTTATTGTCCTAAGAATCAGAAAGTGGTTGTCAGTACCAACGCAAGATTCTTGGAGGACGAATATGTAAGAAACCACAGATTCAAGAGTGAAATTATACTCCACGAGCTTGGAGGTAATGAAGCGATTCCATCAGGAAAGCCCAGTGTATTGGTAAATCCACCTGGAATAGGTGAGGGAACACTAACACTGCCATCAATGAAAGGTATGGGACCAATGAGTACTGTGCCAACTACTGACACGGCTCAGATGCCTCGTCGCAGTGGGAGGGTTGTTCAGCAACCGGAAAGGTACATGTTTGTGGGAGTCTTCTGACTTGATCCCCGATAGTGGACTGGATGATACCGACCCATGGACATATGACGAGGCAGTATCTGATAAAGATGCGGACAAATGGCAGATCGCCTTGGATTCGGAGATAGAATCCATAATGGCTATGGATGTATACTAGAAAATAGATTTGCCAGATGGCTATTGAGCCATAGGGTGCAAATGGGTATACAAAAGAAAGAAATGAGCGAATGGTGAAATTATAGCATTCAAATTAAGGTTGGTGGCAAAGGGTTATAGTCAGAAAGAAGGTGTAGACTATGACGAGACCTTCTCACCGGTAGCCATGCTTAAGTCCATTCGAATACTCCTAGCCATAGCAGCACATATGGACCTAGACATCTGGTAGATGGATATCAAAACCGCATTTCTAAACGGGTACCTTGAGGAAGGTTGAGACATCTATATGCAACAGCCAGAAGGATATGTGCGGAAGGGCGAAGAGCATTTGGTTTGGAAGCTCAAGAAGTCGTTGTATGGACTCAAGCAAGCTTCACAGTCATGGAATCTATGTTTTGATGAAGTGATTAAATCATATGGATTTTCACAATGTTAAAACGAGAGTCGCGAGTACCGTCTATGTGTCAGCGGAAGCGTGGTGTTCCTTGCATTTTATGTAGATGATATTCTCCTGATTGGCGACAATGTGGAGGTATTGTCGGGCATAAAGGGGTGGTTATCCGAACAATTCATATGAAGGACCTTGGGGATACAGGATACATCCTAGGGGTAAAAGTATTGTGGGAGCGCAAGAAAAGGATGTTGGCATTGTCCTAATCTTCATATGTGGATACTGTGATTGCCCGTTTCACCATGCAAACTGCCAAGAAAGGTCTATTACCCTCTAGATATGGTGTACATATTTCCAAGGATCAGTGTTCGATGACATAAAAAGATAAAGATGAGATGAGATATGTGTCGTATGCATCAGCCGTGGGGAGTCTCATGTATGCAATGCTATGTATGAGGCCACATATCTGCTTCACCGTAGGCATGGTAGCAAGATATCAATCCCTGGACAAGCGCATTGGAACGCGGTAAAATACATACACAAATACTTGAAAAAGATTAGAGACTATTGTCTCATCTATCAGTGTGAGGAGTTGTGCACTGTGGGTTATACGTATTTGGATTTCCAGGCACGCCGAGATGAAAAGCAGTCCACCTCTGGCTATGAGTGTACATTGGGAGGGGGTCATATCATGGAGGTGTGCAAAGTAGAAGTGCATTGCTGACTCCACCATGGAAGCAGAGTATGTGGCAGCTTCGGAAGCTTTGAAAGAAGCAGTATGGTTTGAAAACTTCCTTCTGGAGTTGGACGTGTTGCCCAAGACTATCACGGTGTATTATGATAATTCGGGATTTGTGGCTAATTCAAAGGAACCACGAACTCACAGAGCAACAAAACACATTGAGAGGAAGTACCATATTATACGAGAAATTATAGCAAGGGGTGATATGCTGGTAGAGAAGATTGATACAAAGAATAATCTAGCGGATCCATTCACAAAAGCTCTGCCTCAGAAGGTCTACGAGATGCATGTACGTAACCTTGGGCTGAGGGCACAACCAGCCACGTAGAATGACTGATGTAATAGCTAGATTAGTTTAGACGTGTTATACTCAGGAAAGCACTTGTATAATGCTTTGAGAATAAGTGGGAGATTGATGGATTTATATACAGTAAGCATTATGATTGGTACATTATGTACAAGGTTTATTGGTTAATATACTGGGAATCATGAATGTTGTATGATCATCTCTTGTCTGAATTAACAAACATGGAGGATCATTTTCTACTTCTCTCTCATCAAGATTTTTGTAATTATTTATTTAATTTCATAGATTTAATTCCTTCATCTGATAGGAATAAACCTTGTTGTGCGGGAAAGAGGATGAAGGATCAAATCTCTGCGCATCGCGTTCTTCAGTTTCTGCAATCCAGGTATTCTGCAATAAACCTTCTTATGCATATTCAATAGGAGCATGCTAGGAGTAAATCTTAGGCATAGTAATTATTTTGATATATAATTAACGATCTGCGCTTAAACGGATTTGAGTGATTCAATTCACGGTATTCAAAATCCCTTCAATCATAACCTAACCATTTCCAAAAGAGTCTTGTTTCTTCTCTCTGCTACACCATTCTGCTAAGAGATTTTTGGTGCAGTACACTGGGATGTAATCCCATGATCTGATAGTTACTGCAAGAACTCACTACTGAGGTATTCTCCACCACGACCCGATCGTAGTGTCATGATAGTCTTGCTTAGCTTCTTCTCTACTTATATCTTGAATTCTTTAAATTTCTTAAAACATTCAGATTTGTATCGAAGAAGGTAAATATATCCAAATCTAGAATTTTCGTCAATGAAAGTGACAAAATACTCATACCCTCGATGAGCTTGCGAAGACATAGGTCCACATAAGTCAAAGTGGATCAGCTTCAACACATCATCTGCTCGAGACTCGCTTACCTTAAAAGGTCTGGTCATCATCTTCCCCTCTATACAGGATTCACAGACTTGATGAGGTGCTCTCGGAAAGAATCCAAGATTCCATTATCTGCTAGTCTCTTAATCCTCTTTAGACTAATGTGACTGAGTCTCGAGTTCCAGAGATATGTTTGATCCTCATCGGAAGAAGAGAACTTTCTCTTTTGAATGATTATTATTGGATGAATTAGATGCAACATTCACGGAAGATTTATACAAACAATTAATGATATAGAGAGAATCAATCATCTTTCCACGACAGATAACACCCTTACTACCAATTATAGACACATCACTATAAAAAAATAACTGAATATCCATCTTTAAATAACTTGGAAATTGAAATCAAATTCCCCCGAAAAACTGGCACAAACAAAACTTTTCTCATAATCAAGACATTATTTTCAAAGCATAAAGTAGAATCTCGAATGGCTACTACTGAGACTTGCTCTCCGCTGCCCATGGAGATGGTAGCCTCGCCATGTTCGAACTTCTTAGTCGGCACGAACCCCTGCATAGTATAACTAATATAATCAATAGCTCCAGTATCCACTACCAATGAATGAGTAGAAATCAATGCTAAACATATTTTTTTATATATGCACATGATGTACCTTGTTCGGTATTCCTGACTTGACAATCCTTCTTCCAGTGACAAGTCTTGCCACATTTGAAACACTTGTCCTTGTTCACAGCTATGCCCGACACCCTTTTGAGCTTTCTCTCGAGAGTTGTACCTTTAGCTTTCTTTTTAGTCATTCTCTTGCACTTTTTGTCCTTTTGCATAGTAGGATGACTTCCAGAATTAGCAAAAGCAGCCTTCTCTGGGAGTATGACTGATTCCACTGCCATCAAGTCATTGAGCAACTCGTTAAGACTATACTCTTTCATGTTCATGACAGCATTCAATTTAAAGTTCTCAAAGGATTTTGGCTGAAAGTTGAGAATGATATCGACCTACACTTCCGCATCAATACCACCTTCGTGCAGCGTGAGCTCACCCATGAGATGAGTTATGTTGACCATGTGCTCCATGACCGAACTGGCATCAACCAACTTCTTACTCACGATTTCCCTCATGAGATTGAATATGAAAGTTCGATCTGATTCCCCATAAGTCACAGATAGATTTTCCATGATGTCAGAAGCATTACCATAAGCATGATGTTGCTGCTGAAACACCTTGGACATTATAGTCATCACATAGCACTTGACTACATTGTTTGAATTGACCCACTTATTATAGTAGTTGAACTCCTCATCTGTCGACTCATTAGTGGGATTCTCCAGACGTAGCTCAGAAAGGACAAAACTGTGTTCCTTTGCAACAAAGATATAATCCAAGTTACGTTTCCATTCCAGAAAATTAGGATATTTTTAATGGGTTTCGAGACAAGATATTGTTAATGTTGGATATAGACATATCTGAAAATAACAAATAAATTCAAAGAATTAAAACACAATCGCAAATTGTTGAAACAATCAAGTATTGTAACCCTATGATGAACACAATACAATTGTTTCCTCCAATAGCCCAAGTAATTTTATCGCAAGCCACACATGTGGAAGTTTACAATAAAACAATCGATCTGATGGCATCTCTCAATTTCTTTCATTTAATTCATATCCATGTCAATTACCGTAGAAAAATGGAATTAATAATTGAGATAATCCAAGACCATGTTACCGTACTGAGCAGGGACTTCACGAATGAGTTATACTTTAGATAACATCTAACCAAATGAACCACGAGGCCAACCTTACTTATAAAAATCTAATTTATCATACACACTAGGTCCATGACACATGATCTTTATAATAAGATTGTCTCATTTAATTCAATCCTAGAGAGCTTGTGAAAGACCAAATACACAAACTACACATGTGGATGTTTACATAGTGGCTCCCACTTCTCACATGAATTAAATGTTTGTTTTAATAAATCTCTCTATCAGAACTTACGAATAATAAAATAAGTTGTTAGTCCCGGTTTTCTAGAGTAATTTTAGTTGCACAGCGGAATAATTGTTAATGGGAAACTTGCACTTATCCAAACTAATTGTCAGACTCAGTTTGGTTTGTCAAATCTTAGTATGCAATTTAAGTCCGAAAAGTCTTAATATTGGTTTTAGTTTTATACGGCAACACTTGAGTGTTGAGTTTTAAGATATTTAAGTTGATAAACTGAAAGCGATAAAAACACAAAAATTATAATGGTTCGGACACTAAAGATCGTATGTCCACTCTTTAGACAGAAGTCTAGAAATCCACTAAGTGTCGGATTACACAAGGTGCTCCTACGATCTATAGCTTGCTGAAGGATGCTTATTCCTTTAGTCTACAAGCTAACTCATTTGGTCCTTTGCATGTCCCTCCTCGGAGTGTGGGCACACCATGTAGTCTCCTCGTTGCCAGAATGGGTGTTTATAGTTTTCCCAAAATTGTCAGCTTGGTGGCAACGCTTGTAAGAGTCAAAGTAGCAGATGTACTTGACTGTTGTAATGCTTCTTGGAGAGAAAGGTTACCAAAAAATAACTCAAGAATAGATTATTCTGAGTCTCGTGTTCACAACAGTGACACACGGAATAGCTTTGAAAGCCTCTAACTTTTGAGTTGTGATTTCTGCAGAGTTTTGGCAAGCTCGTGAGTAAGGTCTTAGGTGTTTGAATCTGTTGAAGTCCTCCACTATTTATAGACAGAGAAGTGAGATTCAAATCTTGGAGACGTTAGAAAAAATGGATTTTCAACCAATCTGATGTTCTCTCACTCTGCACAAGTACGTAGCCTTTTCTGCGATGGTACAGTACTTTTCTTGCTTTTTCTGATTGCGACAACTACGGTTCACCTTTTGTCAGAATGGAAGTATGTTAGTCTGAGGAATCTTGGAGTGGTCAGTCCAAGGTATAAAGACTGAAGTCTTGGGCATGTAGACTTTAAGGAATCTCCAATACTTAAAGTATGTACTTGTCAGTACCATTCCTCAGGACATTCTTCTTGTCTTTATGCGCAACGACTGGAACTAAGATTTCATACTGATGTCGTCACACTGGTAAGTCCATGTTGGCTGATGTCGTCATTCGGTATAAGCTTGGTCCCCAGACTGGTAAGTTTGGTATCCTGGACTGGTGAGTCCTAGACTGGTCAGTCCAAGATTGATCAGTTCCATAGTAGTTCCGAACTCGTCAGTTTCTCTAAGACCCAGACTGGTCAATTCCATATTGAGCTCCAGTCTATTTGAGACTTCTTGCGCATTCAGACTGATTCATCAGTCTATCTTTGATTCAACTCCAGCTTACAACTCGATAAATAATATCTTATAGAACTTTACATTTTGAACACAAAACCAGAACTTAATCTAGAGATTTATTAAGATGGCTTTTACACTTTGACCCACTAAAACAAAAAGATAAGGAAATTTCAAACAAATTTTCTAACATAAGCAAGCTACATACATAGATGTTTACTCATTGAATTATTCACTTCCAATAAGATATCACTTTGTGGAGATATTAAAACACTACTTAGTTAATTAAACTCATAAGGTTTGAATTGTTTCCGCAGACATTATTTCATGTTGTGCATATTATGACAACAAATAATTAAAGCAATAAATGTAATCCTATTATATACACATGTTTGGATGCTTCGCAAATAATAAATCAATTATATCATGGGAGAACAAATAAAAACAAATAATACAGTCCTCGTTGCCCATGATACAATTACAAAAAAAAAAATCCTAACTATTAAAAGTTGGGATTTATTTAAAGATCTTCAATTGGGTTCCCTCTTCTTGATTTGGAATCTAATAATTTTTGTGAAATTTGGGCTTGCAAAATAGTTGGGCTTGAAAATGGACAACCAGACCTGCGTACACACCACGAACCTGGTTCACGTGTACATGGCCAGACGAGCCGGAACCTGTTCACGTGTACATGGCCAGACGAGCCGCAACCTGGTTGGCCATCACTTACCAGCTATTGGTCATCGCCGAGTGTAGCCGCCAAAATCGTGCAAACATTCGTACGTGATAATCGCAGTTGTTGCCCACGATCCACCCACCACGGCTGCCATCCTTAGTGTCGCCCGCACCTCCAATCATCATCGCCTGTCATCGTGGAGCCCACCACCGTCCGCCGCCACCGGAGGAACACCCGCAGGAGGCATGGGGTTTCACTTGCGCGCAGCCCACACATACAAACATTAGGTTTTTGTCATGTGCCGTTGCACGCTGCTGGTACCGCATGCCCCTGTCTCCCATGTCACCTCTCTATCGAACGCCAGCCACCGCAAAGGAACGACAATAGCCCATGGTCGGTAGAAGCACAATCTCGTCGCATGCACAGGGAACCTTGGGTTCTGTCATGCATGTGCGTGTCGCTGCCCCCACTGCCATGCTTGGTCACTGGCATTGCCGTTGCCCGACCCGCTGGCTGTGATCCCGCGCAGGTGGCATGGCTGCCTGCTGCGTGCAGTCGCGTACGCGAACCCTAGGGTTCCGATACAAGCCCTTGTTGTTGGTGCCTAGCCTGTGGCCTGGGTTTGACGGTCCTGATATCACGAGTCACGAGCCATCACTGCACATGAAGAGGCACAAAACCGTGGTACAGTGCGCGTAGGCGTAAACCCTAGGGTTTCACTGTGCCACGTGCACGTCACCGCCTCGTTCCACCGCCTTCGTTGTGCGCTGGTGTTTTTAATAATGTACCGCATAGCCTGGGGTGGTTCGGTGGTGCTGCAGATTTGACTTCATTCTTTGTCTTCTCGTTCTTCGTTTCTTCATTTTGATTTTATAGATTTTACAATTGAAATTACAAAAGAAAAACCTCTTTCTACATAATTTGAAAAATAAATCTAACTATGGATTTATCTCATGGAAAAAATAAAACAAATCCTTATAAAATGGCGGATTAACCAAAGAAGCCACGAAGAACAAAGTAAAAATCATTCTTACGTTGCAATTCAATAATAATAATAATAATGCAATTTTATAGGCAATATTATTTCACTGATAGAGCCAATAATTGGAACCTGACTCTGATACCAATTGAAGGAATATTTACTTGCAAACTAAGTTGCATAATCCGATTTGCCAAGGAATCAATTATTTGATATCTGAAAGTAACTGTTATGCCTATGAAATAATCCTAGCATGCTCCTATTAAAATTGAATGCAAAATATGGTTATGCGGAATACCTAGTTTTTAATAACTCTGATCTGTTGCGCAGGGATTAGGCCTTTGAATCATTCTTGTGTAATAAGACTCAATTCTGAAATAATTAGAATTAAATCTTTGATTTTATTAAGGAATAAAATAAAATTTAAGGAAGAAAGAAGAAAAGAAGATCCTCCAGATTTGATCTTCAGATCTGTATCCCTTGCTTGTATCCAAAAATCTGGTGAAGATTCCCTCCGGATATTGCAATGATTGAGAAGCATATTTTACATCCCTCCTCAGATGCCTGTCGCCTATGATCAACTTCCGGAACTGGTCTGCTGATCAATAACTTATGAACATATATTGTGAGGCACTGAGGGGAAATTTATAGGAAAAATCTGATCCTTATTGGGCTTGAAATTTTCACGGGTCAGACTAGGGACCAGTATGCATATAATAAAGTTGACCTTTAAATTCCTTTATTCAACCCCGAATATAATTAATCAATTGATATTGATTCATGCTACCAGAGAATCAATATTGACCTACCCCTTTGTTACCACATTATGAGAAATTGGTTGCATGCGCTCGGTATATCCCCATATATAAGGTTACATGCATTTATTAATTAATTAAAGCTCTGACAAGCTTATAAATAAATGAATATCTTTTATTCCTAAGTAATACTAGTCAACTTTTTCATTTATGCTTGAATTTAATCAACTCGCAGGACTTTAGCATAATGAACATTCTGAGTTATGAACCTTCATTAGGCTTCAAATATCGTCAAACCATCAAGATCAAGATTATTTTAATGTCAGATAAAAGAATCGATCTCAGTTAGGTCCTATCAATACGTACCAAAATGTACCATCAGATCTTGTAACCAAGATAAGCTACTAAATACTGAATGTGCTGCAACTTAAACCAACAGTCTATCGCGTGACTATTTCAACTGTGACAACTGTTTATATCTCATTAGGTCAAGCGATTCATACGATCTTTTGTGATCTACAACACACCGTATGATCTCTCTATTGATGAGATAAGAGGTTAAGATCATTTGCGATATGTGTTTGTTAATTCAGATAGGAGATATAATATTATGATACAACAATAATGAATACCAATATATTACAACAAATTGTTCATAACATACTAATCATAATGCTTTCAGTATACAAGTCCATCACAAATGTATGCTCCTAAGCTGGTTATCAGTTTCTGCGCTCCTGGCTGATTGCTAGTTTCTTGAACTTCCAGTTGGTAGCCAGTTTCTCTCCTATACATGCTCGTGATCAGCTCCTTACAACTCGATAGTTCCTAACACATGACTTAACAAGTTTTGAATTAATCTAAGCTAGAGACTTACTAGCTAGTGGTGTTTGACACATCAAAACATACAAATAAGGTGAGAATTACATCATAATTCCTAACATATTTGAAAATTATTATTTAATTTTAATAAGAGAAATATGTTGAGAATATTTTTTGAGTTTAAGTTTGGTATTTTATGTTGGAGACTAATTACTACTCACTTGATAAGATAGTTATTGCTTTTTTGTTTGAGTCATTATTGTAAAACTAGTATGGCACCCACGCGATGCGTGGGAACTTTATATATTGTATTGAATTAATATTAAATTTGATATTTTGTTAAACAATATGAATTTTGTAATATGTTCAAAATTATTATTGTATGATAATCATTGAGATTCAAAATTAATTTGGCCAAAAAACGAATCAAGTCCAGCCTATCACGACGATCCAGTGCAAGATTATGCACCTCCCTTGAAGCAACCAAAGGAGATATCTCTGAATATAATAAGTCAGCTTAAAAGTATTCCTAAATTGCTTTCCTTAAAACACTAACGACCCTCGAAGGAGCACTAACAATGACTATAATTCGCTCTGAAGTACCAAGCTTCTTCGGATGATGACAGACTTGGCCCAGATCAAAGGGGTCCAATAAAGCACCCCAGAGGTTGCTATCCTGCAATGTAAAATACAGAGCCACTTTTAGGAGAAATGTTCTACTCCTCCGTCGGATCAGAATACAACAAATATCGGAGCATAGGCATCAATGTCTCGAACCTTTCTCGGAGCTTAATTGTTGATTCCTTCCACCCATTGAATTCTACTATTCCTGCCACATCATGCGTAATCATGACTTTTTACTATCATTTACCGCAAATGCACAGGTCCTACCTCTCTGGCCAAGTTTCCTAATTTCGGACTAAAAGATCTGGTGGGAGGAAAGCAAAAATATTTTCGACTTAAATTCCATGAGTTCTAGAAGTAAATTCAGCATTACTCCTTTCAATTTTATCCATTTCTTTAGGGACCATCAAGGATGGTTTGCAATCTTTTCCCTCATCACGATCTATTTCTTACTCTTGATTGATGTCTTTTTGTGAGTGAATATTCTATCTCATTACGAAAAATTTCATTATGCAAAATAAGTTTATTGTTGAAAAACTCACTTACCAACAATAACACATATGCCATAAATTTATGATTATTTATAATATGTATGTGATATTATATTAACAACCATTCTTTACTTTTTTTTTATTTTCAAGTTTGTTTTATACTTTTTAGTGCTAGATATATAATTTCCATTATTTTTAAATGTGATAACTTTTAATATTGTACTGCTAAAAAATCTTGAATTCTCAACATTTTATTTATCTTTTCTACTTTTTAGAACAAAAATGATATTTCGTAATTGATATATTTTTATAGATTATTCGTTAAATCATTAGATTTATTTTTTTTACAATCATGCTTTATATATTCAGACAAAAATTAAACTTCAAATTTTATTTACAATTCTCAATCATATTGAATTTTATACACTCGATCTCTTCCATCAATAATTTGATATCTTTAATAAATATATATCACAATACGGTCTTGCTCCTCTCACCCCATCGAGGCTATTTCACATAATCCTCTCAACTGTATTGACCTTCATGCATTATCACTCGATCACCGATAATAACATCATAGTGATACGTTCTATCTAGGGGTGAACATACGGTTGGTTCGATTTGAAATATTCAAATCAAACAACTTGAATAAATGACTCATACTGACCCAAAACAAAATTAAAATTTCTGCTCGATTTTAAGTAATGTTTTTTATTTTTATTTTCTAAAAAATTATCCAATTATTTTATTATTATTTTTCAATACATTAAACAAAATTCAAACATCTGCAAATTTAAAATTTAAATATAATCTATACATTTATTACAGAAATATCATTCATAAGTAATATAAACTAATAAATATGCACATCATTTATATATGCATTTAATTTAAATCAAGATGTATATATTATCAATATAACTATAATAATTCTAATAATTAATATACACATCTAAAATTTGAATGTGAAATACATTTAAATAAAATATTTATTTAAGTTTAAATGTGCAATCATAAATACAATAATAAAATCGATTATAAATCTACTAACTGATATTTGAATGACTTTATCAATCATAAATACAATAACAATTATCATTATTTTTTTATAAATAATTACATACATATGTAATGATAAATATTAATATTCAGATCCTAATGGTATAATTTTTTGAGTAATTTTATAATCTATTTTGTAGATAGTTTTCTTTAAAAATAGTTCCAATGACATAAATATATTTGTTTAATTCATTTTGCTATATTATTTATGAAATTAATTGCAATATTTTCCTATTAATATTTTAAGTGGTTTTAATTTAATCAATTGATATAATATTAAACATTTATTCAATAAATAAATTTATTAGATATTGAAATATATTTTGTTAATTATTTTGAAATATAATTTTGAGAGTAAATATTATCAAACTTTAAAATATGAAAACTTTTACTTCAAAGATTAATTAATTTTGAGAGTAAATATTATCAAACTTTAAAATATGAAAACTTTTACTTCAAAGATAATGAACCTGTTAGATTAATTAATGAATCATTAAATGTATTCTCAATTTTCAAATATACCCTCCGTTACTATTTTAATATATATATATATATATTGGCCTAAGCAGCCGCTAGCCACTAAATGACCTTTTACCGAACCAGAACCCCTTAATTCGATATCTGTGTAGATTGGCGAGTAATCGGGCCAATTAAGTAGGCAAAGCAACCGATTATTCTAATACTTTTTTTATAAAAAAATAAAATTAAAATAATTTATTTTTTATTTATTAATATCTATAAATTTAATATACTAAAAGCAATAAAATTGCTTATATTAATTCCGGTCTAGAAATTACTTATACGTTAGGTCTTATTCAGCCGTTTAATGAGCGTCTAATGAATTTTTAAATGAATAATTATAACAGTATTTTTCTATTTGTGATTCTATTTCGAGCCTCAATTAAACAGAAATATTCTGTTTATTGGGATGGTGGATTGAAGTATCATTTAGTCAAATCATAAACTTATTTTTTCACCATAAATCGAATGTGATGCGCATATATTATTAGTTTAATATTAGTATTTATTTTAGTGTAACACACACATATATATAATTCGCTTGTTACATACATCGAGTAACCTTCCTTATACAATAATGTTTGACTATAAAAAAAGTATTGTTGATTTTGGGTGAGTCAGCAGCCATTGTTCTTGATATGCACAATAGGTATATAGTATATGTTTAGTTAAGCATATTAACTTGACACAATCATTACAAAAGTTCGGCAAAAACAACCTAACCAAACTTTGTGTCACACCATTTATGTTGGGTAGAAACAAATAGGATTTGAATTTCTGTTGTGCCAAATTACAAAAGGGTCTGTTATGCACATTTCAGTACCATATACTTAGAAATGCACAACACATCTTATCTTATTGTAATATTCAGTCTTAAAAATGTAAATAGGCCAGAGTAGATCGGATTTTACTTTAATAAGGTTGGATTTTTTTATTTTTTTTTTAGCCATAGGCCTAACCATTTTAAGAATAGAGGTCGGATTTGTAGCTCTTGAAAGATTCATTTGAGCATAGTTGAAATTTATAGTGTATATTTATTTTTAAATTATAAATATTTCCTAATTTGAATAGTAAATTTGTTCAATGATTCACATAATACTCCATCCGTCCCGGTCAAATTGTCCACATTTGACCGGGCACAATAACCAATGTATGTGAGTGGTAGTGGGAGTTAGTGGGATGAATATTTTATTAATGAGTGTAGAGAATTTGTTATTTTAGGAAAGTGGACTAATATTGTGGGACAGACGAAAAAGGAAATGTGGACAATTTACTTGGGACGGAGGGAGTATATCGTTTAGTAACAATTAATTTATTACATATATTTCTATTTTAAAATTATAAATATATTTTCAATTCCAAATAATAAATATATTAATAAATCACATAATATATGTTATTAATTAAATTGGCCCATTATGAGGTTTAGTAAATGATCTATTGTGAAGTTTAGGCCTAGACCTTTTCAATTAAATAAACTATTCAAATAATTTAAGTATAGTCTCTTTACAAAGTAAGTTCAGTCTAATATAACATATGGTAATCTAGGCCTAAAACTCTCGTTTGATAACTTGATATTTTCCCACCTTTATTAATTGTTTTTACTTTTTAGTAGAGGAAGGGGTGATAAGATAGGTCATAGGGGTGACCAAGATTTAAAATAAATTGTAAATGGAATTAAATCAAATAATTTTCACTATTTTTACTTCCGTTATTATGGTTTTTTATTTAGTTTAATCTTTTTATGGAGGATTTTGAGTTTTCTGGGTTTTTGTTTTTTAATGTCTAGACTTTTGTTAAATATGTGCAGATAATGAGTGTAACATTCCAAAATATTTATAAATAATAAGATATTTATTATTGAGATTATTTCAGACTATAATGTCTACAGTTTATTAATTCATTTCTAAGTATAAACTTCAAAATAAGTAAATCTGAGATGAGTGATTTTTCAATGCGATGATATGGATATGATTTGATTCTCTTTGAATCATATGCTCTCTATAACACCTACTATATAAAAAAGTATGCATATATTTATGCTTATTTTGTTAATGGGATTTAGTGGGATAATTAATTAAATTAATGTAGAAAAATAAAGAATGAATGCACGCAACACGTATTAATGTCACGACTTAGACAAATGAAACAGGTGGGTGGTCGGTTTCAATTTATAAATCTGAGTCATATTATACTTTTTTTAGCAAAATATTGTTTCTAAATGGATCATAATAATTTAAAATAAATTTAAATGAAGTAAATTTCATATATATTATCTTTAAATGAGATATCCCTTTCTTTATTATTGAATTTTATTGATGTCATCTAACAGAGCACAATGAATATCAACAAACAGAATTAAAGTTATAACCCTTTCACATAAAACAACAATTCTTCATAATATTAACAAAAATATGACACGAACACAACACAAACATGAAATTTTTTTTTAAAAGAAATATAGTGAATAATACAAATACGACATAATTATCGAATAACACAATATATTGTTGAATAATATAACTCGACATAAACACAACACACAATATTACATTTTTAATGAGTCAAGACGATAATAATCCAACACACTAAGATTGCGGGTCCTATTTAAAAGTAGCCAAAACTTCACCATATCCTAATCAGCAATGATTCTCTAATAATTAATAAATATTAAATACTGGTATAAAAAAAAAAAACGTCAGGGAGGGGGGTCACCCCTCATGAATAATGATGCATACAAAAACTTGATCCAATCAAAGACTATATCTTTGTATTAATATATATATATGGATAAAGTTCTGTATTTTCTCGCACACATAAAACCATGCCTCTCATTATTTGCAAAACAAATATATATAATATGATAAGAATAATAATATACTACTCAAATTTGAGATGACAATGGCACTAGTCTTCTCTCTTCTTTTTCTTTTGGTGCAAGAGCTCATTCACCAATGCCACCTTATCCTTTCTCTCTCTCTCTCATCACTGATTTCATTTCTCACCAAGTCATAATCATACGTATTAGTATAACATGGCAATCTCCATTATGGCAAATAATAATTATTTAAGCGTTTGTTGGGACATGCTACAAGTCTATCAGCCTACAATTATTTAATTACTCCATTTGTCTGGTAAACATAATTTAAGACATCTCTATATACCTAAAAGTAACTTTACTATATAATGGACTTCTCTTTCTATCTGAATAATCAAGCATATTCATCTGAATCTGAGCTTTAAAGAGAGTTGCTATGTAAAGAAGTCAGCTTATTACGTAATTATTCCATTCTTTCTTCGGGGGGTATTGTATAATTCACAGTTTCAATTTCAATAATTGCAATGCAAGCCATGTAGAATCACGGGATATATTTGTATTTTTTTATACCCCCATTTGAGAGTAATTTAAATTCAATAATTTTGGAAAAAGCTGGTGTCTTTTCTTTCCACTGGATTCCAATTTTGAAACTTGTTTTCCCTACCCATCTTTTTGGCTTACAGGAGGGATAATAAAAGAGCAGGGCCCTTCACTGTATCAATCACAATTTTTTAATACACAGAGGGAGGGAGAGAGAGAGGGAAAACAAGAAGAGGAGAGTTGGGTACAAATTTAATTAGCTGATGCTAGAATTGAGAACTACCAATACTATTATGGATCTTGGGAATTCTAGCAGTGTCAGCTTCCACTATAATTCATGTACCAGTTGCAGCTGCAGTTGCTTCCATTCATCACCAGCAGCCTTGTCTTTCTCTTCCTTCTCTTTTGGAAGTTTTGATTTATTCAAAATGGCCTCTTGCAACCCTTCTGTTAAGCCTTTGTCCCATTCAATTTCCCAGTTGTTTTCTTCTCCAGTTTCTGCAGGAGAGAAAGAGTTTGATTCTTGAATTTCGTCATCACCCGTTTCATCTTTTTCTTCTTTTTTTTTTTTAATTTTCTTTTTAATTAAATAAAGGTTTCTTGGTTCCTTGCTGATTTTTTCTTGCTGCTTTTGGGGTTCTCATTTACAACAGCTGTTGGCCGTTGAGCCCAATTTCAGCAACCATTTTGTTATTTTCTTGAAACATTGGGAGATTTTTACTCAATTCTCTAGAAAACCTCGCTCCCGTATCGGCGGCCCTTTTGTGGAATTGCTTGAGAGATTCGAGTTTTTTCTTCGATAATCTTGCTTGAAAAATAAATAAATAAATAAATAAAAATGCTGCGTGTTTCGTTGCCCGGTGTTCGTACTCAACAGTTGACAATGATGAAGGCTGGAGGGCTTGGTGCATATTCCATCGCTACGCCTCTGCTCACGTCTTGCTTGGGAAATTGTGGCAGGTAATTTGATCCTTTCAGAGTTGTGAATTTGATTATGTGAGATTGTTTATGTTAAGATATTTACCCCTGCTACTGATGAATTTGATGTATGTATGCATATGATCTTGATTCTGCTTGTTGATGCAAAAGTTTTTAGTAAATGGATTGGAGACGCATGTGTGCTACTACTACTAGTTTGCAAAGCCCAATATCCCTTTATTCTTTACGATCATCAGGTATGATTTCGATGCTCGTGGTGGATGTTGGAGTGGTTATGGAAAAGAAAAGAGGGCACGGTCAATGTCCACGGCTACTGGAAATGCTGCAGCCAAGAAGATGAGGTTGAGCGTTTCTCCTCTGGCTTCTTCTGCTTTGGCAGAATCCCGTAATTTGTCGAGAGCCAACTTCTATAAGGAGGTTGGAATATAATTCATTCTCCTCTTGAATCTTCTTCCTTTTTGTTGATATAGCCAATTCCCTAACCATGTTAGCTTGTGACATTTCTTTCTATGCTCTCTTCATATGCTTGATCTGCATGCTTTTATGATACATCAGATTCTTGAAGCTGCTAGAGATAAATTTACGAGGGAGATTTCCTTCCGGTCTAAGGACAAAGATATCTCGCTTGCAAAGGTAACTTCCTTATTGTTGAGGTCATGAATGCTCCATTGGATAATTTGCATAAGTTGATGCAACAAATTTGATATTTCTTGGTTTGAAAGGCTTAGTGAAAAGCTGTTTACATTTGAGAGGGTACTGGTCTTGTATTACCACTTTGTCGGTTTTTTGATCTGAACACTTGCTAGAGTGTGAGTGGCAGGAATAAGCCGTATAAAGTCCAAAATCTTGACTGCTTTGGTTTTATATCAACAGCTATAAATTCATATGCACAGTTGTTGTTACTTTGTTTCTCCGTAGGCTTTACTTTATGTCGCGGCTGAGGATGAGGCGTTTTTGGCTTTTAATCGTGAGATTGACACGTGTTCCATCCACAACGAACAGAGAGATACACCACCGCTTTATGATGCCAAAGGGTGGGACAGTGTGGAGGCTATGCCAATGGCTGAAAAGAATATGAATGAGTGGTTGGTGGAGCTGGATGCCATTGCTAAGGAAGTTGAAGCTGAGCTAGTTTCTCGTGATATAGGATGCCATTTGGCTGAAGTTCTTGAAGCAGTGAACAAAATTCTTTTTGAGTCGAGAAGTTTCAGAAGGTCACCTGTGATCGTGGATTCAAAGTGTTCGTATTTGCACTCTGCTTTAAGCTCTGGATGTGCCAGCGGTACATTTTCAGCTCAATTTCGTTGTTATTTCGTCTTGGAATTTAGTTTCTCCTTGATAGTTCCATTAGATATCAGCTGATTTTGTAACTTTGGAATTTGAACAGCAATTTTGCTCAGTGTGATTTACATTGAGGTTTGCCGAAGACTTAATCTGACCATTGTGGGAGCTCGAGTTGGGGAAGAGTTTTTGATATGGCCCCCAACTGGGAATCCTGAGGTATGCCATTCATGAAGCTATTAAATACTTTCATCGGTTTCAATCGCCATTTCCAATTCTGACTTATCATTAACACTTTGGCGCCTGCTTTTGACTTTTTCTAATATCTTCAGGAGTTATTTAAGGTAACATCTGGGCACAGCTTGTTTGGGGTTGTTAATGGGAAATGCGTGGAAGACCCGCGTTCTAAGGCTTCAGACATAAATAGCAACTCACTTTTAGGGCTAGATATTGCAACGAACCGAGATATTATTGGGATTGCTCTGGCGAATTTGATTGTAAGCTCATTCATTAGTACATCATCTCATAAAACTATAATGCATGATGGCACTCTCTAGCTCTAGAGCAGTTTTTTTTTTTTTTTTTAATTCCCTGAGTTCACAGTTTTGCCTGCTGTCTTTCAAATAATGGAGAATAATAGTAGCACATATTACAGAGGCTGTACTGGAAACGTGCTTCGAGAACAAACCACGGACTGATGTTGACTTCTCCGCTGAGATCTGTTCTTAAATCTGAGGAGAAGCTCAACAAAGATGGTAGCTCGGATATGCCTTTGTTACGGCCTCAGGAGCTGAGGTACTATGACTGCAAAAAATTATCCCTCGCCTCATTTGTTTTCAATCTCAGTTTTGGTTTCCAGTTTCAGTTGCATTTATGTTGATCCTGTTTTTGGTAGTGAGAATGTGCTTGGTCTGAAAATGTTAACGTATTAGTTGAAAGGCTTCATTTTGAATTTGTGGTAAGAAATGAGAAGAGAGAGAAAGATATGATGGTATTTGCTTGAGTAACTATGTAGGTCTGGTATCTACTAGCAAAGTAGGTTTTATTTGTGAAAGCAAGTTAATACAAGCATGATTTCATTGGAAACAAGGCGGAATAACTATTAGTGTTAATCCCATGAGTAACAGTCTTCATTTCATTATTATGTTGAGATGGATGGATGGGTTTATTCTCAAAATCATTGAACTCATTCATACTGATGCATGCGTAATAGTATTACATACAAGCATATATTAGAACTTTGTGGAGTCATTGATGGGCATCAGAGTTGAATTGATGTTTGTTGAGTTTCAGGCTGGCGATGATGGCGTCGGAGAGGCTGTTAATCCTGCAGCCGCACAACTGGTGTTTGAGAAGAGACTACGGCATGCTGTTGTACTATAAAAGGTGAGGATGAATGGAATGTGATTGATTGATGATCTTGACTGAATCGTGGTTGGTGGTGGTGTTTGGCAGAGAATACGAGGCGGCGGTGCAAGAGCTGAGCATCTGCATGGCTTTGGCGCCTGAGGAGGAGGCTCAAGTGCTGGAGCCTTTCGTGGAGAAGCTGCATCTCATGCGCCTTGAGAAATCTTTGGCCCTAACTTAACTATACTATGTAAGACTAAGACTAAGACCTGAGAATGACTACAAGTTCAACAAACTAATTAATGCATAAACTTCTGCTGTAACGTAACCCCATCCCATCTCACTCTCACTCTCACTCTCACTCTCACTCTCACTCTCAATCCTCGTGTAAATATTATTCAAGATCCTTCTCTAATATATACTGATGCTCTTCTCCCTTGTGAAATCACTAGTAAATTGTTCTAAATAATCTACACAAGTACAAATATAATCATATCATACCCTACTTAATATGAAATAACATCTTTTATTCCAAATTAATATTCCATCTGTTTTTTTAACCTATATTTAAAAATTGCCAAAACATTGTATAAGATTTTTTATGAATCTTATTTTTGTGAGATTGAATTAATTTGCCCATTTTTATCTTGGTATTACGAAAATTTCATAAGAAATCGACCAATTTATAGTAAAAATCAACAAATTTGAAAGATAAGTTGCCCAGAGATCCATATTTCGGTAAAAAATTGTGTGAGACCATCTCCTAATTATGCTTTTTTTGAGACATTTCGCGAATTTCATTCAAAATATATTTTATATCGAACATTTTCTATTGATGATTTGTCTACAACTCATTAAAGGGTAATTCTAAATGCAGCCAATTTTTTGCTAAATATAGCCACTTTAAAAACTAAAATTTTAAATTATAATGTAATATTATAATTTTACCCCTGCTGCAGCCCCCAGTTTAAAACTTAAATCAAAATATAAAAATTAAAATCAAACCCCAATCGAAACTAGTAGACACGATGAGGGAAGAAGAAGATGATTGGAGGGTGAATTCAAGAAATGTGTTGCTGCTTGAGTCATTAAAAAACTGCTGCATCCAGTAGCTGGGCGTGCATAGACCTTTGAAGAGTCGAAGATTGATAGATGAAAGGATGAAGCAAAATACATACCTCTGGTCATTGGCATACATTGGTGCAATGCTAGGCGCCATTTCATCAGCATCGCTGCATAACAGACAGGGGCACCTTGCAGCAATGGAGATCAAACGAAGAACAGGAACTCTACTAGACATTCATTGATATGGGGCTGCATGTTTAAATTTATTTTCTATTATTTTGATTGAAATTTTAAATTAGGGGTTTCATCTGCTATTTTGATTGTTATATTACTTTGATAGAGAAATTGAACTCGTTGTTTAAATTTAATTTGTATTATTATAATTAAAATTTAAATTGAAGGCTGCAAGGATAAACTTGCAATAACATATTATAATTTAAATTTTTATTTTTTAAAGGGGCTATATTTAGCAAAAATGTGGTTGCGTTTAGAATCACCCCTCATTAAATTTTCTAAAGATGAAATCCTCCTATTCTCAATTCTTACTAGTTTAATTATGTCTAATATTATTCATTAGATGTTCGATTTAGCTAAGCGCAATTATAAAATTACTAGTAAACAATTTGGGAAGATCTCAGGTTAGGTACGCCTAAACGGTTTATGCAGGTTTTATCAATTAACCTAAGTCAAACTCATCTAATATACTTTAATTGAGGATTAATAAACCCTATTTAGAAGAGGTAAACCCATTTGAGTATGGATAAAACCTGCCTAAACCATTTAGGCGTGCCTAACACAAGTTTTTACCAAACAAATTTAAATTCTAATAGATTATTATTATTATTATTTTTTTGGTAGTTTGATTTTTTTCTTTTCTCCTTTGGGCCAAAAAGGCCCCGTTTTAAAGCCCATTTTTTATAGTCAAGAAAGGATGCCCGCCGGTTGAGAAAGTTTGTTTCAAACCCGACTCGACTGGATTTCCGTTCAACCCGTCGTCGTTTTGACTGAGAAAGACTTGCAGTTGTTGTTTTCCTAAACCGCCGCGAACTGAATTTCGCGCTGTCGCCCCACCGCCGTACTCATGGGTTGCTCCGCTTGCAACCCATTCGCCCTTCCGCACCTAGCTCATTCGTCATCCTTCCCTTCCACCACCACTTCCGCCGCTAACTCCGCACTCTTGATCGCCTTCCCCTTCCGCAACCAACAAATGGTTTCACGCCCAATTCTTCACGTCGAGGCTCTTAACCACCACCGTTTTACGCCGCTTAATTTCTCCTTCCGACCTCTCCACAATACAGACCTCAATCATGACGGCGGCGGCATCGGTAGTGGCGCTGGAGGCGATGGAAATGGTGGGAGTGGAAATGGAGGCAGTGGCGATGATGAGAGCAACGGTTTCTTCAATTTCAATCGGAACTCGCTGTTTCTCTTGCCTTCTTACTTGATATTTAGCAATAAAGACGAATCAGTTTCCATATCTCATGCAATACTAGTTTCATTAGCGACATCCTTGAGCTATTTCATTTTCTCATCTACTCCGGCGCGTGCAGAACCTGGAGAGAATGGTGTTTCCGTTTGTGAAATTAGGGGCGGAAAGAGGTTTGAACTACTGCCTGATTATTCCAAAGATGAATTTGTCGTGCCTGAGAATATGTGGTTTTGGCCTTGGAGGTCAAAAGATGGAAATCTGACGTCGTCTCCAATGACTTTGGGAGATGTTTGGACGAAATGTAGGGACCTAGCGACGGATTTGTTGCTTCCGGAGGGGTTTCCGGAGAGCGTTACGAGCGACTACCTCGAGTATTCTCTTTGGAGAGGGGTTCAGGGCATTGCTGCTCAAGTTAGTGGTGTGCTTGCGACTCAGGTAATGCATTTCCATTACGGTAGTAGTCGTCTTTTGTATTTGTAACTAATGCGAATGTTGATTTTGGTATTGAGAGTGATACAGTAATTTATGTTACTGGTTTTCTATCAATGTGTAGGCTATGCTTTATGCTATTGGTTTGGGAAAGGGGGCAATTCCTACTGCAGCGGCCGTGAATTGGGTGCTGAAGGATGGGATTGGGTATCTTAGTAAGATAATGCTGTCGAAATATGGGAGGCATTTTGACGTAAATCCAAAGGGTTGGAGGCTTTTTGCTGATCTACTTGAAAATGCTGCTTTTGGGATGGAAATCTTGACCCCTGCTTTCCCTCATCTCTTCGTTCCAATTGGTGCATTTGCTGGAGCTGGAAGATCTGCTGCAGCGTTGATTCAGGTGACTGTTAAGATAATGTAATGCGTGCAGAGTATTCTCAGAATATGTAAGAATCGAAGTCATACGTGTTAAAGGAGGGGGGAGGGATGGAATTTATGAAGCTTTTGGTATGTATCTCGTGCATATGAAGATATCATATTTTCCTTATACTTTCTAGGTTAGTTTAATTGAGGAAGTATAACTTTGCTTATTAATAGAAGATGCGGATGTTGGCTTTTTTTTTTTTTTTTTTTTAAAGGTAGGCAAGTAAAACTCCTTAATACCTGAAATTACATTGGGCTTTACTTTTTGAATGATAACATTTTAAATTCCTCTTATTTCTTCATCTTAGACAATTATGTAAGAATGATCTAGAACTGCCCGTGTACTTGGATATATATAGGATGTATGTTAAGTGGATGGTTATTTAAACTAATTCAAATCTAACAAATGAAATGATATATATAGGATGTATGTTAAGTGGATGATTATTTAAACTAATTCAAATCTAACAAATGAAATGAAATGTCTAGCCTTTCCTTTATCCAGTCAAGTTCACCTACTAATACATTGTAACATCAGTTTTTTCTTGAAAAGCCTTAATATATTCCATTTGGCTTATCTGATTTGCATGAAGCTGATACTACCATGTTTGATTTTACTTCTTACACTAACTTTCATTTGATAGGCAGCTACTAGGAGTTGCTTCTATGCTGGGTTTGCTGCTCAGAGGAACTTTGCTGAGGTAAGATATGGTATGATCACTTCAATCTTTCAGAACCCGATAAACTTGTTTATGAGCTAGAATTGTTCTGATTGTCTTTATATCCCATAATCTTTTCTTATTTCATGATTATTGGATTTTCTCCCATTGGATTTGCAGGTCATTGCTAAGGGTGAGGCTCAGGGAATGGTGAGCAAATCATTTGGAATCATGCTTGGCATAGCATTAGCTAATGCTGTACAGTCTTCTACACCTCTTGCTCTTGCTTCTTTTGGTGTTATAACCTGGATCCACATGTTCTGCAATCTGAAATCATATCAGTCCATTCAGCTGAGGACTTTAAATCCATATCGTGCAAGTAATTCCTTATCTTTTCTTTTTAACTTGTGTTTCTACATTGCAACTTTTTAGCACATTTATGATGGTCCAGTTATAGATAGTTCTATTGGTGTTGTTTTCAATAGCTGTTTCTGTGCGCAGGACAGAATTCCTTGAAATTTTCATGGAATGTTGCAATGCATGTTAATTAAGGTTTAGTACAGACGGAACTAGTGGAGCTTAATGTTGGGTACTATGATGTATGCAGATTGCTGACCTAATTATTTTGTTCATGCATGAAACTAGAAATAGTAATTAATAGTAAAGAACCTAGATTGGTAAATAGATGATTTGGATGGAGTTGTATGTTTTGAACTTGATATACTTACTGATGAAAGAATATTTATGATGAAATTTGTTTGAAACAGAATAATATCGAACAGAAAAGATAATGTTGGAGAAGAAAATAGAGAAACAGAATAGTAGCAGACAGAAAATATGTTAGGAAGAAAAGCGGCAGAAGAAAAAGAAGAAAGAACGACAGTGAAAAACAATAATATTAAAAGACAGAAATATGAAAAAAATTTCTTAACTGCAGAATTCCCAACCCGAGGGTCCCTCCAAATGTGACTACTTTTGGTTAATATGATAGTTCTCTAAGCATAAAATAAACTAATGAAAATCTGTCTTAAATATATAATTTGAACTAGAGTTCAAATTGAAATAGAATAATTAGCTGAAGATTAAATAGAATAAATATTAGTCTGTCAAAATCCATTACATTCTCTCAAATTTATAATTCAGTGGAGTTCAGCCCACACAAATTATGCAGTCATTAGCTCATATGTGTAAACCTATATTTTAGATACTTTCATTTAATGAACAAATACTTCCTCTAAAAATTCTAATGCTGGATGAAAGTTTTGTACGTAGATTCCAGTATTTTGCACATAACTTACTCTACTTACCACTAAAGGATAGTCTAAGATGTTTTTTATATATATTAAAACCTAAAAACATAAGTTTTCTACTTCAGATTTTGAAAGTCCTCACTCGTGGTCATGCAGCAATTTTGCATGCATGAACAGTGTTTCGTGCATCTTGCACCAGCAGATGCACAATGCATTACATTTTCAATTATAGCGTGAAATTGTGCAACTTCACAAATTTATATTGTTGATGACATTGGTCCTATCATGCATTATGTGCATCAACAAAATTTAGAATATTGCACAATACATGATACAATTTTGTATGGCATCTACACTACCCATGAAATATATTGAAACCTACTATTATTATGCTTGTGTATATAATTAGGGGTGTAAACAACCAGAGCTGAGCCGAGTCGATTAGTGTTGTGCTCAAGTTTGACTCATTTAGTATCGAGTCAAGCTTTAAGCTTTTTTATTGAATATTTTGATGTTCACGAACTTTATCGAGCTTTAATCGAGCCTAAACAAACTTTCTAAATTTAGAATATATTAAGAATAGTCGTTATTATATTGAAAAAAAAATATATTTATTCCAAAACTAAACTAATATCATATTCATGCTCAAAATTCTAAATTTTCTCATTATTATGACGATTTATTATTATTGTTACTCTTACATCATGAAAATATTATTTTTATTAAAGTAATTATTTTATATTTCATACTAATTTTAGCTAACGAGTCTGCTCACGAGTCGAATACTATGATGCTCTAGTTTGGTTCATTTAATAAATGAGCTTTACTAAACTAGCTCGAACGAGCTTTTATTGAGTTGAGATCCGAGTAGGTCACGGACAGTTTGGTTCATTTACACCCCTAATGCATCTCTCACCAACAAAAATTGGTAGAAACCCATATTGCCTTATTTGTATAGCAGCTAAAATTGCATCGACTTCTCCTTTCGTTTCTTTGCATACTTCTACTTTATATGACTAAAATAAAATCCTATTCTGCACCCTACAGGCTTAGTCTTCAGTGAGTATCTGCTCAGCGGTCTTGTCCCATCAGTTAAAGAGGTCAATGATGAGGAGCCACTGTTTCCAGCTTTCCCCCTTTTGATTGTAAAGCCCACATCTGAAGTAGGTTATTTACTTGTGCCATTTTTTTCTTTCTGTTTTCTTTTTAGTTATTTGAGCATGACTTATGAATTATCAAATGGAATGCAGCTTAAAAGTTGTATATTTCTCATATTCTAGCTACTATTGTGTTAGTCAGCTGCATTGGTCGGTGTAACTAAATAAACGTAAGAGTAGTTAACTTACTATCTTTAAGATGGTTAGTAAATTCATCCAACTCTAAAAAGTGAGTACAAAACTTATGATGGTAAGGGATAATAACATATTCTGAATGGATTTGAAACTTCTCGTTTACTGGGAGAAATAAATTCTTCATAGAACATAACTACATGTACACATCCACATGCATATATGGGTTGAGAATATGATTAGGACAGCATGTGTAGTTATTAAACCATTGTCTTGTGGATATGAAGGGATAGTCAATATAGGTTGAAAGAAAAACTTGAGATTCTGTTAGAAATCTGAGTAATTCCATCTTACAGTCGTGGACTTTTCTATTTGAATTATTCAGAAACAGTGGAACCTTAATTTTGATATGCATAAAGAGAAAGTGGTTTGACTTGTTACTCATATGATATCCTGTGCTATTCAGGAACAGATAGAATTACTCTCCCCTGAAGCGAAGGATGCCGCTGCTCGTATAGATCGTCGGCTACAGCTGGGCTCCAAGCTCTCTTATGTTGTGAAAAACCGGGAAGATGCTGTTGCATTATTTGATTTATACAAAGATGAGGCTTATATTCTGACAGAGCTCGAAGGAAGATATTGTGTATGTGCATCTAGCTTTCACTAATCTTTTAATTAATCTCTGTTATTTTCTACCCTCCAATGCTAATAGTCTATGAATTACCTTGATTTGTCTAATTGGAACGCTTGCCTCTGCTAACTACCAGAAAAGAAACGCACGTCCTTTGTAGGATTGAGATTGAAAATGAGTGCATCTGAAGCTAACTTTTGGAAATAAAAAAGTAGAATTTCAGGGTTGATTTTATAATCATTGTAAAATTCATAGACTCGTTATAAATACAGTATCATTTTTGGGAATTAACTTAGCGACGCTCTTTGAAATATCTTTTCTTATGGAGATGATGTTTGGAAAGTTTGAAAAGAGTTCATCAGTTGTTTGATAAGTCATCTATAATTGTATTTCCAGGTGACGCTCAAAGAGAGGTCATCTCCGCAAGACATGCTGCGGTCATTGTATCAGGTTTGTTATCTGTACTGGTTGGAGAGAAATGCTGGAATTAAGTCGAGCACTATAGTAGGTGATTGCAGAGCCGGCGGAAAGCTTCAAATATCGTTGGAATATGTACAGAATGAATTTAAGCACGTGAAGAAGGATAGTGAGATTGCAGGTTGGGCTATGGAGGGCCTCATTGCTAGGCCTCTACCTCACCGAGTTCGGATAGGCAGTGAAACTGCTGCACACAACTGACTTGGACCGGATACAAAACATAAAATGGACTGAGATAGTTTTAGTTTTGGTTGATTTGCCTCTCACATATTCTGATCTGTGTATGGTTGATGTTGTTAGTTGCTAGAATCACTGCAAGATTCATGATTGCAGTGAACCAGATCTGTATACACCATATACTATAACCACTATTGACATTATGAGAGGAGATGATGGAAAATTTTACATTTTTATTCTATTATTACAACTTTCCCTAAAAAAAAAAAAACCACATCAACAACAATTTTTTATTTTATTTATTCAGTTATATCATACATTACATGTATATAAACATATTATATTTGTAACTTCTTATTTAAATATTAGATCACTCTAATTTAATACATTTATTATTTTTAAAAAAAATATAAATGTAATATTTTTATAGCATAATTTTATAAATTTAACTCTTATTTTGTAGGTATTGTTTTTGATCTATTTCTTTTTACTTTTACTAAATTTATGTCAATAATTACATGTATTAATGTATATAATGTAGGAAATGATTATGATTGATGATATAATACATTAATATATAATGCTGTCATTTATTTAAAAAGAAGAGTGATCAAAACTACAGTTTAATTCCTTTTCTCTGTCGTCTGCAACAATTATTTTTATTCTGTACAGCGGCGCGGCACGCAGCCATCGCCGCCGAGTGCCGGTTTACTGCCGCCGAGTGCCGGTTTACTATTCCAGAACTGTACTCCTATTCTTCTCTCCTTCTTCCTGGAGTCTGCATCCAATATTCTCAGCTCTATCTTTCTACTGGCAGCCATGGTGCTGGGGCACTAAACATCCGCTTAATGGAAATCACAGCTCCCAAAGCCCATTCAAATCCAGTCGTCATCCGTGTGAGCAACATGAACAGTTTAACTGTTAGCCCGAAAACTCAAATCCAATTGCCCCTTCTCAGACCCGAGTATAAACAACCCCGAAAAATCGTTAGATTCAAACCCGCCAACAAGAAACTGATTCCGAGACCTGTGGCCACAACATCTGACATTCTGCGTTTGATGGACGGCCTCAAATTGCCCATACCTGTTGATATTTACACTTCGCTTATCAAAGAATGCACTGAATTGGGTGATCCATCAAAAGCGATTGAACTGCAGGAGCATATTGGAAGAAGTGGGAGTAGTCTGAGCTTACCTTTGGTGAACCGGATTCTGCTGATGAATATCTCTTGTGGGTGTTTTGAACATGCGAGCCAACTGTTTGATGAAATGTCTAAGAGGGACTTGAACTCGTGGGCCATTCTGATTGCTGGATGCGTTGAGAGCGGGGACAACGATGAAGCCATAAACTTGTTTATCAGAATGCTTCACGGTAAAGAATTTGAGAATGCTGGTCCTGATCAAATGGGCTTCTCGGTTCCGGGAATTGTTATGTGTGTTCTTAGAGCTTGCGAATGCACCATGGAGTTCGAACTCGGGAGGCAAGTTCATGGTTGGCTGTGGAAACTGGGTTTCTCGAGAAATGCTGGTTTGAGCAGTTTCTTGATTAGTTTCTACGGGAAACTGAAGCATCACGAGAGTGCTCAAAGTATATTTGAACAAGTTGTTCATCCAGATACAGCTGTGTGGACGTCTAGGATAGTGAACTATTGCAGTGATGACAACTTCGAGGGCGTGGTAAATGTTTTCACGGAGATGGGGAGAGAGGGAGTGAGGAAGAACGAGTACACATTCTCGAGTGTTCTCAAGGCCTGCAGGAGGAAGGGGGCCATCGTGTATGGTCGCCAAGTTCATGCAGAGGCGCTGAAATTGGGGCTGGAATCCCATGGTTTTGTGCAGTGTGCATTGGTAGACCTGTATGGAGAATGTGGTGCAGTGAGCGATGCAGCGAAGGTGTTTGAGATTGGGCGCAGCAGGAGGAACAACGCCTGCTACAATGCAATGTTCAAGAATTATATGCATCATGGCCTCCCTGTTGAAGCAATCAAAACTCTCTATGAAATGGAGATTGCTGGCTTCAAACCTCGCAAATCCATGTTTGATCAAGTGACGATTGCTTGTGGGAGCGTGGTAGGGTTCGAATGAATTTATGGTGCACTGATTTTATATATTGAAACTCGTACATTGCTACGATGAATGGTCCAATAACTAGTATATATGTATACAGTTAGTTACTTCAACAACCCTTTAAATACGCTGTGTTTCATTTTATGTGTATAGATATATTCGTGCTTCACAAACATTTTGCTGGTGTTGAATATTTTGTGAAAATGGTGTCTATATCATATCGTGATCATCATTTTACTTTTTGAGAATTTGTTTACATGCATTGCTATAGCTGGAGGCAGAATCCGGATTAGCTTTGCCTTATTGATATTAGCCTGAGATCCTCATAACCATTGTTGTAAAATTCGACAGTATGCTCATATCGTTGTTACAAAACTTGATCGTGTAGTTAATTTTTTTTAAAAATAATTTGAAGTCATACGTTTTTGTTTTTTCCCTTATTGATATTATTTATTTTAAATATTAGAAATAAAAATAAGTTTATTAATATCTAGGTCTTGTTTAAGTTTTACTAAGTGTTGGATTAGTGCTTAGTGAGTTGCAATTATGCTTCTATAAATGAGGATATCAATGGTAGGGTAAACCACTACACCTTCTTCAACGCTTTATATATTTATAATCTTTTGGGCCCTGGATCGACTATTCTCCTAAGTAATAACTTAACAATTAGAAATAATTAATTAAAAATTAAAACTATAAACATGCTTTACATCTAACACCCAATATGTTACAAAAACATTAAAAACATTGCTATGTTTTAAAATGTTACTCCCTCCGTCCCGGCTGAATTGTCCCGGGTTGACCGGGCACAATAACCAAGGAGTGTGAGTGTAAAGTAAGTTGAGTGGAATTAATATTTTATTGTTGAGTGTGAAAAAGTTGCCTTTTTAAGTAATGAGACAATTGAGGTGGGACGAACGAAAAAGGAAAGTGGGACAATTGAGGTGGGACGAAGGGAGTATTTAATATTTTATTTTCAATTTTTTATTTTAAAATTTTGCTTTGATATTAAGCTAGAAAGATAGATAAAATATTTTTATCTATCTTTCTTGCTTAGTAACAAAGCAAATTTTAAAAATTAAATATTATATAACTTCTATAGAAATTTTTTAATAATTTATAACAAATTCGATGAGAGAAGTGAAGCACGAATATATTTTTAATTTTCAAAAAATCTATAAATTTTTTTTGATAATTGATAATATTTAAATAAAATATATAATATATTTACTATTTACATAATTACATTATAATTAGGGGGGCGGGGAGGGGTTAATTGAAAGGGCTTGCACTTAATTTTTTACCTCAAAATTAAGTTGCCTATGTATTGTAGGATTCGAGTCTACGACTAACAACATGAGTTGTTATTTAATTCGCAGGACCGTTCTTATGATATCAAAAACAAATTCAATTAAATAAACCATGTCACCCTATTCATGCTTCTACAATAATTAATTGCATAGGGTGGATTCAAGAGAATACCTGATCTTCAATCGTTTGATCTACAGATCTAGATCAGAGGATGAACGATGAAGTTAAATCTGAAGCAGAATGGAACCCTCCTTTGATTGTGCTCCTACAGATTTGATCTTCTGATCTGTTCCCTTGCTCCTTGGAAATCTGGTGAGGATTATCTACCAAGTTGAATCAGGAAGCCGGAGGATTTGATCAGAAAAACCCCCTTCCTGACCGCCACCGATCTCTCTCTCAACCTAACTCAAAATTCTGATTTGAATATCAAATTGTATACTGTGGTGGCTACTACTGATCTAAGAGATAAATCATTTATATAGTGTTAGGGTTTTGAGAAACCCTAACCCTAATGGGCTTGAGCAGTTTGTGAGCCAGACCAGGGATCAAATGCAAATAATAAAGTGAGCCCTCTTTATTAATTCAACCCAGAACATAATTAATGAATAAAACATTGTTTTAACCTTCACCACGGTAACAATGCTGACTCGCCCCTTTACTACCACATTATTAGGAACGAGTTGCATTAAACTAACATGATCCACATATTTAAGGTTTTAGACATTCATTAATTAATTTGGCTTATGACAATCAACCACAATTAATTAATATCTTTTTATTCCTGATTAATACCACTCACTCATTTCCTCTTATGCTTGAATAAATCATTCAGCCTGCAGGACTTAGCATAGAGAACCTTGTGAGCTCATCAAGAAATGTCACCATCTTGAAACGGATATGCTTACCTATAAATCCAGCCTAAGCAGACCCCACACAAATTGCCAACACCCAAAATGCAGCTATAAGAGTACATTTAAGACTCGCTACCATAGCAGATCAAAGTGTGGTCAATTCGTGTGTGCCCCTTATCCTTCTGTAAGGTTTAAGATCATACGAAGTATGTTAGGGATCTGGCTCATTCATATGTCATTGAGAATGACACATCCCACTGTTGATCCCATCAATACATAAATATGTACCGACACATCAAGTAGCTAGGATAAGCCCACTTATGAATCGATGTGCCACAGCTTAAACCAACAGCCTATCCAGGGACTATCTCAACCGTGATACTGTTTATATCTCGCTAGATCAAATGAACCATATGATCCTCTGTGATCTCCTACACACCATATGGTCATCCCTATCTACGAGATAAAAGGATATTATAGTTCGTCGTATGTTCACATTTATCAGATAGCGAGAATTGTTGATGCAACACATAAATGAAGGCCAGTATACAAAACACTTTAATCATTTATGCTTTCAGTATACAATCCCAATGATCTCCCACTTATACTCAAAGCATAATACCATTCTTTTGCAGAATATTAAGTGTGTCTATTCAATCTAGCTATTACAAAAGGGACATAAGATGTCCAGCCTCAGATCTTCGGTCCAAGAGCACGAACGTGTTCCTCATAGATCTTCTGAGGCAAGCCCTTTGTAAATGGATCAACTAGATTCTCTTTCGTATCTATCTTTTGGACTAGCACATTGATGCGGCTAAAAGTTCAATCAAAATTAAACTCATAGCTACACAAGAATAAAATTTGTCAAATCCAGGTCCTTCTTCCCTTCGCCCGCTAGAATACCGAGATACTATAGCAAAGTCCTATAGCTAGGCAAAATATAATCGTTGAGTAGTTTCTATCAACTAGGCAATCAATTTCAATCTATGCTAACATCATATACTAAACAATCAATTAAACCAACAATCAACTTTCAATCACTTCTTTCCACAATCGGTAAACCAAGACAAACAAATACTCAAATTAGGTAGATAGGATGTTGAAATGAACGTAGATGCAATCCAATTAGGTTAATCATTGATGTAAACACATTTTAATCCCTAGGAGATTGAGCAATCAACCCTACACTCGTCAACCCCTTGTCACGGCGAGCTAACGGTTGATGATACTAAGACTTGCAAACAGTCACGTTATTAAGCCCTAGACCACTCCAAATAGATCGTCAATTATTGCCCTATGACCTAGCACCGCACATGGATTGGAACTAAAATTGTATGAATCTACACTATTCACGACGATTCCGCCCGCGTGTTGGCTACAGCGTTCACGTCAACTACCTCCTAAGTTGGCTATTACCTACACCTAAGAGGTAAGAAACAAGTTCTAGTGCAATTCAAGCTCTCAAAGGAAAGTAAACAAACAATTATCAAACCTAATCTTCATACATCCGTATTCAAATCAACATCCAAATTGAATTAGAACATCATACCTCTCAATTGTAACAATACAAAGTTGAAATCAAATACATCCATTACAATTGACAAGTAGAGATTGGAATCTTCCCCAATTGGATTTGTATGTCTTGATCTACCCCCTTGGATCTTCAATTCTCCTCCAAGGATTGATGAATTTAGCTCTTTGCTACTCTAGGATTGAGATGAAATCGTGATGGAAATTGGAATCTAGGGAAATTCCTAACTAGATCTAATGAAAAATGACAAAAAGCTCTCTAAATAACTGAATTTCCCCCTTTTATAGGCAAGCAAACAGGGCCTCGGATCGCCCGGTCGAAGCTGGAAACTGCCAAAATGCTGGAAAAACCCGTCCAGGCTCGCCCGGTCGAAGTGGCTCGACCGAGCCACCTGTCTGTTGGCTTGGCTCGGCCGGTCGAGCCCTCTGTCCGACCTCGCTCGGCCGGTCTTGCTCCGCTCGACCGGTCGAGCTCTCTGTCCAGCTTGGCTCGGCCGGTCCTGCTCTGCTCGGCAGGTCGACGCCTCCAAACTCCAAACACGTGCGATTTTCCTCCAAAACTCCACCAAAAATGCTTGTTTATGCCCAAAACCTATCCTACAACATTCAAAACACAAAAACACGAAAACACAACCAAAATACGACAAAAACATATGATACAGGAGTAAAATAGCCACAAACAAGCATGCACACACATCGAAATATGGGTCATTTTACGCACGTATCACACATCGCCTCTTGCCACGATCTCTCGTATGATGTGGTATTTTCTCTCAATGTGTTTTGACGCCTTGTGAGTTCTGGGTTCCTTTGAGTTTGCCACTGCACCAACATTATCACAGTATACTGTGATTGTCTTAGGCAAGCTTGGAACAATATCTAACTTCAGGAGGAGATTATGGAATCATACAGCTTCATTTGCTGCCTCTGAAGCTGCTACATATTCAGCTTCCATGGTGGAGTCTGCGATGCACTTCTGCTTCGCACTCCTCCAAGATACAACTCCTCCTCCTAAGGTAAACACATATCCAGAGGTCGATCTCTTCTCATCTTGATCCACCTAGAAATCTGAATCCGTGTACCCGACAGGACACAAGTTCTCACACTGATATACAAGACATAAGTATCGTGTTTTCCTCAGATATTTGAGAATGTGTTTCACCGCCTTCCAATGCGCCTTCCCAGGATTGGACTGATATCTTGCTGCCATGCCAACAGCATAGCAGATATCTGGCCTCGTGCAAAGCATAGCATACATGAGACTTCCCACTGCCGAAGCATATGGTAATGAAGACATCTCATTCTTCTCTTTCTCTGTCACAGGACATTGTGACTTTGAAAGACGTATTCCATGACGGTAAGGCAAAAGGCCTCTCTTGGAATTTTCCATGCTAAAACGAGCCAACAAAGTATCAATGTAAGTACCCTGGGATAAGCTCAACATCATTTTCCTATGATTGCGTAGGACTTTGATCCCAAGGATGTAACCAGCATTACCCAGATCCTTCATCTGAAACTGCTCGGATAACCAACCTTTTATGCCTGATAACACCTCCACATTGTTTCCAAATAGAAGAATGTCATCTACATAAAGTGCAAGAAAAACCATACTCCCACTGACACATAAACGGTAGACACAACTTTCGTTTTCGCATTGTGCAAATCCATAAGATTTGATCACATCATCGAAACGTTTGTTCCATGACCTTGAAGCTTGCTTAAGTCCATATATGGACTTCTTGAGCTTCCAGACAAGCTGCTCTTGATCCTTTTGCACATATCCTTCTGGTTGTTCCATGTAGATGTCACGACCTTCTTCAAGGTACCCATTCAGAACGCGGTTTTGACATCCATTTGCCAGATTTCAAAATCCATATGTGCTGCTATGGACAGAAGTATCCAAATGGATTTCAACATAGCAACTGGTGAGAAGGTTTCATCATAGTCAATACCTTCCTTTTGACTATAACCTTTCGCCACCAGTCTGGCCTTAAATGCCATTATGTTGCCACTCGAATCCTTCTTTCTCTTGTATACCCACTTACTACCTATGGCTCGAAAGCCTTCTGGCAGCAAGGATTTCTGGTACACATCCATAGCTGTAATCGATTCTATTTCAGAATCCATGGCTTTTCGCCATTGATCAGCATCCTTGTCACTCATGGCTTCGTCATATGTCCATGGGTCGGTATCATTCAGTCCGTTCTTAGGGATTAAGTCAGAAGACTCTCCTACGAACATATACCGCTCAGGTTGCCGAGACAACCTCCCACTACGACGAGGCCCCTTTAATGTGTCTGTGTATGGTGCAATCACTTGTGATTCACCATCTTGCACAGGCGGTCGTGCACCTGGTTCCATACCCAATTCAGGTATGCTCAGGTTGCCACGGGGTTCTCCTGATGGATTTGAATTGTTCTCTTCAATTTCTTGAAGTACAATTTCGCTCTTGGTTTTGTGGTTTTTTATGAATTCATCCTCAAGAAATCTTGCGTTGGTACTCACAACGACTTTCTGATCATAAAAGAAACCACCATTTGTTTTTCTGGGATAGCCCACAAACAACATTAACTTAGACCTTCCCTCTAACTTGTCAGCTTCCTTATTCAGCACGTATGCTGAATAACCCCAAACCTTGATTCTGGACAAATTGGGTTTTCGCCCTTGCCATAGCTCAATCGGGGTTTTAGGAACTGATTTAGAGGGAACCAAGTTGAGCAGAAATGCAGCTGTTTCTAGTGCATGTCCCCAAAAGGAAATTGGTAAGTTGGCATAGCTCATCATTGATCTAACCATTTCCAGAAGAGTTCTGTTTCTTCTCTCTGCTACACCATTCTGCTGAGGGGTGCCTGGTGCAGTCCACTTGGAAGAAATCCCTTGATCTGCCAGATACTGAAGAAACTCATTGCTGAGATACTCCCCACCAGGATCAGATCACAGTGTCTTAATGGTCTTGTTCAACTTCTTCTCTACTGTAGCCTTGAATTCCTTAAATTTCTCAAGGCATTCGGACTTATAGTGAAGCAGATAAACAAATCCCTATCTAGAGTAGTCATCTATAAAGGTGACAAAGTATTTGTGCCCACCACGGGCTTGTGTTGACATAGGTCCACACAGATCAGAGTGGATGAGGTCCAACAAGTCATTTGCTCGAGACTCAGTTGCCATAAAAGGCCTGGTCGTCATCTTCCCCTCTATACAAGATTCACAAACTCTATGTGGAACTACTTGGATTGCATCCATAATTCCACAATCAATGAGTTTCTTGATTCTTTTAAGATTGGCATGACCAAGTCTCAAGTGCCAAAGATATGTTATATCCTCACTTGAAGAAAACTTTCATTTCCGTTGGTTAGACAAGTTGTATGCCTCTGTCACTATTGGTTTGTCTGGGCATGTAATAACATAAAGGGAATCTTTCAATGACCCATGACAGATAACGATGTTATTTCTCATAATAGAAACATTTCTATCAAAAACAACAGAAAATCCATCATCAAACAATTTGGAAACTAAAATCAAGTTTCGTCGAAAAGCCGGCACAAACAAAACATCTCTTAAAATTAAAACATTATTCCCAAAACATAAAGTAACGTCTCCAATTGCTGTAGCAGAGACCTTAGCAGCATTTCCCATGGAGATGGTAACCTCGCCATCTTCAAACTCTCTAGTCAGCTTGAACCGCTGCATAGAGTAGAAAACATGATCAGTAGTTCCAGTATCCATTATCCACGAATGGACAGAAACCGATGCTAAACATGTTTCAATGACTAGTGCTGAAGATGATGTACCGTGTCCCTTGGTGACAAACACTGGACATCCTACTTTACAGTGACCTTTCCTTTTGCATGTAGTACAAACTTTTCTCTTGTAAACTTTGCCTCCAAATCTTTCTATAGGAACATCACTAGTCGCTTCCTTCATGCTCACATCCTCTACACTCGGAAGTGGAAAGTGATAGTCAAGCACAACAGCAGACAAGGACTCATTGATCTCTTGAGCAGCTTCCAAGAAACTGATCAATTGACCTAGAGTGAACACCTTATCCTTGACAATGAAAGTGAAATCATAGAAAGATTCTGGAAGGGTGTCATATATGATATCAGTGAATAACTGATCATTCATATTTCCACCATGTATGATATAAAATCTTCTGAGGTGGTCCATGTGTAACACATGCTACCTATCATTACCACCTGGTGGCATTTTACAGTTTACAATTTTCATTATAAACTCGGCACTGACAGTCTGTCCAAACCTTCCAAAAGTCTTAATCAGATCTCTCCAAATCTCAACTGCGTCAGTACAATACTAATACTTGAGCTGAAGTTCCTCAATCATAAATCACCTGAGCATTGATAATAATTTATCGTTGTTCGTCATCCATTTTTTAGAGGACCTTCTCGAGGAATCTGAGGACTCAATGAAAAGTACAGCCGAACAAGGCACACGTAACACAAACACAGTCTGTGTAGCAAACATGCATCGCTCCATGAGCCATTTCCATTCCAGGAAATTCGAACCCTTCAAGGGATTTTGTGCCAAAATACGAATAATGATAGACATATCTGAAAATGAATAAAGAAATAAATTAAGAACATACAACAGAACAATTGAAACAAATATGCATAGTAACCTTTAGATAAAAACAATACAATTTGTTTCCTCCAATTGCCCAAGCTAATTCACCGCAAGTTACTTGAGTAGACGTTTACGACAAACGCTCAACCAGACCAAAATGATCCTTTAATTTCTTAACATGCTAGGTGTCTTAAGCAAAAGAAATTAATATTGGAGATCCCAAGACCATGTTCACCTATCCGGAGCAGGGACATCATTCATGAGTTATACTCCAGGCAACATCTAAGCCAAAATAACCACAAGCCTAACTTCGGACGATTTAGGGCGATTTAGCACAAGTACTGAACCCATGCTGCATGCCCCTCACATCCTTTGATATCTCATTTAGTTTTAATCTTAGAGATTAGTGAAAGTTGTCTCAATGCAAGCTACTTGAGTACACGTTTGCTCAGAGGCCCCACTTTTCATCTTAAACTAAATGTTTTATTTAGAAACCTCATGACACCAGACCTGGTGAGGGACCTCTAACGCAAGCTACTTGAGTATACGTTTACGCTTCAAGATGCCTCACTTCTAGTGAGAAGTCGTATTTGTGGAGGTCTAATGATTTTAGTTAGAAAAGAACCAAAATCCAGCTTCTAAAGGTTTCATGCACACACATTATTTTATGTTGCCATAAATTATATCATAACTTATAATTAAATCTAATCTATTACAAGATTTATTTTCCGATACAGATCTTCAAATTGGGCCTCCGTTGGACTTGAAATCTGGTTAGAACTGCATCAACAGTAATTGGGCTTCCAAATTAGGGTTTGGAAACCCTAGTTGCAGCACCAACCACCAGCCCCATTGCAGCCCGCCGGCGCCGCCTTTCCGGCCACCACCTGCGGCCGGAATTCACGCCAGCCGCCGCTCAGAGCACCTCTACCGTTAGCCCGCTCGTTGGAGCTGCCGCAGACGCCAGCGAGGACGCTCAGAGGTCGCGCAATGCACAGCCCTGGACAGCCGCGCTCGTCCCCCACTCGCAGCCCCACCGCGTGCAAATGAGAAACGGGCGTGGCCCAGCCATAGGGTTGAAACCCTACCGCCGCCACCCGTCCCAGTCGTGATTCAGCAGCCGCCGCCACTCGCCGGACACACGCAGCAGTGTGAAGAAATGGGGCGCAGCCCAGCTGCGCGACTGAACTAGGGTTCCCTCATGCTGCCGCCATCCACGGACGCTGCAGCTTGCAGCGCCGCCGGCCATGGCTAGGGCTGACCTGGCTGTCGTGTACTTTGATTCTCCATTCTTCGTTTCTCGTTCTTCTTCCGGATCTCAATTTTAAAGAATTAAATAATAAAAAAATACAAAATTACAGATCTACAATCTATTATAATTTTTTTTCTACCAAATCTAACCACATATTTTCTCGTGGTAAAAACAGATCCGAAAACGAGAAGGCCACGAGAACAAAACCATCCACAACAATTTAAATCCATCCATGAACATACATATTCATTTAATTAAATTTATCGAGGATAGAGCCTAAGAACTGGAACCTGGCTCTGATACCAATTCTAGGATTCGAGTCTACGACTAACAACATGAGTTGTTATTTAATTTGCAGGACCGTTCTTAGGATATCAAAAACAAATTCAATTAAATAAACCATGCCACCCTATTCATGCTTCTACAATAATTAATTGCATAGGGTGGATTCAAGAGAATACCTGATCTTCAATCGTTTGATCTACAGATCTAGATCAGAGGATGAACGATGAAGTTAAATCAGAAGCGGAAGGGAACCGTCCTTTGATTGTGCTCCTACAGATTTGATCTTCTGATATGTTCCCTTGCTCCTTGGAAATTTGGTGAGGATTATGTACCAAGTTTAATCTGGAAGCCGGAGGATTTGATCAGAAAAACCCCCTTTCTGACCGCCGCCGATCTCTCTCTCAACCTAACTCAATATTCTGATTTGAATATCAAATTGTATACGGTGGTGGCTACTACTGATCTAAGAGAGAAATCCTTTATATAGTGTTAGGGTTTTGAGAAACCCTAACCTTAATGGGCTTGAGCAGTTTGTGGGCCAGACCAGGGATCAAATGCAAATAATAAAGTGAGCCCTCTTTATTAATTAATTCTCCTTGTTCAACCCAGAACATAATTAATTAATAAAACATTGTTTTAACCTTCACCACGGTAACAATGCTGACTCGCCCCTTTATTACCACGTTATTAGGAACGAGCATTAAACTAACATAATCCACATATTTAAGGTTTTAGACATTCATTAATTAATTTGGATTATGACAATCAACCACAATTAATTAATATCTTTTTATTCCTGATTAATACCACTCACTCCTTTCCTCTTATGCTTGAATAAATCATTCAGCCTGCAGGACTTAGCGTAGAGAACCTTGTGAGCTCATCAGGGAATGTCACCATCCTGAAACGGATATGCTTACCTATACATCCAGCCTAAGCAGACCCCACACAAATTGCCACCACCCAAAATGTAGATATAAGAGTACATTTAAGACTCGATACCATAGCAGATCAAAGTGTGGTCAATTCGTGTGTGCCCCTTGATGGGTTTTGTATACTGAAAGCATTTATTATAATGAGTATACAACGGTTTATTTCTCCTATCTGTTAACAATCTTACATGTATGAACAATGGTATCCTCTTGTCTCACCGATAGGGACGATCGTACGGCGTGTTGTAGATTGCAGAAGATAGTATGATCACTTGACCTAGTGAGAAATAAACCTGATCACAGCCGAGACAGTGTTTGAGGATACGTCTGTCCGGATGGCTGCGGCATTGTCGGAATAACTAGTCTGTCTTGGTTACTTGACATGCTGGTACGCAGAGGTGGCGTATTGATGGACCGCAGTGAGATGTATTCATCTGTCTGATATCAGCGAATACAAGATCTCGTTATATTGATTGAGTCCAAACCCTAACGAAGGTTCAAGGGTTTGCACGGGTTGACTGTTGCTTTGACTTGCCATGGTGGAGAGCCTAAGTAACGTGCTCGTATATCCACATCTTGGGTAACAGCAGTTCGTGTAGTACCGCCTGAGACTGGACTTAGGTAACCATATCCGAGTAATAGGATGGGGACATTCTCTGAGGAGCTCAATAACATTCATCGTGCCAAAGTCCTGCAGGCTGATTAAGTTCAGGCACAAGTGATAAGGTTTGAGTGGTACTACTCAGGAATTATAAGATATTAATTAATTGTAGTTAGAGCTTGTCAGATGCTCCGATTAATTAATGGATGTCCGGTAACCTTAAATATGGGGATTCTCAATTAATGCAGCTCGTTCTCATAACGTGGTAATAAAGGGGTAGGTCAGTATTAATTCTGTGGTGAAAAAGAATTAATATTAATTAATTAATTGTGTCCTGGGTTGTGGACTTGGGAATTAATTAATTTATAGGCCCTTTTTATTATTTGCATTAGGTCCCAGGACTGGCCCAATTAAATATGCTGAATTGAGCCCAAAATGGCCCATTAGGGTTTCCAACCCTAGGTCTATAAATAGACAGCTCTCTCTCATAAGTTGTAACACAGTTGAAACACAAACCCTAGAGAGAGAGAGGAGGGCGCCGATTTTGGGAAGAAAAAGAGGAGAATCTCGATTCTAGTCCTGCTCAGAATACAGATCTACGGAGTCCTCACCAGTAGTAGATCTGAACAGCATTGGGACACAGCCCTGAAGATCTAATCTGGAGAACAGATTTCTTTCTTCCTTCTCTTTCTATTTCGATTTTAATCTAAGAAATTAGGGTTCTAATTTCTGTTTCCGCAGATTAAATCGGATCGCGTGGTTGAATTGAGATTTGAAATTCAAACGCGAAAGATCGGTTCAGACTCGAAGGAGTTACGGTAAACCCTAAATCCACAAATCTTTGTATTAAATTCATAGGAGCATGCTAGGGTTTTGAGAATTTTAATTGTGAGCAATATCCATAGATCGATCCGGTTCAGTTTGGTTTTGGTGATTCGGTTCACGGAAAAACCCTACACCCCTTATCCTTATGTAAGGTTTAAGATCATAGGAAGTATGTTAGGGATCTGGCTCATTCATATGTCATTGAGAATGGCACATCCCACTGTTAATCCCATCAATACATAAATATGTACCGACACATTAAGTAGCTAGGATAAGCCCACTTATGAACCGATGTGCCGCATCTTAAACCAACAGCCTATCAAGGGACTGTCTCAGTCGTGATACTGCTTATATCTCGCTAGGTCAAACGAACCATATGATCCTCTGTGATCTCCTACACACCATATGGTCATCCCTTTCTTTGAGATAAAAGGATATTATAGTTCGTCGTATGTTCACATTTATCAGATAGCGAGAATTGTTGATGCAACACATAAATGAAGGCCAGTATACAAAACACTTTAATCATTTATGCTTTTAGTATACAATCCCAACATGTATCCCTTATCGAAAGAAATTAAAACCCACGTAGTTTGCTTACCTTACTTAACTTTATGGCTCTAATCGGAGTCAAAATCCACATATCCAAGACCATCGCTTGCGTTGGTGCTTACACTAGTGTCGAAATTGTAGACTTCGTCGTCGTCGATGATGTATTTACAATCATTCTCTTGAGCCTTCATCTCCGCTTTTGTCTAATCTTTAAGTAATATTTGGGCTTCAAGGTTTTGATGAGTCATGTTTAATCGCCGCTCATCCAAGACATATCCTCCAACGCTTGGTAGCCGTGTGAAGCACACACAATTAACACGTTAAATTTATCAATCCGGTCTCTTTTCTAATTCGCTCAAGTGGATATCATCTACTCAATTGAAGGGTATCAATAGCTAGGTTACACAAAAGTCGCTGATTTTCATCTATCTAGGCAATGAATCGTAAACAAAGCTTTGAATGCAAACAATCAATTACTAAACAAATTTCTAATTTCTCCAATCAATCGATGGTGTAGGTAGATTAAGATAACAAATCCGATAATCTTAGAATATAGTGAGTGTTTGTAAACTTCAATTGTTCCGAATTAAACCAAGTTATGTTGCAAACAAATTTTAATTCCTATGAGGTTGAGCAACCAACTCTAATGTCGCTAGTCACTTGCTACGGATAACTAGCGGTAGATGACACTAGGAATTGCAAACAGCTACGTTATTAACTCCTAGGCCACTCCCAACCGACCGTCGATTATCGCCCTACAATCCTAGCCCTGCACATGGATTGGAACTAGAATTATAAGATTATACACTTATCACGATGATTTCGTCCGCGTGTTAGCTGCAACGTTCACGTCAACCACCTAAAGGCTGGCTATTACCTACACCTAATAGGCAAGAACAAGCTCAAGTGCAAATCAACCCCTCATAGGAAAGTAAACAAGCATAATCGATTCAATCCATCACAATATCCGTAATACAACACTCACTAATGAAATTTGTTCTCCATACCTAGAGTTAAGTACATTACAAATTGGAAATTGAAAGAATTCATTACAAAAAATCAAGGTCAACAATTGATCTTCTTCGGTTGTCTTATTTGAATCCAATCTACCTCTCTTCCTTCTTCAATCTTCACCAAATGGATGGAATGTGGCTTGATTCCCCTTGATTTTGGTTGGGAAGAGGTTTAGAGATGAATCTAGGGAGAAGTTTGGTGACGGTTATTCTAATTTTGGTCAAAAGTTCTTCAATTAATTGATTTTCCCCCTTTTATAGGCGAACAAACAGGGCCTCGGATCGCCCGAGCCATCCATGGCTCGCCCGAGCCTTCCTGGAAACTGCAGAGAACTTGGGAAACCCGTTCTGGCTCGGCCGAGCCAAAACCGCTCGATCGAGCCTGCTCTCTGTCAGCATGGCTCGGTCGAGCCTGCACTGCTCGGCCGAGCAAGCCCTCTGTCTGGCTCAGCTAGGCCGAGCCTGCTTCGCTCGGCCGGGCGACTCCTCCAAGCCTCTGAAACTCTCCTTTCGCTCCGCTCGGACGAACCTAACCTCCTCGGACTCCAAACTCGGACAATTTTCCTCCAAAACTCCACCAAATATGCCATATTATGCTCAAAACACATCCTACAATATTTCAACACGAAAACATGAAAACAAGACAAAAGAATAACGAAAGCATATGATATGAGGGTAAAATGGCCACAAACATGCACGTTCACACATCGAAAAATAGGTCATTTTACACACATATCATAATCCCCCAAACTTTAACCTTTGATTGTCCTCAATCAAAACAAAGTAAAGCAATCAATAAACCTCATAAAACAACCTCATAGCTCATCATAGTCATCTTGGCATGCTCTTATTGAACGAGATTATCACCTAACTTTGTGACACGTTTAATGCTAACGACTCAAACCACTCATCAACATTGGATAAAGAAATGAAAGCACTCCCTTACGTGTTTAGGGGTTTGATGAATTCACTCATTCACAAGATATCGAGCATAATTTCCATAGGCTTGAAACAATTCTCACCACTATACTACAACGAGTTGGCTCCTAAAATAAAAAAGGTCTTTGTTTTCAGTTATAACGTGGCTTACTAAAAGGTAGGTGGTTTTGGGCTAAAGTGACGAACTTCTCCATATCCCAAAACCCCCAAACTTATTTTCTTCAATCCACTTATAACCTTGAGGCTTTTTCATCGATCAACTCTCAAATGTTTTTTCTTTTCTCTTCTTTCTTCTTTTTTTTTCTTTTCTTTCTTTTCTCATTTTTCTTTAGCATCATCATTTTTTCATTCATGATGCTTTTCTTTTTCTTTTTCTCTTTTCTCTTTTTTTTTTCTTTTAATTACCCAAATTTTTGTCGGTACCCATTTTTCTAGGATTCATATCAATCCTTCAATCAATACCTTTATTGCCTCAACAATCACAACTCAAAGATACCAAATGATTCCCAACCTAACTCTCATCTCCGTATTCACCCTCATACACTCATTCCCCCCAAATTTTGACCTAATAATTTCAAAGAAAATTCTCCATTTAAGCACAATCACGGGAAACAAGGGTATGAAGGGCAAAATTATGATATCAACAACCTTATACTCCCGAAGTGAAAAGAAGGACTAAGAATCGATGGCCTAAGATCATATTTTAGTTACCAAACTCATGCCAAATAGATAGAGAATATATTCAAGTTCTATATTTTGTGCTCTCAACTTTGCCACTCACAACCGATCAAAGTATGACAATATCAAGGCTCAAAAACTCTCGGCTTTTGTCAAGTCCTAAGCATTAACCTCGCACAAAACTCTGCAATTCAAAAGTTCAATTCGAGCACGCCTTAACAACTAGATTATGCCCTATCATTGGTCAAAGCAAATTTTAAGCCTTACAAAGTAGATCATGATTCAAATCTCCAATTCTCGTTTGGGTTCATCATACACACACGACAAGCACACAACATCCTAATTAACAATCTACATGCCATGAGCAATTGAATTGAAACTAAATGGTAAGAGAAACGATAGAAAGTGTTACCCATCGGTAGACATGATCAAACCGCTCTCCATTCCTTATTTGCACCTACTACACATCAATACAACACCACCAAACAATTTGAGCATAACAAAGCCAAATAAGCTCTCATATCCACCAATCTTTCCACAAACCATATCCCAAGAAAAAATACAACATTTATCCACTAGCACCACCATTCATACCAAACCATTATACATATCCACACACCAAAGCCAAATAGAAAGAATTCAATCTCATGTAAGCTCGCAAAATGATTCATCAACAACCATTCAAATAGAAATAAAAGTAAATCAAATCATCATCCACAATCCAAAATCAAACAAACCAAAGTAGATCAAATATCATAATACAACCATATCGAATGATCAATATTATTCAAATTCAACTAAACTAAACTAAACTAAACTAAGGATAAAGGTAGAGATAGGGATAGAAGAGTAAACCAGAGAAGAGCACCGGATACCGACCACTCCCCCCAAACTTAGTGAAGTGAGACTAAGTTTGTAAAAAGGTAACCGATGCGCTCTTACTCCCCTTGATCTGTTGGTGGACCATAACTCCGGATGGGTTGCCTCCCACCAAGCGCTTGTTTAATGTCAATAGCTCAACGAATGTACCTTAATCAAGAAAAGATACCACCAACACCGTACGAGGACCATCATTCACATAATATAGTTTAGCCCAATGTCCATTAATCTTAAAAGACGGTACATTCTCTCGTGATAATTCCAAAGTACTATTGTCAAAAACTTGTTTCACAACAAAAGGACCCGACCAACGTGAACGAAACTTACCAGGCATCAACTTAAGCCGAGAATTAAACAGGAGCACCAAATCACCAGGATTAAAAGATTTACCTCTTATATGCATATCATGAAACCTCTTAGTACGTTCCTTGTAAATCCTTGAATTTTCATAAGCTTCATTGCGAAATTCATCCATTGCATTTAAATGTAAAGCTCGGTCCCCTTGGGCCTTCCTCCAATCAACATTAACAATCTTCAAAGCCCAATAAGCCTTATGTTCTAATTCCACCGGCAAATGACAAGACTTCCCAAACACCAATTGGTATGGTGACATTCCAATCGGAGTCTTGAAAGCCGTACGATATGCCCACAAAGCATCATCCAACCGTTTTGACCAATCCTTCCTAGAAGCAACCGTTTTTCCAAGATATATTTGATTTCCCTATTGGCAAGTTCCGTTTGACCGTTAGCTTGAGGATGATAAGGAGTGGTGATCCTATGCTTAACTCCATATCGTGCCAATAAATTTTCCAACATTTTGTTACAAAAGTGGCTTCCCCCATCACTAATTAAAGCTCTAGGAATTCCAAAACGTGTTACCAAACCTTGCAAAAATTTCATCACAACTTTAGCATCTTTAGTAACTGTAGGAATAGCTTCCACCCAACGGGAAACATAATTCACTGCAAGCAGAATAAATTGATAACCAAAAGATGAAAGAAACGGGCCCATAAAATCAATCCCCCATACATCAAACAAATCCACTTCAATAAAAAGTTTAGAGGGCATTTCATCTCGACGAGTAATTGACCCTGTTTTCTGACATCTATCACATGTTTTAACAAAATTCATGCAATCACGGTAAATAGAAGGCCAATAAAAACCACACGAAGGTATCTTCAAAGCCGTTCTATTAGCTGCAAAATGTCCTCCACTCTCAGAAGTATGACATTCCTCTATTATCCGTCTCCACTCTCCTTGGTGCACACATCTTCGAATGATCCCATCTGCACATCTTTGAAACAAGAAAGGTTCCTTCCAATAATAAAATCTCACATCTTAGAGGAATTTCTTCCTTTGATGGTACTTCAAATTAGGAGGAAACACTCCCGCAATAAGAAAATTAGAAAAGTCAGCATACCACGGGGTATTGTAAGCAACGTAAAAAACTTGTTAATCTGGAAAGTTATCATTGATACACAGTTTATGTTCATCCCCAATCACAGGTTCCTCTAACCTAGACAAATGATCCGCTATCAGATTCTCACATCCTTTCCTATCTCTAATTTCAATGTCAAATTCTTGCAACAACAAAATCCACCTGATGAGCCTGGGTTTTGCATCCGGTTTCTTAAACAGATACCGAATAACAACATGATCGGTGTACACAATTGATTTAACCCCCACCAAATAAGAGCGAAATTTATCATATGCATAAACCAAGGCTAAGAACTCTTTCTGTGACAGTATAATTACATTGGGCCGGATTTAAAGTTTTGCTAGCATAAGCAATTACCCTAAAAACTTTATCCCTAACTTGTCCAAGGGCTACTCCAAGTGCAACATCACTTGCATCACACATCAACACAAACTCCTCATTCCAATTAGGTGAAATAAGCACTGGTGTTGTTACCAAAGCCTTTTTTAATCTCTCAAACGCAACAACACATGCCTCATCAAACACAAATTTCACATCCTTCTCAAGCAAACAACATAAAGGTTTAGTTATTTTTGAAAAGTCTTGAATGAATCTCCTATAAAAGCCGGCATGTCCTAAAAAACTCCTCACACCTTTCACAGTCTTAGGAATAGGTAGTTGTTCAATAGCACAAATTTTAGCTTTATCAACTTCTAAACCTTCACTAGAAATCTCATGTCCTAACACAATTCCTTCACAAACCATAAAATGACATTTTTCCCAGTTAAGAACAAGATTGGTCTCCTCACATCTATCAAGAATAGTCCCCAAATTTTTCAAGCATACATCAAATGAATTACCAAATACTGAAAAATCGTCCATGAATACCTCCATAATCTCCTCGATAAGCCCATGGAAGATAGCCATCATACACCTTTGAAATGTAGCCGGTGCATTGCAAAGTCCAAAAGGCATCCTTCGGTAAGCAAAAACTCCGTAGGGACATGTAAAAGCTGTCTTATGTTGATCCTCTGGTGCTACCATAATTTGATTGTACCCCGAATAGCCATCCAAGAAGCAATAATGAGAATGCCCTGCAAGACGATCAAACATTTGGTCAATGAATGGTAAGGTAAAATGATCTTTATGTGTAACTAAATTTATGGCACGATAATCAATACAAAACCGCCATCCTTTAGTAGGTCTCTCCATCACTTCTTCCCCATTTTCTTTTACCACTTTCTCAAAACCCTCTTTCTTGGGTACCATATGCGTCGGGCTTACCCATTCACTATCACTAGGAGCATAAATGATATTATTATCCAACAACTTAAGGACTTCTTTCTTCACCACCTCTTGCATCATCGGATTCAACCTTCTTTGAGGTTGTCGCTTTGGCTTACATGTCTCTTCAAGAAGTATTTTGTGCATACAAATGGCCGGGCTTATTCCTTTAATGCCGGATAATTGCCACCCAATAGCCGACCTATGCATCCTCAAAACCCGAAGTAATTTCTCCACTTCGCCACTTGAAAGCTTGGTAGAAATGATTACCGGATAAGTTTCATTTTCACCCAAAAAGGCATACTTTAAATGATCCGGTAACTCTTTCAATTCAACTTCCGGAGGTTTATTCTTCACTTCCATCTTCTTTTGTTTAGCTTCATCTTCCTCCTCTTTTGTTCTTAATTCCAAAAACTTAACTTCCCCATTCGTCATATCAATTGGAAAGTTATCTAGAATTCGAACATACTCAACAAATTCCTCCTTTACTTCTTCATTTCCACCAACATCCTCTAAATAATAGGAATTTTGCAACATCTCTTCTAATGGTTCACTTTCAACTCTTTTTGCCAAATCTGGATTTTGTATTACCTCCAACATGCTACAATTCTCTTCATTTTCGTCTCCCATACTTCTCTTCATCGCTTTCGGGGACGAGAAAGTGATTTTTCTATCATCAAATTGAAAAGTCAGCTGCCCGTGCTTCATGTCGAACAATGCCCCTCCGGTAGACAAGAATGGTCTCCCCAAGATCAAAGGAACATCACCATCATCTTCCATATCAAGTATCACAAAATCTGCCGGAAATATAAAGTCTCGCACTTTAACCAACATGTCTTCTACAATTCCTTTTGGGTATGATAGAGAACGATCCGCCATTTGAAGTGTCATAGTGGTTGGCTTGATCTCCCCTATCTCCAACTTTTTAAACAAAGAATAGGGCATCAAATTGATGCTCGCCCCGGAATCACATAAAGCTCTAGTCACTTCCATTCCACCAATTATGCATGAAATTGTGAAACTCCCCGGATCTTGTCGCTTAAAAGGCATCTTTCTTTGAATGACGACACTTCATTCCTAAAAAAGATTCACCGTCTCATACTCTCCAATACTGTACTTACTCTTTAGGGTAAACATTTCCTTCAACATCTTCATGTACCCCGGCATTTCTTGTAAGACTTCTAATAAAGGAAGATTTATTTGAATCTTGCTCATATGTTCTAAGAATCGAGCAAATTTCCTATTCTTCCTACTTTTCTCAAAACGTTGTGGAAAAGGCATACGAGGGGGGTTTTCCTTTTCAACAGATTTTTCCCCCATTACTTCTTTTTCTTTTGCCCCCTTTGGAATGACTTCTTCTTCTTCCTTGAAAGTAACTTTCTTTTTAGTGCCTCCATCAACCTTATCTTTTTTCGCTCCATATCCTTGTATTGTCGGTCCTTCATAAGAGATTCCACTTCTAGTTGTAATGGCTCTACACATTCCTCCCAAAGGACCTTCTTCGCCCTTACTTAATTGATTCATGATGCACGACACTTGTTCTTTTATATCTTCCAACATTTCTACATTTTTCTCACAATTCCACTCTACATCCATTCCTATTTCCCGTCTTCTATCTTCTTTCTCCGAATACTCATCTCTTGGTCCATTCACACAAGTTGTCGAAGGTGTATTTAACTCTTGCCATGAATTGCTTGTACATCCCCCACTATACGGTTCGTACTCTTGACACATTCTCCACTTGTCCTCTCTAAGATGGACATCTCTTTTATATGAAAGATCTTTTCCCTCAAGCTTATTCATCAACTTGTCCATTTTTTCTTGCATTGAAACAATTTGATCTTTCAAAACTTCAATCTCATTTTTCTTTTTCACGGGTTTAAAGCCTTACACTCTATTCTTCCTCTTGACCATTGACAATTATTAGCAGCTATCCTCTCAATCATACTCCATGCTTCATCTTCTTCAAGATCAAGAAATACTCCCCCAGATGATGCATCCAATAATATCTTCGATTCATATTCTAATCCTCCATAAAATTGACAAATCAATTGGCTCTGAGAAAAACCATGTCTTGGACATTTTCGAAGTAGCTCTCGAAACCTATCCCATGCTTTATAAAGTGGCTCATCATACCTTTGTCCAAAAGACGTGATGTCGGCTCTCCTCTTCAAAGTCAAACTTGGCGGAAAGAACTTGAATAAAAACTTTTCTCTTAATTCTTCCCATGAAGCAATATTCGATTTGTCCAATCCTTCGAACCAATTCCTAGCTCCATCTCTCAAGGAGAATGAGAATAACCGCAACCGTATTTGATCTCGAGGGACTTGGTTGATCTTTATTGTGTTTGTAATCTCCAAAAATCGAGATATATGCACATTAGGATCCTCGGTCACATGCCCCCCAAATTGGTTGTTTTGTATCATTTGGACCAATTGCGGCTTTATTTCAAACTGCGTAGCATTCACTCCTAACCAAAAACCTCCCGTAATCGGCTCCCCTTGAGGTCGAAAAAGATTTTGTAATGGTCTCCTCGGACCATTCCTCTCATTAATCATAGCTTTCATCAACTCGAGTTGCCTTTCCAACTCTTCTATCCTAATCGTGTCTTCCCCATGGTTAGCCATCTCAAAATCAATTTGAATATGTGCTCTTCTTTCTTGAAGTTTCCTTGCCTCAAGCTCTCTAGCCTTTGATCGAGTGATCATAAACTACCTAGGAAAAATCCACAAAACCAATTACAAGTAAACAATTCAACAAAAACATAAAAACACAAATAACAAACAAAACAATGTTAGTAACACTATTCACACAAACATTTTCTCAAACACCTAGCATACCATACTTCAACTTTCAATAATTCCACAAGACTTACTAAATGATTCCCCGGCAACGGCGCCAAAAACGTGGTAGCCGTGTGAAGCACACACAATTAACACGTTAAAGTTATCAATCTGGTCTCTTTTCTAATTCGCTCAAGTGGATATCATCTACTCAATTAAAGGGTATCAATAGCTAGGTTACACAAAAGTCGTTGATTTTCATCTATCTAGGCAATGAATCGTAAACAAATCTTTAAATGCAAACAATCAATTACTAAACAAATTTCTAATTTCTCCAATCAATCGATGGTGTAGGTAGATTAAGATAACAAATTCGACAATCTTAGAAGATAGTGAGTGTTTGTAAACTTCAATTGTTCCGAATTAAACCAAGTTATGTTGCAAACGAATTTTAATTCCTATGAGGTTGAGCAACCAACTCTAATGTCGCTAGTCACTTGCTACGGATAACTAGCGGTAGATGACACTAGGAATTGCAAACATCTACGTTATTAACTCCTAGGCCACTCCCAACTGACCGTCGATTATCGCCCTACAATCCTAGCCCCACACATGGATTGGAACTAGAACTATAAGATTATGAACTTATCACGATGATTCCGTCCGTGTATTGGCTGCAACGTTCACATCAACTACCTAAAGGCTGGCTATTACCTACACCTAATAGGACAGAACAAGATCAAGTGCAAATCAACCCCTCATAGGAAAGTAAACAAGCGTAATCGATTCAATCCATCACAATATCCGTAATACAAAACTCACTAATAAAATTAGTTCTCCATACCTTGAGTTAAGTACATTACAAATTGGAAATTGAAAGAATTCATTACGAAACTTCAAGGTCAACGATTGATCTTCGGTGTCTTCTTTGAATCCAATCTACCTCTCTTCCTTCTTCAATCTTCACCAAATGGATGGAATGTGGCTTGATTCCCCTTGATTTTGGTTGGGAAGAGGTTTAGAGATGAATCTAGGGAGAAGTTTCGTGACGGTTATTCTAATTTTGGTCAAAAGTTCTTCAATTAACTGATTTTCCCCCTTTTATAGGCGAACAAACAGGGCCTCAGATTGCCCGAGCCATCCATGGCTCGCCCGAGCTTTCCTGGAAACTGCAGAGAACTTGGGAAACGCATTCTGGCTCGGCCGAGCCAGAACCGCTCGACCGAGCCTGCTCTCTATGAGCATGGCTCGGTCGAGCCTGCACTGGTCGGCCGAGCGAGCCCTCTGTCCGGCTCAGCTCGGCCGAGCCTGCTTCACTCGGCCGGGCGACTCCTCCAAGCCTCCGAAACTCTCCTTTCGCTCCGCTCGGACAAACCTAACCTCCTTGAACTCCAAACTCGGACGATTTTCCTCCAAAACTCCACCAAATATGTCATATTATGCTCAAAACAAATCCTACAACATTTCAACATGAAAACACGAAAACAAGATAAAAGAACAACGAAAGCATATGATATGAGGGTAAAATGGCCACAAACATGCATGCTCACACATCGAAAAATAGGTCATTTTTCAGACATATCAACGCTAAATGCTTGATCCACCGCCACCATCGAAGTTGGGACCGCAAAGAACTCCTTCGCCATCATGCACAATATTGGATATTGTTGTTGTCTCGACCACCAAGTTAAGAAATCCACATGGGCATCATCCTGCACGCAATCATCAACATACCTTTCCAACAAATATATTTCTAATTCATTAACTTGTGAGGCACTAGTCCCTAGAGTGTTTTGTGTCATAATTCTTTGTAATTTAGCTAAAAATGGATTAGAACTAGAGGAAGAAGATGTACTAGAAGTGCTATCAAATTGTCCACTATGTGATGAGTGAGGTCTAGTGTTTTGCACTAAGTGACCATATGATGGATTTTGTATACTGAAAGCATTTATTATAACGAGTATACAACAATTTAATTCTCCTATTTGTTAAACAAACTACATGTATGAACAATGGTATCCTCTTGTCTCACCGATAGGGACGATCATACGGCATGTTGTAGATCGTAGAAGACAGTATGATCACTTGACCTAGTGAGACATAAACCTAATCACAACCGAGACAGCGTATGAGGATACGTCTGTCCGGATGGCTGCGGTATTGTCGGAATAAGTAGTCCGTCTTGGTTACTTGACATGCTGGTACGCAGGGGTGGCGTATTGATGGACAGCAGTGAGATGTATTTGTCTGTCTGACATCAGTGAATACAAGATCTCAATATTGATTGATTCCAAACCCTAACGAAGGTTCAGGGGTTTGCACGGATTGACTGTTGCTTTGACTTGCCATGGTGGAGAGCCTAAGTAACGTACTCGTATATCCGCATCTAGGGTAACAACAGTTCGTGTAGTACCGCCTGAGACTGGGTTTAGGTAACCATGTCCGAGTAATAGGATGGGGACATTCCCTGAGGAGATTAATAACATTCATCGTGCCAAAGTCCTGCAGGCTGATTAAGTTCAGACACGAGTGATAAGGATTGAGTGGTACTACTCAGGAATAATAAGATATTAATTAATTGTAGTTAGAGCTTGTCAGAAGCTCCAATTAATTAATGGATGTCCGGTAACCTTAAATATGGGGATTCTCAATTAATGCAGCCCGTTCTCATAACATGGTAATAAAGGGGTAGGTCAGTATTAATTCTGTGGTGAAAAAGAATTAATATTAATTAATCAATAGTATCCTGGGTTGTGGACATGGGAATTAATTAATTCATAGGCCCACTTTATTATTTGCATTAGGTCCCGGGTCTGGCCCAAGGTAAGTGTGCTGAATTAAGCCCAGGAGCCCATTAGGGTTTGCAACCCTAGGTCTATAAATAGACAGCTCTCCCTCACAAGTTGTATCAAAATTGAAAAACAGAAACCCTAGTTAGAGAGAGAGTGTGGGCGCCGACTTCTAGAGAAGAGGAGGAGAATTTTTGAATTCTGGTCCTGCTCAAAATACAGATCTGTGAAGTCCTCACCAGTAGCAGATCTGAACGCACCAGGAAACAGATCTGAAGATCTAATCTGGAGATCAACTCCTAATTCTCTTTTTTTTTTTGTCTTTTTCGATTATTATTGAATCTAGAAATTAGATTTCTAATTTCTTGTTCCGCAGATTTAATAATATCGCGTGGTTGGTACTGGATCTGGGAATACAAACGCGAAAGATCGGTTTTGAGACTACGAAATTAAGGTAAATAATTCTTTATCCACGCATTAAATTCAATAGGAGCATGCCTAGGGTTTATGAATGGATTATGAACAATAACCATAAACGGTCCGGCTTATTTTGGATTTGGTGATTCGGTTCACGGGAAATCCCTACAATTGGTATCAGAGCGAGGTTCTGATTTATGGCTCTGTTGTTCATAATGGATTCATTATGCATGTTTGAATTTTATATATGTCGCCGATGGTTTTTTTGTTCCTCGTGGCAACCCGTATAATTCAGCCTGCGGTGGTTTATCCATGTAGGGCTGAATTAATTTTGTAATATCACGAAAAAATCCATGATTAGTGTAGATTTGAAAATATTGTAATAGAATAGATAAATTTTATAATTTTCAAAAATCTGTAATTGGACGGGTCAAGGACGAAGAACGAAGACAGAGCCATGCGAAGGGCGGCGCGCGGCGGCGGCAAGCGGCCGCGCGCACAGCACGGGCGACAGCGCGAGTCGCGAGCGGCTGGGGCAGCAGGCGGACGACGACGGGCACGGTGGCGCGCGGGCTGCGTGCGGGTGGCAGTCGCGAGCGCAATGCGCGCGCATGAGCGCGCGATGGGCGCGTGCGGCGGCGACAGTCCGGCAGTGGCGGTGGTGCTGTCATCAGCGGCTGCTGTCCCATTGCGATGGCTCGTGTTTTGGTGGTTTGTGCAATCCTGTGTAAATCCTAGGGTTTGCATTAGAGTTAGGGCAAATCATCAGATCACAAAGGCCTATATCCCAAAAGATTTGGTGGTTGAAGATTTGAAGGCCCTGGAAGATTTGAAAAGATTTGGACTTATCCAAATAGATTCAAAATTCAAATTGTAATAGATAGAATTTATTTTTCTATTTTGTGGAGCCACGAGGAATTTTTGTTTGTTTTAATTGTCCTCGTATGATATGTGATTTATTATGTGCGCAATTAAGCATGTGTAGATAATAGGAAAAGCACGATTTATAGCTTTTATTATTTACAGCTTTCCAACAATGCTTATGTGATTAATTTCTTGTTGGATTATATTTTGGGAATTTTTTGGGCTTATAAAATTACATGCAAAAATTTGGAAAATATAATAAAAAAGAAATTATGTGTGCGCACATAAGAAACCTTTTAAAAGAAAAATACTAAGCAGATTTTTTAATTAAAATCAATAGACATCCACAAAGCGGTCCTAGGTTGTAAGTGTATCTCTCGTTCTAGTAAACGTCTACGAGTGTAGCTTGCTAGTTCCTAGAGGTGCATGGGTACGGTTGTTGGGGTTTCTAGACAAACAATTCAAATCATGTGAATAGTGGGAGGGTTTTGCGTAAACGTCTACGAGTGTAGCTTGCGTAGATATCTTTCACAAGTATTCTGGGATTGATTTAAATTATAGATAACAAAAGCTTTAAGGGTTGTGCGGTATGGTTACGTGCCATGATAAACTATCTCTTTTGGCCGGAGTTAAATTTGTGGTTAATGGCTTAGAAGCATCTTAGAATATAATGCAAGAATTGCATCCCTGTTCTTGAGAGATGGCTTGGTCTAAGGTTTTCACTAATTATTAATTTCTAGTGTCAAAAGAATCCTAACATGGTAGTGAAATTAAATGGATTGGGGCTTAAAACCCGCAGTTCTGGTCGAGGGTGACATCGTAAATATCTACGAGTGTAGCTTGCGGTGGGAACTCTTGGGCAATTAGTGGAAAACATTAGTATTTGATTTATTAAAAGGTTTTCAATGCATTTGTTTTCGAAGTTCTACATGTATGTTCTTATTTATGATTCTTTATTGTTTTCAGATATGTCTATGTCTACTGTCGATCATTTACTTGCTCTCAATCCTCTAACTGGTCCAAACTTCCCTGAATGGAGTTGTTGCATCAGACACATCCTTTATCTGAAAAACCAAGCATACGTTCCTTTCATGGATCCATTGTTGCGTATTCGTCATAAGGTCTGCAAACTTGAGCTTGAATTTTATGAAAGATGGGAGGATGCTGATGAGTTCGCCTTCTGTCTCATTACGGGTTCCCTGTCTAGAGAATTAAGGCACAAGTATGAGTATCTCGAAAGGGCTGGAGAGATCTGGAAGGAACTCTCAACAGCCTATGGCAACGTGGAGCGGACTATTAACTATAAACTTGTACATGATCTTGTGTGCAAGAAGATGGTTGAAGATAGTTCAGTGACATAGCACATGATGTCTATGATTGATCTCATGAGACAGTTCACTGTGCGGGGTGGTAATATCAGTGCGCAAGGCGAGATTGATATCATCCTGAACTCTCTTCCGGACTCCTTTTATGACTTTAAGGTAGTTGCTGCTGCAAGGGGAGAGTATGCTCTGCATGAGCTGCTTGAGGACCTTGTGGTGGAGCAATCTTCCATGCGAGCACGGATGCCTGTTGTGGCTGCTTCTAGTACTGGTTCGACAACCTCTAAGGTTGGAGATGACGGTGCTGAAAGCAAGCTCAGGAAAGCAGTCAGTGAAAGCAAGTCAAGGAAGGTGAAGAGGGTTAAAGTCACTCCGAAGAAGAAGAGGTGTGCTGGATGCGGAAAGGTGGATTGTCCGAATGTTAAAGGACAAGGTACGTCATTTGCATTTGTAATGGAAACATGTTTAGCATCGGTTTCTACTCATTCGTGGGTAGTGGATACTGGAGCTACTGATCATGTTTGTTACATTTTGCAGGGGTTCACACCGAGGAGGGTGCTGAAGAATGACGAGGTTACCATCTCAGTGGGGAACGCAGCACAAGTGAGTGCAGCTGCCATTGGAGATTTCACCTTGTACTTTGATAATTTTGTTTAACTTTGAGAGATGTTTTGTACGTGCCAGATTTTCGGCGAAACCTTATTTCAGTTTCCAAACTTTATGTTGATGGATATTCAGTTATTTTTGATAGTGGTGTTTCTATCATTGGTAATAACGGTGTTATCTGTCGTGGGATGCTGAATAATTCTCTCTATGTTGTTAACTATAATCATAAGTCTTCCACAAGTATTGCATGTAATTCATCCGTAATTGATAATCCTAGAAAGAGAATACTTACTTCTTCTGATGAGGATCTTACATATCTCTGGCACTTGAGACTGGGTCACATCAGCTTGAAGCGGATTCAGAGACCTGCAGATGAAGGTACATTGGACTTAGTTCGGGCTGTACCTTATCAAGTCTTTGAATCCTACATCGAGGGCAAGATGTCAACTTTGCCTTTCAAGGCTAGTCAGTCTCGAGCATAGGAAGTGTTGGAATTGATCCAATCTGACTTATGTTGACTGATGTCCACGCAGGCTCGTGGAGGGTACGAGTACTTCGTCACTTTCATTGATGATTACTCAAGGTACGAATAGGTTTACCTGCTTCGCTACAAGTCTGAATGCTTTGAGAAATTCAAAGAGTTCAAGGCTGAGGTAGAAAACAAAGTCGGGAAAACTATCAAGTCCCTGCGATCTGACTGCGGTGGTGAATACCTCGGTAACGAGTTCCTGCAGTATTTGTCAGAAAATGGGATTACATCCCAGTGGACTGCACCGGGTACTCCCCAGCAAAATGGTGTAGCTGAAAGAAGAAATAGGACTCTTCTAGAGATGGTAAGATCAATGATGAGTTATGCAAACTTACCAATTTCGTTTTGGGGCTACGCATTGGAAACAACAGCTTACGTGCTAAATGTGGTGCCTTCTAAATCAGTTCCTAAGACGCCTTCTGAGCTCTTCCTTGGTCGCAAACCTAGTTTGTGCAAGTTTAGAGTATGGGGCTGTCTGGCACACGTACTGTCGAAGGAACCTGATAAGTTAGAAAGCAGGTCAAAAGTAATGTTGTTCATAGGGTATCCCAGGCAAACGAAAGGTGGTTACTTGGTCTGTCCTGAGAGTCAAAGAGTCGTTGTTAGCACCAACGCTAGATTCTTGGAGGACGAGTATGTGAGTAGTCACAGGTCAAGGAGTGATATCGTTCTTCAAGAAATTGAGAACGAGAATGCAATTCCAAGGGAAGGGGAACGTGTAGGTGTGGGTGCACCTGTGAGAGGTACAACTCCACAGACACGTTCTTCAGTGCAAGGTGCGGAACCACAAGTTACTGCACCAACTACTGACACAGCACCGATGCCTCGTCGTAGTGGGAGAGTTATTTTCCAGCCAGAAAGGTACATGTTCGTGGGTGAGTCTTCAAAAATTGAGCCCGGAAGACGGACATGAGGACTCTGACCCACTGACTTACGAAGATGCAGTGCAGGACAAGGATGTTGCCAAATGGCGTGTTGGCATGGATTCTGAAATTGTAATCCATAACTGCTATGGATGTATACCAGAAAATTGATTTGCCGGATGGCTTTAGGGCCATAGGGTGCAAATGGTTATAAAAGAGAAAGAAAGGGGCGGATGGAAAAGTCACGGCTTTTAAGGCCAGGCTGGTGGCAAAGGATTATAGTCAGAAAGAGGGCATTGACTATGACAAAACCTTTTCACCCGTAGCTATGCTCAAATCCATCCGGATACTCCTAGCCATAGCTGCGCATATGGACCTCGAGATCTGGCAACTGGATGTCAAAACCACTTTCCTAAACGGTTACCTTGAAGAAGGTAGGGACATCTATATGCAGCAACCCGAGGGTTACATACGCAAGGGCGAAGAACATCTTGTCTGGAAGCTTAGGAAGTCCTTGTATGGACTTAAGCAACCTTCAAGGTCGTGGAACTTACGTTTCAACAATGTGATTAAATCCTATGGATTTGCACAGTTGGAAAACGAAAGTTGTGTTTACCGACTTTGTGTCAGTGGGAGCGTGGTTTTCCTTGCACTTTACGTTGATGACATACTCCTATTTGGAAACAACGAGGGAGTGATGTCCGAAATCAAGGCTTGGTTATCTAAACAGTTCCAAATGAAGGATTTGGGAGAAGCTGGCTACATTCTTGGGATTAAGGTCTTTCGAGATCGTAAGAGAAGAATGTTGAGCTTATCCCAGGGATCCTATGTGGATAATGTGATTGCCCGGTTCAGCATGCAACTTGCCAAGAAAGGTTTGCTACCTTTCCATCATGGCGTTCGTCTTTCTAGTCAGCAGTGTCCTCAGACACAGCGGGAGAAAGACGAGACGAGTCTTGTACCATACGCTTCAGCGGTGGGTAGTTTCTTGTATGCGATGTTGAGTACCAGGACTGATATTTGTTATGCCGTTGGCATGGTAGCAAGATATCAGTCTAACCCTGGACAGGCGCACTGGACTGCTGTAAAGCACATCCTCAAGTACTTGAAAAGAACTAGGAATTTCTGCCTAGTTTATCAAAATGAGGATTTGTGCCCTGTGGGTTATACAGACTCGGATTTCCAAGGGGACCAGGATGAGAAGAAATCGACCTCGGGATATGTGTTTACCCTGGGAGGTGGAGTTGTATCTTGGAGGAGCTCAAAGTAGAAATGCATTGCTGACTCCACCATGGAGGCGGAATATGTCGCCGCCTCCGACGCCTCTAAAGAGTGGGTATGGCTCAGGAACTACCTTTTAGAGTTGGGTGTGATTCCGAGGAGCATCACAATTTATTGTGATAACTCTAGTGCAGTGGCAAACTCAAAGGAACCGCGGTCTCACAGGGCAAGCAAACACATAGAGAGAAAGTACCATATCATACAAGAAATCGTATCGAGGGGCGATGTGCAAATTAAGAAGATTGACACTACTGACAACCTTGCCGATCCATTTACAAAGAGCTTGCTGCAGAAAGTTTATGAAAGACATATTCGTGAGCTGGGTCTGAGGTGGATGCCGACCACTGATAGTGGTTAAAGAGATAGCAGGCTAGATAGACGCATTTTATACTCTATAATAGCTTAGTTATGCTTTGAGTATAAGTGGGGGATTGATGGGTTTTGTATACTGAAAGCATTTATTATAATGAGTATACAACGGTTTAATTCTCCTATCTGTTAAACAAACTACATGTATGAACAATGGTATCCTCTTGTCTCACTGATAAGGACGATCATACGGTGTGTTGTAGATCGCAGAAGACAGTATGATCACTTGACCTAGTAAGACAAAAACCTAATCACAGCCGATACAGCGCATGAGGATACGTCTGTCCGGATGGCTGCGACATTGTCGGAATAAGTAGTCTGTCTTGGTTACTTGACATACTGGTACGCAGGGGTGGCGTATTGATGGACCGCAGTGAGATGTATTTGTCTGTCTGACATCTGCAAATACAAGATCTCAGTATTGATTGATTCCAAACCCTAAAGAAGGTTCAGGGGTTTGCACGGATTGACTGTTGCTTTGACTTGCCATGGTGGAGAGCCTAAGTAACGTGCTCGTATATCCACATCTTGGGTAACAGCAGTTCGTGTAGTACCGCCTGAGACTAGGTTTAGGTAACCATATCCGAGTAATAGGATGGGGACATTCCCTGAGAAGCTCAATAACATTCATCGTGCCAAAGTCCTGCAGGCTGATTAAGTACAGGCACGAGTGATAAGGATTGAGTGGTACTACTCAGGAATAATAAGTTATTAATTAATTGTAGTTAGAGCTTGTCAGTAGCTCCAATTAATTAATGGATGTCCGGTAACCTTAAATATGGGGATTCTCAATTAATGCAGCCTGTTCTCATAACGTGGTAATAAAGGGGTAGGTCAGTATTAATTCTATGGTGAAAAAGAATTAATATTAATTAATTAATTGTGTCCTGGGTTGTGGACATGGGAGTTAATTAATTCATAGGCCCACTTTATTATTTGCATTAGATCCCAGGTCTGGCCCAAGGAAAGTGTGTTGAATTGAGCCCAGGAGCCCATTAGGGTTTGCAACCCTAGGTCTATAAATAGACAGCTCTCCCTCACAAGTTGTATCAAAATTGAAAAACAGAAACCTTAGTGAGAGAGAGAGTGTGGGCGCCGACTTCTAGAGAAGAGGAGGATAATTTTCAAATTCTGGTCCTGCTCAAAATACAGATCTGTGAAGTCCTCACCAGTAGCAGATTAGAACGCACCGGGAAGCATATCTGAAGATCTAATCTGGAGATCAACTCCTAATTCTTTCTTTTTTGTCTTTTTCGATTATTATTGAATCTAAAAATTAGATTTCTAATTTCTTGTTCCGCAGATTTAATAATATCGCGTGGTTGGTTCTGTATCTGGGAATACAAACGCGAAAGATCGGTTCTGAGACTACGGAATTAAGGTAAATAATTCTTTATCCACGCATTAAATTAAATAGGAGCATGCCTAGGGTTTATGAATGGATTATGAACTATAACCATAAACGGTCCGACTTATTTTGGATTTGGTGATTCGGTTCACGGGAAATCCCTACACCATAATCCCTAGAATAAACTTCATAAACTTCTTGTAAAGTAATCTTAAGATTACTTTTAATTTCTTTGACGTTAGGGAGCACTAACTCTACATGAGTCATCAAGTGATGATCTTCATTACCTACATAATCAAGAGAATAAAAACAAGCATAATAAGCTTCTATTAAACTACAAACACCAACATATTTTATACTAGGGTCTAAGCATTTGGCAACCAAAAATACATCGGGAGTTTGTTTAAAATATTTAAGCCATTTTTTAGTCATCTCATAAACAACATATTTAAAATTATCATGAGCACAACATGCATTTTATTGTGCTGCAATAAAATAAAAATGGTATAAAACACGTGGAGAAGTAGGATAATAAACACCCGATAAATCTTTAGTTGCATTACAAAAAGCTTGTAACAATTCATTCAATTCAAAACATGCACCCCAATGACAAGATAAAATATCAACATCATCATCAACTTCATTTCTAAAATACTCAACTAATTGATCTCTATATGCAAAAGTAGCATTTAACATTTCATAAGTTGAATTCCACCTAGTACTTACATCGGTAAGGAAACGTTTTGGTACTAAATCTCTAGTTTTACAATATTTAGCCCATTTTTTTGCTACTTTAGGTTTAGAATGTATATAATAAACACAATTTTTAATAGGTTCAATTGCATCACTAATTACTCGCATGCCATCTTGTACACCTTAATTAAGTATATGACATATACATCTACAATGAAAATATTTACCTTGAAGAGTAGGACTTAATTCGTCAAGTAGTTCCCTAACGGCGGCCGTATTAGCACTAGCATTATCAAATCCTATAGAAAATATTTTTTTATGTATTCTATACTGATTAGAAATTTTTATAATTAATCTAGCAATATTATGTGCCGTATGATCTTTATTAAATTTCCTATATGCAATTATTCGTTTATTTAAAGTCCATGAATTATCTATCCAATGACAAGTTATACCCATATAATAATTTTTAACAATACAATCTTTCCAAATATCGGAACAAATAGAAAGTCTATGATCAAGTTTGCACAAATCATTTCTTAAATTTAGTCTATATTTTTTAACTAAACTTCTAATAGTCCTAGTCATAGTTGTACGTTCAATTCTTTTAGCGACGGGTTGATAATATTTCATAACGGTTTCAAAATGAATGCTATCGGCAAATTGAAATGCTAAAAACTCATCACATACAAATTTAGCCATTTCTTCTTTAGCTTTTTTCTCATTAAAAGTAAAAGTATAATGAGAAGGATGATTACCACTTACTTGAGAAGAAAACATAGGGCCAAGTTGAGTTTAAGTTTGAGGGATACCTTCCTCTCGTGGATGCTTTTGAAGGATGTGACGTCGATAGGTACCATAGCCACCGCCAGCGGTAAATTTATATTTTTTATCGCAATAATTGCAAAAAAGATCGAATTGTTCGGGCATATCTCTTTTTTGACTTTTACACTTAACTTTACGAAAATGTTTAGTAAAAAGATTACACTTTAAAACTTTATCTTGCTTACCTTGTGTTTGAGTAGCCTCCTCCCCCTCCTCTTCATCATGTGTTGGTTCTTCTTTGCCTTCATTGTCATCGCCTTCATCACCTTGACTTCCACCTCCTTGTAAGATGTTGGCTAGCATCTCCTCTTGTTCCATAAATAGATGTGCACCATATTCCTCAAATTGTTGATGTTGAGCAAATGTCTCATCATAAAATATGGAATGAATGCCATTTTCATGATGAGTAGAAAAATGATGATGAGTGGAAGAAGGAGTCGGAATAGATGTATCATCATATTCCCTAATATTGATGGAAGATGAACGACGAAGAGATGATGAACTAGTATTACCCCCTTGCTTTTCCCTTTCCCTTGGCATGAGATGATGTAGAAGACATGATGAAATTGAAGGAAGAATTAATAAATGAAGAATATGAATTTAGGATACTAAAAAACTATGAAAAACTATACTAATTAAACTATAAAATTGAGCACAAGAGAGCGAATTGAGCACAAGAGAGAAGATTGAGATTTGAGAATGAGAGGTGTGGTGAAAATGAGTGGTGGGGAGGGGTATTTATACTAAAAAATTTGTAATTTTGAAAATAAAAAAAAAACTTGAAAATTCTATCGTTGGAACTGCCGGTTCCGGGTCGAACCGCTGGTTCTGGGCCGGTTCGGCGGTTCGCGCAAATCCCAAGGAAATTTCAGTCGTTGGATCATCCAACAGTCATCTTCAGCGCCCGGTTCGAAATGCCGATACCGGGCTGAACTGGCCCCGTTTTTCAAAAATTTAATTTTAAAAAAAATAGAAAAACCGCCGGTTCCGCCGGTTCGGAACCGGCGGTTCCACGGGCCCTAGAAACTTGAACCGGGACCGGCCCGGCTAGAAGAGAAGACGGTTCCGGTTTAGGACCGTCCCTATCGGTTCCGGGCCGGTTCCGAGCTGAAGTGGGCATGTCTACCTGTAGTTGTTGAAATATTAAACATTATCCATTATGTTTGGGCCTAAAATATTATAGTTAATTAATAATATCATAAGCCCAAGTTCTAGAATGAGCTCTAAAGTAATCTATAGAGTTCTCTAGAAATTGAATAAGGATAACCTAAATATAGAATAGTCTAGATAGTGAATTATAGCCATTAGATTAAAGTAGGGGCGACAAAATACTAGTCATAGGTTACTATTATAAATAGGTGTTGTAATCTCACATTTGAATCAATCAAATCAAAAACATTTTCCAAATACAAAGTATCTGTCCTTTCTCAAACTTCTCCTATTCCCTCCCAAATTTCTAAATACTTCTCCACCATCAAACCTTCTAATTTCGAACAATAGTAGCATTTCGGCCCAATTTAAGAGAATCGCCGTAGGAATTATCAACTTTGATGTTTAAAAGTGGAATATTGTTTAGGATGCAACTCTCTATTTAAAGTGTATGTATCAAAATTATTTGATAGTTCATCAAAGTGAAATTATTTCAAAATCTATCGCTAGATTAGTAGTTCTTTTTCTGCCTCCATATATTCAAGAGAAAGATCGTCGTCTCCTCCCGGCTGAGATCCGCAAGGCGCTCGCATTCGTGCTTCTGGTAATCCTCATTATATTTGAAGATATTTGCACAGCCTTTGCAACAATCATTATTTGGGTTCTTAAAAGTTTTCTTGTGCTTCGCTTTATAGTATTCCTGAATGGTAGAAAGACTCATAAACTTAGCTCCACAATGCACGCAAGTAATGCTGCCTTGCCTAGCCTTTTTTGCCAGTTTCCATTTTTTTGTTTCCCTTGTTTTTCATCTTCTTACTATTTCTTTTTCTCTAGTTCCTTTTCTTCCTTTTTTTTTTGGTTCATCTTTTTCCTCTTGTTGTTGTACCTCTTCTTACTCCTCTTCTTGTCAGTAGAGAAAAATCTAGGACAATATAATAGGGCGGAGGGTGGGAGGGAGAAATGGATTGTAGGTACCCAGATGGAGGAGCATGGAGAGGTGAGGGATCGAAGGGGCGAAATACGATGGAGCTCAGTTGTTGCCATATCTGTATTATTAGATAACGAAATGAAAATTTGTAGAATGAACACAATAGACCACATAAGCATAACAGTGACACATGGAAGATAAGAAAGAAAATTTAACTAACTTACAACTTTCCAGTAGCTGCTGATTTTTTGTACTGATATCAAGCATCACCGGCAATATCTATACAGGCTACATCAATAAAATATCACCAAATAACTATGAAAACTGCAGTTTCTTTAAATAACAGTCAAACTCAATTCACAATATATCACCAGATAAACATGAAAATTATTCCACTACACAACATATATCATTAACTTATATATTGAGAAATTTATTGTTTTGGGCATTTCCCCGGTTATAAAGGAAATAAACTTGAAACCTTCTTTGACGACCAACGAACCACGAAAAAGGTAGAAAATTACTCAAAAAATAGACTCACATTATTATACGAGTCTATCAATGAACAAAGTATCATGTAAAAGGCTTTGGATGCTGACAGCAAAAGAAAATTCTAGGTCTGACATATTGTGTCTCTAGAAATTACCCATTCAATAAGAAAACCATCAATTTCAGAGCCAAACCAAAATGACTAAAGGAAATAGCATGACATGGTAAATCAAAATAGCAACAATTATGTATTATTAAATTAGAACAAATAATTAAAAAATTTTAAGCAACTTGGCTACAGCTCTGGAGCTGAAAGCAAACGTAAATTCAAGATCGAATGTATGATGAGTCTGAAAGTTATACATTCAATTAGAAAACAATAATCTTTGTAGTTGAATGAGTGTACCACCATTCAATAAAACTTATATATAGGAACCACTAACATCCATCTTTTGATCATACATTAGTGGAGATACTTTTTTTAGAATGAAAGTAAAAGTCGTAAATGGAAGTTTCTAATTCTGATGTAAAACCATCATAGATAATTCTATTCATGGGAAAAATGAGGGTATTAATTAAGAACAAAACTCAATTCACAATAACTCATTTCCAAACTACACCAAATCATATCAAATTTACATAACCACCAACAAATTGAAAATAAGTAAAATATGAACAAATAAATAAATAACCTACAAGAGGAACTTTATCAAACCAAAGTACCGGTATTAGTGTCTGATGCAACTGGCGAAGGCTCGACACAATTGATTGCACCATAAATTAGAGACCGGATGTATGATGAATTTGGAAGTTATACATTCAATTAGAAAACAACAATCTTTGTAGTTGAAAGAGTGTACCAGCATTCAACGTGAACCGTATATATAATTCACAGCCAAACTCAATTCACATTATATCACCAAATAAACATCAAAACTATAGTTTCTTTAATTAACAACCAAACTCAATTTACAATAACTCAATTCCAAACCACACCAAATCAGATCAAATTCACATAACCACCGACAAATTGAAAATAAGCAAAGTACGAGCAAAAAATAAATTACCTACAAGATGAACTTTATTAAACAAAGTATTGGTATTAGCGTCCGATGCGACTAGAGAAGGCTTAGCACAACTGATCGCACCGTAAATTCAAGACCGGATATATGATGAATCTGGAAGTTATACATTCAATTAGAAAACAACAATCTCTGTAGTTGAATGAGTGTACCAGCATTCAACGAGAAACTTATATATAACTAACTGACAAACTCAATTCACAATATATCTCCACATAAACTATGAAAACTATAATTTCTTTAATTAACATCCAAACCACACTAAATAAGATCAAATTAGCATAACCACCAACAAATTGAAAATATGCAAAGTATGAACAAAAAATAATTAACCTACAAGAGGAACTTTATCAAACCAAAGTACCAGTATTAGCGTCGAATACAACTGGCGAAGGCTCGACTCAACTGATTGCACCGTAAATTCAAGAGCGAATGTATGATGAATCTTGAAATTGTACATTCAATTAGAAAACAACAATCTCTGTAGTTGAAAGAGTGTTGGGAATATTGTACCCTTTCGATCTTATTATTATTTGTTTTGGTTTTGGTGCATCAAAGCTAGTTTATCTAGTCTCTAGCAACTTAGCAATATGCTGAAATGGTAAAAGTCTTGAATATGATAAGTCTGATTGATTTGTAATAGAATTAGAAAAAGATTGATGAATGAGTTAGCAAAGTACGAGAAGAATGCTGAAAGAATCAGCAAAATACGTGAAGATAAAGACGCCAGCAAACGATGAAGAGAAGATGCTAGTGAACACTAGAAGACTACTGAGGACACTCAGCAAGTAACAAAGTTGCAGAAGGAATGTAGCAAACAACAAACAGAATGCTGGATCTCAGCAAGGTTGCTGAGATCTCAACAGCGAAGTAGTGAACTTAGCAGAGTATTCCGATAAGCAACTAGCAAGCATCTGAAATGGTCGAATAAGAGGATCTTCAATTTCAAGAGTTTAAGGAATCTCTTGAATCGAAAAGCTGATTTATCAAGAGACAAAAGGGATTTCAAGAATTAACTAAAAGATATGTTCTGACAAGTCGGCTAAACAAGGAAAGAGCCAATCAACAACGAAGAGACTTGAAACGTCTCTGTGCTTTTCAGAAAAGGAAGAAGAAGGATTGACAATTCGAAAACATGTCTAACGGAAAAAAGATTCAAATATTTATGTTTGAATCTTTGTCTATAAATAGAAGAGGATTCGCAGAGATCAAGTATTCGACAATCACGTAAAAACAAGCATACACTCTGCCGAATTCGATATCGATCAAGAATTGATTTGCAAAAGCTACTCGTGTTTATCACGAGACCTTGGAAGCTTGCTCCTAAGGTAAATTTGGAGTTTTTTCTGTCTAAGAAAGAACTTAGCAGTCATCTTGATCTGCAAGATTGACAATCACGGGCAACTACCGCCGAGTGGAGAAGTTCAAGGATGAACTATAAAAATCCTGAATCCAACATTCAAGGAGGTTGCAAGGTGTGTTCTCACTCTGAGAAGTGTTGATAAGATAGATACCAAGGGTGCTTGAAGGTGCCCTATGAACAAACAGATGTGCTTCTTACAATTAGAGATCAAGTCCAACCAGTTGTATTAAATCTTAGTGAATTCCAGTCAGCAGACTGTAGAGTGGACATAGAACAATTGTTCGAACCACTATAACCTTTGTGTTATTTACTGTTTCATTGCTTTAATTACTTGTTAATTTAAAATCTAGCATCCCAAGTGTTGGTGTGTAATCTGCAATAAATCTAAGTACTTCACGAGCTTAAAGACATATTTTATAAGAACTTGCGGAGTGGAGACCTCAGCAAGATAAGTGCAAGATCATTAATATTCAGCTACATTAATGTTTACTCAGATAGGGGACCAACAAAGAGTGTACTAGCATTCAACGGAGAAACTTATATATAATTAACAACCAAAGTCAATTAACAATATATCACCAAATAAACATGAAAACTACAATTTCTTTAATTAACAACCAAACTCTATTCATAATAACTAAATTCAAAACCACACCAAATCAAATCAAATTCACATGACCACCAACAAATTGAAAATAAGCAAAGTACGAACAAAAAACAAATAACTTACAAGAGGAATTTTATCAAACCAAAGTACCGATATTAACGTCTTATGCGACTGTCAAAGGCTCGACACAATTGATCTCACTATAAATTCAAGATCGGATGTATAATGAATCTGAAAGTTATACATTCAATTAAAAAACAACCTTCGTGGTTGAATGAGTGTGCCAGCATTCAACGACAAAATTATATATTATTAACACTCAAACTCAATCCACAATATATCACCAGATAAACATGAAAACTGCAATTTCTTTAATTAACAGCCAAAATCAATTCACAATAACTCAATTCCAAACTACAACAAATCAAATCAAATTCACATAACCACCACCAAATTGAAAATAAGCAAAATACGAACAAAAACAAATAGCCTACAAGAGGAACTTTATCAAACCTAAGTACCGATATTAGCATCGGATGCAACTAGAGAAGTCTCGAGATACTTGATCGCGTTGTAAATTCAAGACTGGATGTATGACTAATCTGGAAGTTATACATAAATTAGACAAAAACAAAAACTTTTGTAGTTAAATGAATGTACCAGCATTCAACGACAATCTTTTAAAGAATTAACAGCCAAACTAAATTCACAATATATCACCAAATAAACTTGAAAAGTGCATTTTCTTTAATCAAGAGCCAAACTTAATTCACAAGAACTCAATGCCAAAACATACCAAATCAAATCAAATTCACATAACCACCAACAAATTGAAAATAAACAAAGTACGAACAAAAGACAAGTTACCTACAAGATGAGCTTTATCAAACCAAAGTATCGGTATGAGCGTCTTATGCGAGTGACAAAGACACGACACAACTAATTGCACAATAAATTCAAGATCGGCTGTATAATAAATCTGAAAGTTATACATTCAATTAGAAAACAACAATCTCTGTAGTTAAATGAGTGTACTAGCATTCAACGAGATACTTATATATTATTAACACTCAAACTCAATTAACAGTATATCACCTGATAAACATGAAAACTGCAGTTTCATTAATTAACAGCTAAAATCAATTAACAATAACTCAAATTCACATAAACGCCGACAATTTGAAAATAAGCAAAGTAAGAACATACACAAATAACCTACAAGAGGAACTTTATCAAACCAAAGTACTAGTATTTGCGTCGAATGCGAATGGCAAAAGCTCGGCATACTTATCGCACCGTCATTTCAAGACTGGATGTATGACTATTCTAGAAGTTATACATTCAATTAGATAGCAATAACAATCTCGGTAGTTGAATGAGTGTACCGGCATTCAACGACAAGCTTATATATAATTAATAGTCAAGCTCAATTCACAATATATCACCAAATAAACATGAAAACATCAGTTTCTTTAATTAACAGACAAACAAAATTCAGAATAACTCAATTCTGAACCACACTAAATAAGATCAAATTTACATAACCACCAACAAATTGAATATAAGCAAAGTACGAACAAAAAATAAATAATCTAAAAGAGGAATTTTATCAAACAAAAGTACCGGTATTAGCGTTGGATGCGACAAGCGAAGGCGCAACACAATTGATTGCACCGTAAATTTAAGACCGGATGTATGATGCTGGAAGTTATACATTCAATTAGAAAACAACAATCTTTGTAGTTGAATGAGTGTACCAACATTCTATAAGAAACTTATATATAATTGACAACCTAACTCCATTCACGATAATCACAAGATAAACATGAAAACTGCAGTTTCTTTAATTAATAGCTAAAAATCGATTCACGATAACCCATTTCCAAACCATACCAAATCAGATCAAATTCACATAACCACCGACAAATTAAAATAAGAAAAGTACGAACAAAAAAACAAATAAGCTATAAGAGGAACTTTATCAAACCAATGTACCGGTATTAGCATTGGATGCGATTGGGGAAGGCTCGGCACAACTGATCGCACCGTAAATTCAAGACTGAATGTATAATGAATCTGGAAGTTATACATTCTGTTAAAAACAACAATCATTCTAGTTGAATGTGTGTATCAACATTCAACAAGAAACTTATATATAATTAACAGTCAATCTCAATTCACAATATATCACCAGATAAACATGAAAACTGTAGTTTCGTTAATTCACAACCAAACTCAATTCATAATAACTCAATTCTAAACCTCACCAAATTAGATCAAATTCACATTTCCACCAACAAATTGAAAATAAGCAATGTACGAACAAAAAATAAATAACCTACAAGAGGAACTTTATCAAACCAAAGTACCGATATTAGCGTCGGATGTGACTGGCGAAGGCTTGGCACAACTGATCGCATCGTAAATTCTTGATTAGATATATGATGAATCTGAAAGTTATACATTCAATTAGAAAACAACAATCTCTTTTTTTTGAATGAGTTTACTAGCATTCAACAAGAAATTTATATATAATTAATAGTCAAACTCAATTCACAATATATCACTAGATAAAAATGAAAACTGAAGTTTCTTTAATTAACAGCCAAAATCAATTCCAAACCATGCCAAATCAGATCAAATTCACATAACAACCGATAAATTGAAAATATGAAAAGTACGAACATAAAATAAGTAACCAACAACTTTATCAAACCAAAGTACCGGTATTAGCATTGGATGCCACTGGTGAAGGCTCGACAGAACTGATCACACCGCTTTCAACATATTATCGTTCTAATCTCCAACAAACAAATGATTGACTCAACAAATGATTGATTCTGCTACTAAATCCAACAATAATGACGTTCGTAATATATATAAAGTCTTTTGAAAATAAGGCATGATGTAAAAATTTGCCCGAAGAAAACGGGCAGGAGATAAGAGAGAATGTTTGTGCATTGTGCGTGCAATAACCTGGCCCAAATAAAACGAGTAATAACTAACTTACTCATTATGGAGTCAAATATCTTCGAATGTAGCTGAATGTATTGAACATTTACTAGTTGATTGTTTAAAGAAAGAGATATCATTTGCAATCACTACAATATAAAAAATGGTAATTTTCTAATATTCTATAAATTTTAATTAAAATTGATCATCGATGAATACTTGACTGAAGTACTAAACACCTTTTGTATCAGCCTCATCCAAACAGCTTAAGAGCTAGCTTATCATATTTATTAGACTACATTTAGCGATGACTTATCAAGGGTTGTGGGTAAAAGACAAACTTTCAGTAACTAAGATATTATATACATAAATATAAGGAGTTGTATAGAAAATATATATAAATAGCTATTTTCACTATAAAAAAAATTTTAAATAGTTAATATTATGTACATATTAATAAGTTGACCAAAATTAAGTGAACTTCCCAATAAATCTCTATTATTGACCAATTATTTGCACGATTTAGAATATTTCCAATTATTTATTTGATTTATTGACATTCAATCATCTTTTGATTTTATAATTATAAACTAGTGGGTTAAATATCAAAAGAATGATTGTTTATCATTTAAAATGGTTGATTCAATATATTTTTATTCATTTTTAGAATGAGTTTGCAAGTTAAATTTAAATAACTTATTAATCTATTTATGCACAAAGTGATCAAATTCTTCAAAAATTTAATCATGTTAGGAAGTATTCCTTCCTATTTGTTATTTTGATGTGTCAAAAGAATGTATAAAAACCACCAAGTTAGAAGTGTCTCTAGATTAGCTTAGTTCACATAAAACTTGTAAAGTCCTATTAGGATACATCGAGTTATAACAGAACTAACAAAGCTGATCAAGACAAACTTGGTAGAAATAAAAAGCCCCAGTTTGGACCGTGTGTAGAGAAAGAAGAGATCAGCTACCAGTTTGAAGCTGGTGACTTACAGAAACTAATGGAAGACACCAGCTTGGATCATCTCCAGTTTACAAGTGTAGTTTCTACTCACATGAATAGAAAAAGAGAACAAGTCAGAGGAATCACCAAAGATCAGTCTTTAAGCATGGAGATTCATTAAAGACTGAAGAAGCATAAACCAGTTCAGATTTCTTGGACTGGTAGAGCTGTTCTATCACAAAAGTAGAATGCCAACATCTCGTGTCACAAAAGGGCGTAGCAGGTGCAGAACCTCAGGAAAAGCGCTCTCCTCCCGTTACAAAAGAGACGCATCATATTGGACGATGCTCAAAGGTCTCTAAATGACTATATTTTTTAAACTTCTCTTACTTCGTTTATAAATAGTTGAAGTACTTCAAGAAGAGAGGCTATGCATTCGCACACAAAACCAATTGCAAAATAGCTGATGCTTATGTGATGAATTCTTAATACAGAAGATAGAAATCTGAAAAATCACCGCAAGAACTCTAGCTCTTCTATCATCAAGGATAACTCTTAGCCTACCATGTTTCATCTCTTGAACACGAGACTCGTAGCTTCTAAGCTCGAGTTATTTTATTAGTGTTCTTACTATTCTAGAAAGAACACAACAGTCACTGCAGATCTCCAGCAGTGATTCTTACGGGCATCTAGCCAACTTGTTCAACAGTTTGGGGGGAACTATAAAGCTCTCAACTCCGAAGGAGAAAGCTGCGTGGTGTGCCCACACTCCAAATCTACGAAGCTAAAGAAATCAGAGGCCTGTGAGCTAGTGGACTGGTAGACAGTGGCATCTGCCAGCTAGTGATAAATCGAGAGATCATTCTGTAACAGAGGCTTAGTGAATTTCCAAACCACGGTCTGAAAAGAGGACATAGGAATTTAGGCTCCGAACCTCTATAAATTGCTTGCTCTTTACTACTTTATTATTTTTATGCAAGGTTTTTGAAACTCAATGTTGAAGTATACTTGAACTGGTAACTTAAATTCCTACTCGCTAACAGACTATTTTCACAAACATAAACTGGTCAAGAACCACCAATTTGTGAGTGCAAGTTTGATCTTAAAATTTTCGCTGCACACTATACTTACTTTAATCTTAGGACCAGCAAATCAAATCTGCATAATTAATAAAAAAAACTAACTTTTGTCAATTGCAAGCATTTAGAACATTTATGACGCCCTCTCTGGCCGAAGATTCGGACGAAGAGTCGGAGGAAGAGGTATCGCTCATATTCATGACAATAATTGGAGAGGAGAATGATGATGACACAGAATCCAAACAAGGACTTGCCACAACTGGTAATGAGGTAACAAACTTTTTTATCAATTTCTATACATTCTGCATGCATATTAGAGGATTCTGAATCATATTGCTCCGATTCAGAGGACGTTTCTCTCGATCATATTTTCAAAAGAATTTTCAAAATTCTATGAGCTAAAAAATGTTTTAGCCAGTAAGAATTCCTCACTGAAAGCTCAACTTTTAGTTTTGACCATTGAGATTGAAAATTCCCGATTTGCCAGTGAGGAACTTGCAAAACTTAGACTTGAACACTCCAGCCTTTAAATGATTTTAAACATCTTAGAAATGAGAGTGATGTTTTGAAAGAGAAAAACCTTGAGAAAGAATGATGCAAATTCTCATTTAGAAAAAGCTCAAGAGAATTAGATGAGGTACTTATGGCTCAAAGATACCCATTAGATAAGGCGGGTCTTGGTTTTATTTAAAATGTTTTGAGCAATTCTTCATCTAGCACTGGAAAAAATAAAATTTGTTTTATTAAAGGAAATTTCAGTGGTCACAGTAGGTTGAGTGGCAGAGGGATAGCCAGAAATGTGCCAGCTCACGCTGGAAAGGCTAAGTGTTGGTCTACCAACAACCCCAAATTGGATACCAAACAAACTAGGGAAAAAGCCAGTTTAGCCGAATAAACCGGAGAAGCAATATCTTGTAACTACAAGGAAGCCAGTTTCATCAACTAGTTTGCCTGAGCAACATATTCAAAATGCAAGGATGACAAACAAACAGCCTGGTTATGCACATAACCAGCGACCTGAATCTTATACGATGTATGAAAGGAGGAGCATGCCAAGTAGAGGGAACAACCTATTTGAGGCCTGAGCCTAACCATTTATCTTTTCTAAGGGCTAGGAAGGCTAACCATGTTGGTCAGAGAGTTATTTTTATAAAAGAACATGGTCATCCTACGCATCTGGAATCTAAGCTCCGAGGTCCTAACCCAAAGTTCTCTACTTCCAAAAACATTGCACACACCATCACTTGTTCTGAAACTAAAAGCATGCATTACTTTAGAAGAAAGAGAAACATAGGAAGGAAAGACAATAAACATGAGCTACCAGTAATAAGGGTAACCCAAGTTTGGATTCCCAAATGGTCGATCCTTAATACTTACACTATAGGAATCGCAGTTACTCGGGGACCTAAAGCATAATTTAATCTTTGCAGGAACAGGTAAATACACATCAGCTTCATATTCAAAAAAATGTTTGGATTCTCGACATTGGATGCTCTGCTCACATGACTAGGGAAAGAGATTTACTCTCAGTTCTCATTATGGTCAGAGGACCACAGGTCATGTTCAGTGACAACTCTAAAAGAAGAGTTATTGGAAATGAATGTGTGTAGCAAAATGGAATTATAATCAAGAATGTATACTTAGTCACCAATATGAAGCATAACCTACTAAGCATCTATCAACTTAGCGAGAGTGGTTACGTCGTTTCATTTGCCAAATCAGAGTGTCAAATAAGAGACTTAGCTTTCAAGACGATCAATCACTTAGCTAAGCATGAGCTTGTAGAAGGTCTACCCAAGGGTGTCTTCAAAAAAGAAGGAATTTGCAGAGAATGCCAACTAGGAAAGCAGGTCAAAGAATCCTTCAAGAGCAAGCCAGTCGGTGCTAGCACATAGAGAGTTTTGGAACTTCTGCACATGGACTTGTTCCGACCAGTGACTCCACCCTCAATTGGGAGGAAAAAGATACACTCATTTAGTTGTGGACGACTACTCAAAATATACATGGGTGAGACTTCTCAAGACAATGGACGAAGTGAAGATGACACTTCTAGAATTAGTCATGCTCGTCTAAAATGAAAGAGGGGTCACAGTCAAAAGTATCAGATGGAACAATGGTACCGAGTTCTATAATGGGCCACGAATGGATTTATGTGCTGAAGTTGGGATTGGGCATGAGGAATCTGCTCCAAGGACTCCACAACATAATGGCCTAGAAAAAAGGAGAAACATAACGCTCAAGGAAGTTGTGCGAACCATGCTGGCGGAGACCAGTTTGAGCGAGAGATATTGGAGAGAAGTTGGAATCATAGCATGCTACACTCAGAACAAAAGTGGACTCAACCGTCGGCATCACAAAATTTAAAACTCCCTACAAGGTCTATCATGGTCGTAAGCCTTCCTTAGCTCATTTTCGTGCTTTTGGTTGTCCATGTTATATTCACAACAACGGGAAATGAAAGTTGAATACCTTTTCTATGAAGGCTAATGAAGGTGTGTAATTAAGATATGACACCCTTCTCACAAGGGATACATGGTACTTCACAAGACTACCAGACTTGTGGAAATAACACGCAATATTATTTTTTATGAAGCTACTTTAGTGTGCAGGACCTTGAAAAAACTGACTGAGGATGTTCATAAGGTCAATAATGCCAATGTTCAATCGGGATTAGGAAATTCTAATCATGAACCGGTTGATCTAACTAGATCTATGAATGAATCTTCTTCACAACAAGTTTCCTCAGTTGATAATCAAACATCCAAGATGGTCGGTCATGGTAATGAACTTGCTTAGGCCTTGGATTCCATTTGCCTAAAAAGGAGCACAAATCTAGGGGGAATCTAGCCTGGAGTATTCGGACCTGAAGAAGAAGATCCAGAAGAAAAAACTCCAGAGACGAAACTAGCAGATCTCGAAGACTTAGCTGGCGAGTTAGGAATTGGTGGTTTTGAAACTGAACTAAACATATAGAGACTGATGATGTCATCATTTTAGTTGCTAAAAGTTCATTGACTGGCGAAGAACTATTCAAAAAGGACCAGTGTCAGAATCGATACCAGATGAAATCGAGCGAGCAGATCCAGTTCGTGGAAAAGAGATTGTAGTGCAGGACTTTCATCTACCCGAAGTCCCAGTTGCTGGAATTCATACTACATAACTATTTGTACAATCAATTAAAGTCAGCAAGCTTCACATACGTAAATGGCTTCGACATCACCCAGAAGATGGTGTGTTGGATGATGTGGTCAACCTTGTTCGAACAAGGCATGGGAGTGCACTGCTAACATGTTTTATTTCCCAATCAAAACCAACCAAGATTGGAGAAACTTTAAAATCGCCAAATTGGATCAATGCGATGTAAGAAGAGCTTTCCGAATTCACCCGCAACAATGTTTGGTACTTGGTAGATAGGCCAACTCATCAATCTAGGGTCTTGAAGAACAAGTGGGATGAAGCTGGTAACATAGTCATAAACAATGCATGTCAAAGGACACTCACAATGTCAAGGCATCTATTTTGATGAGACCTTCACACTAGTTGCTAGACTGGAAGCTATTAGACTGTTCTTAGCCTATGCTACATATAACAACTTCACAGTCTATCAGATGGATGTGAAGAGTGTCTTTCTGAATGGACAACTCAAAGAGGAGGTGTATGTTGAACAACCTCCTGGTTTTGAGCTAGGCACTAAGGTCTACAAGTTGAGGAAGGCATTATATAGATTGAAGCAAGTACCACAAGCTTGATATGAGACACTGGTCTAGTTTCTGCTAAAAAAGACAAAGACAAAGACATTAGAGGAAGTACACAAGGGATCTCATCAACAAGTTTTGTTCGGAAAAGACAAAGACACTCAGATTTCGAATGAGTCCAATTGTTCGAAACACACCGGATGAAGAAGGAGAACTAGTTGACCCAACGAGTTTCAGAGGCATCATTGGGTCCTTGCTATATCTAATAGCTAGCAGACCAGATATATCTTATGTTGTTAGAATTTGTGCGAGATTTCAAGAAAAATCAAAGAAATCGCACATGGAGGCTACCAAATGGATTGTAAGATATCTGAAGTACACAGAATCACTAGGAATCTAGAATCCTAGATTGATAAACTCACTCTCAATGGTTACTCAGATTCAGACTTTGGAGGATGTCGAATTGATCGAAAAATTACAAGTGGTACATGTCAGTTTTTGGGTCGCAAAATGATAAGCTAGTTCAACAAAAAAAACAAAACTCTATTGATGTGTGCCAATCTATTGCGACAACAATAGTGCAACGTGCATCACTAAGAATTCAGTTTATCATTCCAGAACTAAGCACATTAACATCCAACATCATTTAACCTGAGACCACGTGGAGAAGAAAGATATCTCGGTGGACTATATCTAAATAAACGATCAGCTTGCAGACATCTTCACCAAGTCATTCCCAAAAGAGAGATTTAGGGAGTTGTACATCAAACTCGGTCTTCTAGAGTTTGAAGAGATTATTTCTGAAGAAGAATGAGTCCGAGCTCTCATTCATGGTTTTCTAACGAAGAAGTGGAATAAAACTAAGTCTGGAATCTTTGTTTTGGCTTACTGAAGAAGAGTAAAAACTAACATTTTATCGATTTGTATGCCCAACCAATTTGAGCGGAGAAAGTTGTCATGTCAACAATGAATCAAGCAAGACAAATCAGTTTGGTCTAATCAGCAAAAGTGCAGAAGAGCAGGAGATTTGAAGCATTTTATCTAAGTTAAAATGCTACATTTAATGTTGATTTGAGAGCGACACAGAAAGGAGGAATGGAGAGATGATGCGTGGCTAAAGCATAGTAACCGTCATCACGGATGCCAAATGAAGATTAAATTCATTTATTTCTCCTAATGATCTGGGACATTACAAATTTCCAGGAGATCTAAACTGTCGTGGATGTTGCACCTCGCGGTATTTAAGGAGGACTTGGTTGATCATCAAAGTTATACTCATCCTTCAAAATCTCTCCATCAACAATGGTGTATTTTTTGTAAATCACCGAAGTTCGAGCAAGATGCCTTTGAGTAGAGAGATCATGCAATTGCTCATTTGGAAGAGAGAATCATCATTCTCATAAAGATCATTTTCGAAATGATTCTCGAGATTATCAGCTCTCCGCTCTCAGTGAGGGTTTTTACCTCAGAGCCGAATGGATGTTGGATATCCTTACCGTCTGGCGAGGACTACTTCATTATTGGTGTTATGAAGGATAAGCATGTGTTTTGGAGAAGGGTCTTCCTTATATCACATGGAGTGGAGGACTCCTTGTACGTCTGCTTCTAATCGTTCCTCTCCACGGATTTGTGGGGTGATGAGTAGGTAGGCGACCATCTTCTCCTCTTCTCCCTTATTTGGATGTATTAGAGGGAAAGAGATGGAGGAGTTTAGGAGAAGCAGACAAAGGCAAGTTGATGCCTAAATATTACTCTAATGCTTGCTTCTGGTCATGCTTTGCTTCCTACTGGTGGGCTATCCTCAGCACCTCGAAAGCATAAGTTTCTATAGAAGCTTGTGCTACACCTATGCTAGCACCTGGTCAGAGGAAAGGATCGCAAGTGATGATACTTGTAGTGGGACAAGCGTGACTATAGTACAAGTGGTGAGACTAGCTTATTGTCACGGTTGCAGATAGAGATAAGGAGTGTTACTTGTCCTAACGGGAGCTCCGCCATAAACAAGTGGTGAGACTTGTGTTGGTGAGGAGGAGGCGAGCCGACAGGTGTTGGGTTTTCCCTAAATCCCATCACTAGCTTCAGAGAAATAAAATAGAGCGAATCAGTCAGCAACAGCAGAAGACCAAGTTTATTGCTCTCAATGTACTTGTACTTTACTGCTTTTCATAAATTTGTAAGAAAATCATTGAAATAATGTAAGTCTCTGCTTATTTTGAAGACAAAAACCCGTTATCTCAAAATTGTTCGCTTATCTCTTAACTGATCTTACACTTTGGTGTAATCAGTTTTTCTTTTAGCCCTGAATTACTAATCTAGAAACATCTCTCCTATTGAGGGGGAAGATTCATAGGGTAGGCTGAGTTAATGAAGTTCAGTCTTCGAGTATTAGATCTTAATAGAACATATTTGTAAACTCGAGAAACTGAGTCTTTACCAGTTTCGTGGTGGTTTTGACAACATCAAAAAGGAGAAAATTTTTATGAAGTATTTCTACCTATTATTATGTTTTGATGTGTCAAACATTGTGTAGAAACCACCAGCTTAGGTTGTCTCTAGATTAGCTCTAGTTTGCGCAAAACATGTAATGTCTTGTATAGGATGTCAATTGAGTTGTAACAGAGCTGATAAAGGCAAGTTGGAAATCCTCCACTTTGATCTCACTAGAGTGATAGAAGAAACTGGCTACTTTCCGAATGTCAGTTTGGAAGTCATGCATGATGAAAAATGGTTGACATCACCAGACTAGTTTCACTCAAGACTATCATCAGCACGCTCAGAAACATGAAGAATAAGTGAGGAGGACTCTCATTAAAGCTAAACTTTAAGAATGAATATTACTTAAAATCTGAAAATCTTGGCGTTAGACCAGTTCTTTTCCTCAGACTGACTAAGAAGAGTTGTTCTGACACACCATACATAGTCAACATCTTGTGTCAGAAAAACAGGAGCTGGTGCAGACTTTCTGCAAAAACATGTCCTTTGCAGAAGAGAGGCGCCGATTGGACATATTCAAAAATGTCTCTCAATGACTACATTTTTTTAAAATCTCTCACACTTCATCTATAAATAGACGAAGTGTTCCCAGAAGAGAGGTTACTGAAATTGAATAACCCATATCCTGATAAAGCAATTATGCAAGAACGCAAGCTTTTATTTTTCGATGTTATTCTATAGTTTACCGTGTGCCATCTTGGACACAAGACTTGTTGCTACGTAGCACAAATTATTTCTTTGGTGTTCTTACTTTTCAAGTAAGAACATAGCGGTCACAACCTTCCTCCAAGCTGTGATTCTTATGGGTGTGTAGCCGAATGGATCAACGGTTCATGGAAGAACCTTAAAGTTCCCAAACTTCCAGAGATGAAGGCTGCATGGTGTGCCCACATTTCGAATATAAGTTAAGTAAGAAGCAATGACCTGGACTAGTGAGCAAGTGGACTGGTGGACGCTGACATTCATCAGCTTGCGATAGATCACGATAATCCTCGTATTCCAAAACCTAGTGTATTCAGACTTAAGGGCTGAAGAGAGGACGTAGGGCTCTTGTGTCCGAACCTATATAAATTCTTGTGTTCTTACTATTATATTTATTTTTCACAAGGATTTAAAACTTAATACTATTTAAATGTTGAAGTATATCTGAAACCTGATCTAATATCAATCTCGCTAAAATTATTTTTTCAGAGACACAAACTGATGATTAACAACAAGTTTGTGAAGTGCAAGTTTCTGTATTAGAATTTTCGCTACGTGTATAATCACTCTAATCTCGGAACCAACACAACAATTCTTGATACTTTTTAAACTAATCATATACTTTGCACTATAAATTATCGGTGAGAATTATATATATATATATATATATATATATATATATATATATATAGGGAGCGGATCCAGTGAGAAAACTCTTAACGTGAGAAAGTGAGAAAGATGTTTGATTGCATTCACGACATTGCTTGATTGTATTCAGGTCGTTGCTTGATTGTAATGTTGCTTGATTGTGCTTTAGTTGTTGCTTAATTATTTTGTTGCTTGATTGCATTTTAGTTGTTGCTTGATTCAATATCAACCATTGATTTTTTTAGATTTGATGGACATGATTCATTCTTTTTTCTCACATGAGGATTTTTTTTACATGATCCCTCCTCTATCTATCTATCTATCTATATATATATATATATAGGGTAGTGATCAGATGAGAATAGGATTTACTATGAGAAATAAGAATAGATCTCGCGCGTCCATCTCATCAAATCGACGAACATGATTCATTCTCAGCAAATTAAAAAACGCGGCATTTTTGCCCCAATATCCTGCAGTTTTAGCCTTTAAAGGCTAAAACTGTAAAAATACTCAAACACAAACAGCAACATGCATTTTAAGCCCGATTTACTTCATTTTTACATAAATACGAATTAAAAAAAATTAAACATCTTCTTCTTCAAAGTAGCAAGACGAGCGTAGTCTTTATAAAACTCAATACCAACATCAACAGTTCTAAAAACTATGCCCTTAAAATGCTTCATCTCATCAACACACTTTGGAATAAATGAACCTGTAAGATACAAAAATGCACAAAGTTAACACTAAAGATGCACAATATAATAGTAAAAATTAACGTCGGTCTGAATAAAAAATACTCATTTTTACTTCATTTTTACTGCACAAAGCCCGATTTACATCATTTTTAGCCTGATTTACTTCATTTTTAGCCCGATTTACTTCATTTTTACATAAATACGAATTTAAAAAAATTAAACATCTTCTTCTTCAAAGCAGCAACACGAGCGTAGTCTCTATAAAACTCAATACCAACATCAACAGTTCTAAAAACTCTGCCATTAAAATGATTCATCTCATCAACACACTTTGGAATAAATGCACAAAGTTAACACTAAAGATGCACAATATAATAGTAAAAATGAATGTCGATCTGAATAATTTTTTTTTTAAAACTATATTCATGCACAATTAACAAAGTTGAGATCGAACACGAATGCGAAATCCAGAAACAAAGAAAAAAATCTGATCGAGAGAAGAAATATAAATCAAATCGAATGAAGAAGGAAGAAGAAATCAAATCGCGCGAAGAAAGGAATAAAAAATCTGATGAGATACTATTTCAGATTTTAAAAAAAACTAAAATTACAAAAATAACCTTAATTTTGCAAAACTGCAGGATAATCGAGGAAAACTGCACACGGAGTGAAATAGATCATGAGCGTTGAAATCACAAAATCAAAGGCTGAGATTTATTCTCATTTCTCATACTAAAAACTATTCTCGTATGATCACTACTATATATATATATATATACACGTATGCATCTAAACCTATTTTTTGTGTTCATATATATGAAACAAATAGCTATCCCTATTCGTTTTACCCTTCAAAAATAAAATCTAAACTTGATTTTATTATTTGATACATTCAAGTCTATTATAATCATCATCACTTAGTACGAAATGATCAAAATATATCCCAGGCTCACTTTATAAACAATAAAAACACATTATTATAATTAAAGAATTATGAATTCGAAATATTTAAAAAACATTTACATATGAATTTTAAATTAATTCATTTTATTTAAAAGAAAAGGAAATAGGATCTTTACCGTCAATATATTTTAATTAAAATATATAGTTTAAAAGTAGCCAAAATTTCACCATATCCAAACAGCAATGAATCTCCAGTCATAAATAAACATTAAATATTGGTAAAAAGCCAAAGGGGTTTAAGGTTTTATTAGATCTTTAGACTATCTCTAATAGCAATCACTCCCACTACCAAATTATCCAACCATTTTAATATTAAATTAATTTTTCTCTTTTTAATTTTACATACTTTATGCAACCATCCAACCACAACAATTTTACATACTTTATCAGCAACCACCCAACCATCCAATCACAATATCATATATAATTTTTATTTAATTTTATTATCAAAATTAAAATTAATAGCTATAATTAAAATAATAAAAATTATAAATTATTGTAAGAAAATAAAATTAAAATTAACAATTATAATTAAAATAATAAAAATTATAATTTTTTGTAAGGGGATTAAATAAAAATAAATTGCATTGATCAAGTAAAATAACATTACATTGATTATATGATACAACATTGAAAATAAGGACAATTATTTGAAATTAAAGCACACAACTAAATTACAACATTGAAAATAGAAGTACAGTGCTAAATTATCATGAGAATAATTCTTGCATAAGGTATTGATGGATTTTTCATGAAGAGACAAATTATTTTTACCAAGTAAAGTAGATCGATCTATATAATGTATTATATATATTAACTTAAAATTAAAAAATAAATATATCAAAATTGGTCTTTATTTGTAGAAAATAAAAAATTATGAATTTTGTTATTTTTAATATTTATTTTTATGTTATTATTTAAAAGATATATAAACTTTTGTATTGTATTGAAATAAAACTAACTAATTAAATTAAGGAGAATTATCGATCCAGGACCCGAAAGATGGTTTAATTGTCGATCCAGGACCTAAAAGATTAATTGTCGATCCAGGACCCAAAAGATCCCCACATTCTCGATCCAGGACCTCCATATTTAACGGTGTTAAAATTCCATCCAACGAAAGCTTATGTGGCAAATAGGTATCCACATCATCTTACACATCATTTAATTCACAATTAAATTTAAAAAATGCCAAACAATAAAAATTCTCAAAAAATTAAAATTGAGATTCTTTCACGTCGTCTCTCACACCCGCCTGCCGTCTCCTTCAATTTTTCAACATTCCACTCTCCTTCCTTCACGTTGCAGCCGCTCGCAGTCGTAAGTTCGGTTTCTCCTAATTGCAGCCGTAAGTTTGGTTTCTCCTAATTGCACCCGCTCGCAGCCGTCCATCCCTTCAATTTCTCCACATCCAATTTTTCACACGCTAGCCATTAAATCAGTGAGAAAAATATTTTTATTCAACTAATCTCTGCATAGTTTGTATAGTTCATAACATCTTCGTCATCATTTATCTGAATTATTTAAATTGCTGAATGCAAGTTTGAATTATTATTTTTTTTTTTTGTTGGTTAGAAGTTTGATGAAATACTCCACATAATCTAAGTTGATTTCTTGTAATTCAGTAAATCCATACAATTATATAACTAATTGTGTATTTTTTGTTTCATGTGAAATTTACTTGAGTTAATTGAAATGGAAGAGTCATCTGATGCTGTCGAATCTTTATTGGAGTTGAGGAGTATCGATGAATCGAGTTCTTCATCAGGTGATGATGAAGTTATTTCTACTTATACTGAAGATACCAGTGAAGAGATGAGTTTTAGATTAGGACAAGTATTTGCATCAATTGATGATTTTTATGACGCGGTTAAAACTTATGGAATCTACAATATGTATGGTTTGAAGATTGTGAAAAAAGATAAAAGAAGATGCAGAGTGAAGTGTGTTGATGAGTGTCCCTGGAATATTTATTGTTCAAAAGTTGGGAATATGGATACATATGAGGTGAAAACTTTCATCAATAGTCATAGCTGTCAGAAGGAAGAAGTTCGAGAAAAGTTTGCCAATACGAAGTGGTTAGGAAATATGGTGATTGAAGATTTCAAAACTCATCCAAAAATGACGGCTGAAGAACTAAAAACTCTTATAGCTGAAAAATACAAAGTCACCATAAGTACATCAAAGGCCTATAGGATAAAAGAATATGTGCTCCAATTGCTTAATAGTGATGTTATTCAGCAATACACTAGATTGGCATGCTATTGTAGAGAGTTGCTTAGAACTAATCCTGGATCAAGTGTTGAATTATTGGCTCCCAAACATGGTAATAATGGTCCTTCAAGGTTTGATAGAATATATATATGCATTGATGCTTGTAGAAAAGGGTTTTTAGCTGGATGTCGACCATTTATTGCGTTAGATGGGTGTCATTTAACTGGATACTATCGTGGTCACCTCCTCGCAGCAGTAGGTCTTGATGGGAATAATGGCCTTTTTATTATTGCATATGCCGTAGTTGCATCTGAAACTAAAGATACTTGGAATTGGTTTATACAAAAGTTGTTGCATGATATTGGAGAACAATCTATCCATGGACAGAGATGGACATTTATTTCTGATCAAGGAAAAGTAAGTATTTCTATTTTTTTTAATTTTATTTTCTATTAAATTATAGTTTTGTGTTGAATTTAAAGAATAATATTTATAGATTATTTTGGTTATAGGGCCTTATTCCTGCATTGGATGAGCTGTATAGTTCTCCATATCATCGATTTTGTGTACGACACATGTACAACAATATCCAGAAAAAATGGAAGGACGAACGAGTTAAATCTCTATTTTGGTCGGCTGCAATGTCTACTACTAGGAACAAATTTGACAAACTCATGAATAGGATGAAGGCTACAAGTTATAGTGCATGGGAGTATATCACGGGTATAGGCGTGGAGAGATGGAGCAGAGCACATTTTCAAGATCATGTTAAGTGTTGCATGTTCTCTAGCAGCATAATTGAATGCTTCAATGGTGTTATCAAACCATTTAGAAGTAATCCTATTGATATGCTAGTTGATAATATAAGGACTAAGACAATATCACTGATGAGAAAGAAAAAAGAAAAAATGAGGCATCAAAGTGGTGTTATATGTCCGAGGATACTATAGAGGTTGAATATTTTGATTGTCGAAAGTACAAGTTGGCAAGTAGCTCCATGTGGGGAGGTTTCATTTGAGGTTACACTTAAGCCTCAAAGATTTGTGGTCCACCTACAAGATCACAAATGCACATGTAGGTTATGGGATTTGACTGGAGTGCCTTGTGTGCATGCATGTGCCGCCATAAAAGCTATTAAAAGTAGACCGGAGGATTATGCCCACGAATACTTTACACAAGAGTATTTTCTCAATGCCTATGAAAATGAAATAACTCCAATGTCTAGTCCAGAGTTTTGGCCAAATTTTGATAATGAACCTATACAACCTCCATTGTTAAAAAGACCACCGGGGCGACCAAAGAAACACAGACACAAATCCTCTTTGGAAGGTAAAGATCCTCATAAAGCTAAAAGAAAATACGGGATGGTTAAGTGTAGCAAATGCGACCGACTTGGTCATAATAAAAGATCATGTAAAGAAGTTGAGCAGGTAATTTTTTCTTTATATTTCTTATCATATATAATGTTATGTGCTTTCTTTATTTTGACACATATAGTGAAATGCTTCTATATTAAAATTATAGATAAATGACTTTTTGCAGGTGGAAAGTGTGGCGGGCTGAGGCAACCCACTGATGTTTCATTTGATTGATCCACGATATCATTGTCTCGACAATAAGAGGATATGAAAGCATTTGGAAAAGATGAACGGAATATTTTTATTTATACAATAGGCTTCTTATTTTGTTTTTATATTTTCCATAAACATTTTTATTGTGGAGATTCAACTACGGTTTCTGAGTTGAGATGATGAACGACTCATTTACTTTTCTGTTATTTTTTTAAATTAAGTTTATCTTGTGTTTGCTTAGGCATGTTGGAAAAACAATTTTCCTATGGCTAGTATTCAATTTTAACTATTGTGATAGGTGTGTCTGAGCTGTCCAGCTAGTATTCAATTTAATTTTCTTACGGCTCATTTAGGAACATGTTTTTTAAGGTTGTGTAAAACTCCATTAGCAAGTTGATCTTCAAGGGACTTATTGGAACCCTTCTATTTGGAATGCAATCCAATGTTTGTAAGTACAGGATATAACTTTTGTCACATTCCCCTTGTTATATTTATGTTGCAACCTCTATATTTAATTGGGCGGCTCTGTATTTTATCAATAAATTGCGGTTGCTGCTGTTTTTGTGGCTGCTTGGTGTTTGGTCGTGGGCTGGGAGTGGTAGTGGTGTGGTGGCTTGCTGCTGCTTTGCTGTTGTGTGTTTGGAGGGATTTGGAGATGGTGCAGGGGCTGTTTTGCTGCTCTGCTGCAGAGGAAGGGTGGTGATTGCTTTTTTTTTTTTTTTTAGTTTTTTTTTACAGAAAGACCTGCAACTTCTATTCAACAATGTCGAGTTTTGACTAAAAGCTAGTGTGCTGCCTTGGTGCTTCTGATTTGCTGTTGTGTGGTGTTTTGACTGTTGTCGGTTTGCAGTCTGCTTGCAGCATGCTATTGCTGTCTGGCTTGGAGTTTATACATGCTGCTGGTCTGCTTGGTAGCTGTGCGCCCCTGTTGCTGTTGCTGCAAACTCCATCCAAGTCCGAATTCCCTTTAAATTTCTGGCATGTTTGCCCACTATTTACAATAGTTAAATACTAATGGTATGAAAACTAATTGGGAGCATTATACTGGTTGCAAGCATCTTAAATTAATCATCTCCACATCTATTAAAGTTGCTAGACGAAGTGTAAGCTTCTAATTTTGCCCCATCATTAAATCAGATTTGTATTGATGTATGACCTTCCATTGCATATATTTTAGCAGTGGTGATGGCATTGTAATTTGTGCGAGGTATGTATTTGTAGGAGACCTTGTGTCCCAGCCAAGGATTTGCCTTCTGCAGTTGAAACCTCTCGAGCATCTTTCAGATCCGACTTGTTACCCACCAATATCGTTACAACGTTCATGTCAGAGTGAGCTGTTCAAAATTCAACATTGTAACAAGAACAAACATAGCCAGCATAGTAGAGTAATACCAACAGTAATATATATTTAGGATGTGACAGGCAACTAGAGACTCTAGACTTCAAATTTCATACCACAAGGAAAACCTTGTCTTAATATGTATGTAACGAGATTAGGTGGTGGAGGAATTTCCATAAGAGGAATGCAGTAGCCATGTTTCCCCTTCTATTCACAACCACATAACCATATATTGCTGATGAGCATATATTAACAAAACCAGGATTCTTATGCGTGCTACAACTCAAGAAAACACAATCATAGACTAGATAAGCGAGCCTAAAGCTCCACGGACGACTATCATGACACTGGCAAAGCTATGTGATAATGAGGCAGCATTCCAGCATTAAATGAAGAAGTCCGAAATTTATATGTGCATGTGAGGGATGAAGATGAGCCTGTTGCTTGCTACTCCACCCAGAAATATCAGCTCTCCAACTAGCCACCACTGCAGGTAAAAGCTTTTGTCACAGGCCCTTCAGGAAGAGGTGTAAGACTAGGGCACCTGCATGATCAAGCAAGCATTAGAAAAAACGAAAAATAAAACCACAATACTAGCGGACACTTTATAACCAAGTCTCTTTTCCCATAATCATTGTTTGAAACTCTTTATAAAACATCGGTTCCTTTTTCAAGTGCTTCAAATATGTAAAATGCCGACACTCTTCCCTCAAATTAATGTTTGCCTTCTGGTAAATAATACCATCTGGAAAGATGAATGTAATTCACACCTAACAGACAAACTAATTAATAGTGAATTACACCTAACAGACAAACTAATTAATAGTATTCTCAATGACTGAAATAGATGTATGTTTTCAATTTGACCCACAAGCGACTATTGGAATTTATAAAGACCTTTCAAGAAATGTCCTTTATGATGGAGGGGTAGCGCTTCGATTATAGCTATGTACAGAGAAGAGAGAGAGAGGGGGGAGGGTTTAAATCAAATTCTGTGGCATTATTCATATTTCTCGATCCCAAATTCTGTGCAGCATTTTTTCGAACACTATAGATAGCCATGGGAATGCAATCTGAGTTCAACTTTCTTCCCTTTAAATTCTTCTCTCTACTGCAAGAAATCCCTATGGAATTTCTCTATGATTCAGCATCATTCCTCCACTAATACCCAAATATTTTTCTCAGAAAGAATTAAATATTGAGAATGGAGCAGAGGCAGCGACGTGAACAAGAATTTTAATTTTAATTTTTTGAGAATTTTTATTGTTTGGCATTTTTTAAATTTAATTGTGAATTAAATGATGCGTAAGATGATGTGGATACCTATTTGCCACATAAGCTTTCGTTGGATGGAATTTTAACACCGTTAAATATGGAGGTCCTGGATCGAGAATGTGGGAATCTTTTGGGTCCTGGATCGACAATTAATCTTTCAGGTCCTGGATCGACAATTAAACCATCTTTCGGGTCCTGGATCGATAATTCTCCTTAAATTAAATTGTGATACATGGATAAATTTGATTGCTTAAAAAAATAAAAAAAAATATGGGGGCATGGGGATATGTGGTCAGAGCAACCACGGTTGCTTTCATCATTTTAATATTTTTTTTAAAATGCTCCTTTATCAATGTGGCGGAGACAGCAACCAAAAAAAACCGTCGTTAGCCACAGTCTTACTGTTTCATCAATCTCAGCTCAATTTCGTTGTTATTTCTACTTGGAATTTAGTTTCTCCTTGCTAGTTCCATTGGATATCAGCTGATTTTGTAACTTTTGGATCTGAACAACAATTTTGCTCAGTGTAATTTACATTGAGGTTTGCCGTGACTTAATCTGACCATTGTGGGAGTTCGAGTTGGGGAAGAGTTTTTGATATGGGCCCCAACTGGGAATCCTGATGTATGCCATTCATGAAGCTATTAAATGCTCTCATCGGTTTCAATTGTCATTTGTTTTCAATCTCAATTTGTTTCCATTTACGAAGTTTGTTGATCCTGTTTTTGTTAGTGAGACTGTGCTTGGATGCATGTTTGAAAATGAGAACGTATTTAATTGAAACTTGAAAGGCCTCATTGTGGTAAGAAATGAGAATAATGTTATGTACTGTCTCTTGGGAGGGAGACACCCTAGTGGTGGACCTCCCATGTGATGAGAGATTTGTGGGTCGATCTTTCCTTTCCTCTCTTAAGAAAAAGAGAGAGAAAGAAATGATGGTATGTGCTTGAGTAACTATGTAGGTTTGGTATCTGGGAACTGAAAGTAGGTATTCTTTGAGAAAGCAAATTTATACAAGCCTGAAATCATGTTAAAAAGTCGAAAAATCATTTGGAAACAATGAAAAGAAGGCCTAATGTTTCAAGAATGTGGAATAATTGATAGTGTTAATACCATGAGTAACAACTTTAATTTTAATGTGTTATTAATGTGGTCAATGTTGTTAAAGCTTTGTGCTGTTACATTGTTATTACAATAGCCTAGTTAATTACCATTATCCCATAATCGTATTATCATTATGAGTCATTTAGTATTATAGTTAGTGATCATTTATTTGAGTTGTAATCCTTCATATATATTTGTAAATCCCAGCACCAAATCATTGAGAGAGTTAGAGTCAATCAATCAAACACACAAAATATTTTCCTCCCCAGTCCAGTGTTGCAGCATATCTCCAGAAACATAAAACCAACATTTGGTATCTAGAGCAAGAAGATTCTATTCGACCTGAAAAGAATCGATGGCTGCAACCTTAACGTCGACTTCTCATCTAATCCCAGAGTTTGATGGAGAAGACTACGACTTTTGGTTCATAAAAATGAAGACCATTTTTCGATCTCTTAATCTATGGGAGATTGTAGAAAAAGCTTTAAAGAAGCTGAAGATGTTGCTGCTGGAGATGCTGTCCTGGATGAGAACATCACAAAAAAGCTTGTGCAATGAAGACAAGTTGATGCTAGTGCTCTCTCCATAATTCAAAGAGCTGTCACCAAAGAAATTTTTCCAAGAATCATGCGAACCAACACCGCCAAAGAAGCATGGGAAATTCTAAAAGATGAATTTCAAGGAGATGCCAAAATATGAGCTATTAAATTCCAAGCATTGCGGAAAGAGCTCGAGAACGTGAAGATGAATGAGAGCGAAACATTGATGGAGTTCTCAACCAAGTTTCTTGACTTGGTCAACCAAATGAAGTCACTTGGTGAAGATGTCAATGACAAGTGAATGGTGGAGAAAATTCTTATTTCTCTCCCGACAAGTTTGATCCCATTGTTGCTGTTATTGAAGAAACGAAGGATCTCTCTACTCCCACCATTCAAGAAGTCATGGCGTCCCTCAAATTATTTGAGCAAAGATTGCTGCGGCACTCTGAGAAAGTAGTCGAGAGTGTATTCCAATCAAAGCTCAACATAAAAAATCAATCAAGAAGTTGCAACTTTAGAGGTAAAATTTATACTTCTTTATCTTGCAAAATTTGTAATAGATTTGGCCATGTGGAGAAAGATTGTTGGTTTAAATATAAACCAAAGTGCAATTAATGCTGCCGATTTGGTAATCTAGCCAAAGATTGCAGATCTAGAGACATACAACAAGCAAATCCAATGGAGACCCATCAAGAAGCTCAAGAGACACATGGAACATTCTATGCTTGTTTTAGAGTTACAGCACAAAAGAAAGAGGAATGGTTGTTGGACAGTGGCTGCAGCAATCATATGACACCGAATAGAGAAATATTCTCTTATCTCAATGAAAAAGTCTCAATACCAGTCTAATTTGGAAATGGAGAGCTGGTCAAATCACAAGGAATTGGTACAATTATGATCTATACAAAGGATGGTCCAAGCTATATCTCAAATGTTCTCTTTGTGCCAAGCTTGAAACAAAATTTGTTGAGCCTTGGTCAAATTTTGGAGAATGGATACAAAGTTGTTTTCGACAACAAAGAGTGCACAATTTATGACAAGCACAACGAGAAAAAGGTGTTTATCAAGATCAAATTGGTGAATCGAAATTTTGCTCTAAGCATTAACTATGCTGAAACGGCGAGCTATGTTAAAGCATCAACATCTGAAATTGCAAAACATGGTAAAACAACAACATCTGGAGGTGCAAAGTATGCTGAAGCAACTACACCATTGCTGGACTCACCAAATTCATCAAGTCCAAGTTCAAGTCCGAGAATATATAAACCCTTGAACAATGTTTATGCTATTTGCAATTGGTAGACCTGTATGGAGAATGTGGTGCAGTGAGCGATGCAGCGAAGGTGTTTGAGATTGGGCGCATTCTCGAGTGTTCTTAAGGGAGTGAGGAAGAACGAGTACGCATTCTCGAGTGTTCTCAAGGGAGTGAGGAAGAACGAGTACACATTCTCGAGTGTTCTCAAGGCCTGCAGGAGGAAGGGGGCCATTGTGTATGGTCGCCAAGTTCATGCAGAGGCGCTGAAATTGGGGCTGGAATCCCATGGTTTTGTGCAGTGTGCATTGGTAGACCTGTATGGAGAATGTGGTGCAGTGAGCGATGCAGCGAAGGTGTTTGAGATTGGGCGCAGCAGGAGGAACAACGCCTGCTACAATGCAATGTTCAAGAATTATATGCATCATGGCCTCCATGTTGAAGCAATCAAAACTCTCTATGAAATGGAGATTGCTGGCTTCAAACCTCGCAAATCCATGTTTGATCAAGTGACGATTGCTTGTGGGAGCGTGGTAGGGTTCGAATGAATCTATGGTGCACTGATTTATACATTGAGACTCATACATTGCTACGATGAATGGCCCAAGAACTAGTATATATGTATGTGCTTCAACAACCATGTAAAGATATATTCATGCTTCACAACCATTTTGTTGGTGTTGAATATTTTGCGAAAATGGTGTCTATATCATATCGTGATCATCATTTTACTTTGAGAGTTTGTTTATATGCTTTGCTATAGCTGAAGGAGGCAGAATCCAGATTAACTTTGCCTAGCCATATACTCGTATCATTATTGTAAAATTCGTCTGTCTAGGCGTTTTTGATTTTTATCTTTTTCAAATAATTTAAAGTTATATGTTTTTGTTTTTTCACTTATTTGTATTTATATATTTAAAATATTAGATATAAAAAATAAATTTATCGATTAATTACTTATGTAAATATTGTATAAATGAGGATATCCACCACCTTCTTAAATGCTTGATAAATTAATGATATTATTATTCCCTGACTGTACACATCAATGCATACATTGATTAACCTTAATAATAATAATAAAATATTATAAAACCCTAATTTGATACAAATCCGACATGATGATTGTAAAATTAAATTAAAGCACAAAAAAATAAAACTTGACAAATAGGGATGTGTTTTGAACTATATTATAATATTTCTTTTTTATTTTGTTTTGATGTGTGAAACAAACTACTTGTCAGTTAAATTGTATAGAACTGACAGGTCCTAGCTAGATGTGAGTTTTAGCTCAAAAATATGTAAAGTTTTGTATAGGGTTATCGAGTTGTAATCGGAGCTAGATATTTCAAAAATTTGGGTCTCGAAGCCAGCTGCGTCAATATTGCTAAAGTAACTGGGGACTGACGAGTTGCCAGGGGCAAATCAGCAACAAGTTTCCTGAAGCTGATAAGTGGAAAATAGCGACGCCAAACATTTAAAGAGACAAAAAGAATGTACTAGTTGTAAGCTTTTAAAGAGCTAGCTTGAAGAAGGACGATTCTGCAAATTTGCATCACTTATAGACAAAATACTAAGTTACTTAGGAATTTATCAGTTTGGATTCCTGAGACAGGGAAAATAGAGTCGTTCTGACATAAGGTAGAAAAGTATAACTACCGCAGCGCTCCGTACGATACTACAGCGCAGAAAGTAGGAAGTGTCAGAACATCTGCAGTGCCCCGACTTGCCTTCTCGAACCTTAGGGGCGCGTTACAGCGGGTTGGATGTTTTAAAGCAGAAGATATGGTTATCAATAAGATATGATGTTCAAATGAACAAATCACATCCTAAAGCCTAAACATATATTCACAAATAAGGAATGTCACTATAGAGAATAGGTTCTCAATTAATCACATAATATAGGGAGAAATGATATCAGAGGTTCATGCAGCGGAGGTTTACATGGTGGAGATATGCATATGAAGATGTGTTGGGAATATTGTACCCCTCGGCCTTAATTGTATTTATTATAGTTTTGGTGCATCAAACCTACTATATCCAATCTATAGCAACTTAGAATTGTGTCGAAAATATAAAAGTCCTGTATAGGATAATTATAATTGAGTTGTAATGGAGGTAGAATGATATCGCTCAAAATTGTTGAAGGATTCAGCAATGCGAGAAGAGTTTGCTGAAGGAGTCAGCAAATATAAAGGATTGTTAAGGCTGCCAGAAAATAACGGAGTATCAGAAGGCTAGCAGACCTACGGAGATTGCTGGAGGCACTCAACGAACACATCAAACTTCGGAAGGATTGAATCAAGCAAATTGTTGAATCTCAGCAGAGTTGCTGAGATCTCAGCAGATGAATAGCTACCCAACAATGAATAGCTACCCAACAAACGCCCGATAGCAATCGACAATCAGAATAAATCCACAAAATCTAGGATCTTTAATTTTAGAGTTTGAGGAATCTCCTGGAATAAAAAAGCATAATTATCATTAGATAAAAGGAAGATTTCTAGACTCAACTAAAAGTTCCGTTCTGACAAGTCGGCTAATTAAATGGAGAGCCAATCAGACAAGGAAGAGATCTTAAGAGTCTCCGCACTTCTTAGAAAAATAAGAACAAAGATTGGCGAACAGACAACCAGTTTCTAACGAACAAAGATTCAAACAAGATGTTTGAATCTTCGTCTATAAATAGAAGAATTCACAGCGAGACAAAAAGTTTTATTAGTTTGCCTAATTCAAAAATCCACCAATTTAAGTGCAAACATTCACATATTTGTTGCCAAATTCAAAACCCAATCATACATTGATTGAGTCTTTGTAAAAGCTTCCGAGTTCATCTTGAGACCATAGAAGCTAGCTTCTAAGGTTATCCTTGGGATTCTTTCTGCCCTAGAAAGAATCTAGCAATCACCTTGATCTGCAAGATTAATTATTATAGGCTACTGCCGTATTGAAGGAAAGTTTCAGGAAGAACTATAAAATTCCTAGTCCGACGTCCAAAGGAGAAGGGAGGTGTGTCCTCACTCTAAGTGGTATCGAGAAGATTGACAACCGAGGTGCTTGAAGGTGCGCGATGTTCAGACGAAAGAGTTGTTCACAACTAGAGATCGAGCTTGACCTTTGTAATCAATCTCAGTGAATTTCCAGTGAGTGGACTGAAGAGTGGACGTTGAACATTTGTTCGAACCACTATAATCCTTGTGTTATTTACTGTTTAATGCTTTATTATTCCTGTTGATTTAAAACACAACACCTCAAGTGTTGTCGTATGACTTGAAATAAACCTAAGTACTATTCGAGCTTAAACAAGTTTCATAAACACTTGCTGAGTCATAAACTCAGCAAGGTAAGTGCAAGAACCATTAAACATTCCGCTGCAACTATAGATACTCTGATCGGGGACCAACAAGTGGTATCAGAGCGGTTGGTCTTTACAGACTAGTTGCTTCTTAGTCGCTTAGGACCAGATCCATATTCATTGCAATTTTTCTTGTGTTTTGTGTTAAGCTAGGGTTAAAAGAAATGGCAAACAACGCAAAGCTGGGAAAGTTCTCTCCAGAAACACTCAGTGTCTGGAAAAAGAGGTTGCTGATCACCTTGAAGAATATTCATCCTAAAATGGCGCACATGATCGAAGAAGGACCAATCAAAATCCAGAAGGTGAATGCTCGACTCGATGACAATGAAAATGGACCAGAAATGGTAGATAAGCCATACGCAGAGTGGACCCTAGAAGACCGAATTCACGCTCAACTGGACTTCGTAGCTATGGAGTTGATCCTAAATTCTCTATCAAAACCTCTGGTGAACAAAGCCTAGGAATATAAAAATGCCAAAGAAATGTGGGATTTTCTTGGCACCTTAAGTCCGGAAACAGATCAGATGAAGCGTAACAAGTTTCAGCATTGTGTGGATAAGTACGAGTCGTTCCAGATGCGACCTGGAGAAACGATAAAGGAAATGAAAGTTAGACTTAACTCTATCATATCTAAGTTAAAAAAGTTGGGAAGGAAGTACGAACTTCCTGACATGAACGCAAAGATACTCTCGAAGATGCCCAAAGATGATTGGTTTGTCAAAGTGACAAGCCTCAAGGAGAAAGATCTTTCGAGTATGACTACAAAAGAATTATTCGCGCGGCTTCAGGCCCATGAATAGGATATCATGCAAACAAGCAAGAACGAAGTTGTGAGGGCTGCGACATCTGTTGAAAATCACGTCGAAGATGCAGTATATTTCGTAAAAAGAGATGTACAAAAGTGGAAGACCAAGAAGCCATTCCACTCAGATCGGCCAGCTCAATCAAGCCCAGCAAAGGAGACCACGTCAGCAAGTGGGTCTCAACCTAAAGAGACTGAATGTTCCATCAGTGAGCGTTGGAGGAACAAATGAAAAGGCTACAAAAGTTATTGCTGAGAGCTAATGGCAAGAAAGAAGAATCTCAACAAAGTCAGCCAACAGAGAACCGGACAACCAAGAACACACCAAGGACTTTCTATGAGTGTAACTCCCCTGATCATCTAAAATTCGAATGTCCTCGAATAGGCCAAGATGAAAGGGAGAGATTTGAGAAAGATTTTTGAAAGACGTGCGTCAAAGGCCGTTCCCAAAGCTCTGCTAACCAGAATAGAGATACCAGACATTCCGAACTATGATAATGAGAGCTATTCCTCAAAAGATGAAGAAGATATCCTAATGGTATTCATGGCCAAGATCAATGATGATGAAGATGGTGATGAAGAGCAGGTAGCAGAATCAGCCTTAGCGGTCATGAGCAATCAGGTAGCAAATCCTAGTATGTTTGCTACTTCTACTTCAGCAAACATGCATGATACTACTGAGTCATGTTTTTCTGACTCAAGAGACATAACCATGGATCTTCTTTTAGAAGATTTTTCAAAATGTCATGCTTTGAAAGATGCATTAGCGAATGAAAATTCCTCGTTGAAATCTCAGCTTTCAATTTTCACCAATGAGATTGAAAAATCTAGGTCAGTGGACGATGAACTTTTAAAACTTAAAGCTGAATTCTCCACGCTTAGTGAATATTTAAAAAATTTAAAAAAAGGATAATGAAGTTTTCAAGAGCAAAAACTCCGTGCAAATACATTGTTAATGTAGATTTTCCAAAAGCACGAGAGATCTAAATGAGATTTTGCATGCTCAAATGAGTACAAATGATTTTACTGGAATTGGTTTTGAAAAAAGTGAATCTAGCAATGTTGATCCCCAGAAATCAAAGAAAATGTCTTTGTTCCAGCAACTAGGAAGGTTCAACAGAATGATAGGAAAGACAAAGGGGATATTACTAAATCAGCAAACACTGCTCAGCAGAAATACTGGCAAGTTAAGAATCCCCTGTTGATCGATCAGCAAAGGTTAAAAAGAGTACCTGCTGAGAGAAAGTAAGCAAAGTCTGTGTAAGTAACCCAGCAGACTGTCCCATTTGCTAGGAAGGTTCACTCACAACCTAGCAAGGTTAAGCAATCTGTTGAGATTGCAAGGAAGCCAACAACCACTCCAACTAAGAGGAACACTCACTTGAGGCCAGAGTCTAAACCAACTCGTTTTCAAAAGACTGTGAAGGCTCAGCACACTACTACACATTCCCATGTTAATTCTTTGTACTACTTCAAAATGAAGGAAATGTAGTAAAGCGTGATGATAAAAAGACTGTTAAGATCACGGAAGTCTGGATTCCTAAGGGATTAATCCAGAGAACTAATCTAGCAGGACCTACTATTGATCAGGTACCTAAAAATTAATTCTTTATTTTGCAGGAACAGGGTCCAGTAAGAAGAACCTTGAAGAAATTAAAAGAATGGATCCTGGACAGCAGATTCTCAGGATACATGACTGGAGACGAAGATATCTTCACAGATCTTCAGAGAGTCAGAGGACCATCAGTTTTCTTCAGTGATAATTCAAAAGCGAGAGTGATTGGAAGAGGGTGCATTGATCAGAATGGAATGAGGCAGCAGATTGCTCAACTATGCTCAATGAAACCATAGACTCTATCTGGCAAAAGTGCATACCTGCTCCTACCTCCCCCGAAATGTCGGGTATTTCATTTAATTCCGTTCTAAGTGATGGGGAGGAAGTGGAGATGATTGAGAGTGCTTAAGCTACCGAGGGAGTTATGATGCTCGCTGGAGGAGAATCAGTCTTTAGAATAGAGACGATAAGAGCACCAATGGAGGGCCGATCGGATAGTAGATTCAAGGCAAAGCGGATTGCCAAATGGTGTCCTCCTATCACTCTTAAAGATGAGAAGAATGAGGACCTCATTCCATGTACCAAGGAAATATGTGTTTTCATTGAAGCTCAAATAGCAAAAGAATTTGAAACCACCTATGTTGCTGAACTCGCTGGTGAGTCTTCTAATCTTGATTGGTTGAAGATACAGTTCCAGAGGTGGAGATTCTATGACTATGCTACCCATGAGCTCCACTATGAAGACCATGAAATAATGATGGCTAGAATGGGTCTGAGCTATTGGAAGAATGAGGAGGATTGGGCTAATGATTGGATGGATCAGACATCCAAACGGCAATGGACTAAGAAGCAAGTGGTTGCTAGGTTAAGAAAGATAAAGTGTTGGTCTCTGTTTAGAGTTTCAATATTTGCAGCGGAAGTTTTAATTAAGTCTTGCACTTATCTTGCTAAGGTCACGACTTAGCAAGTGTTTTTCAAACGTGTTTAAGCTCGAGTATTCGTTATGTTTCTTGCAGGTTATACCTCAATAGTCGATGTGTTGGGTTTTAAAGTAATCAGCACGTAACAGAATAAAACAGTAAAAGAACACAAGGTTCATAGTGATTCGAACAATTGTTCTACATCCACTCTCCAGTCCTCCTGACTAAAAATTCACTATTGATTGATTACAAGGTCAGGCTTGATCTCTAACATTGAGCAGTTCCTCCGTCTGGTCAGCGTGCACCTTCAAGCACCCGGTCTTCAATCTTCACCTTGTCGCTCCTTAGAGTGAGGACAAACCTCCCTTCTCCTTGGACGTCAACTCTGGGAGTTTTATAGTTCTTCCCGGAACCTTTCCTTGTTTGGCAATTGCCCGTGATAATCACGCTTGCAGATAATCACGTCAACTCTAAGGTTATCCTTGGGATTCTTTCTGTCCTAGAAAGTACTCCCTCCGTCCCTTATCAATTGTCCACAAGGGAATCGGCACAATAACCAATGTAGTAGAGATAGAGGATATTAGTATTTTATTTGTGAGTGTGTATTAATTTTCCATTTTAGGTAAGTTGACAATTAAATGGGACGGACGAAAAAGGAAAGATGGACAATTGAAGTGGGACGGAGGGAGTATCTAGCAATCACCTTGATCTTCAGGGTTGATTATTGCGGGCTACTGCCGCATTGAAGGAAAGTTCCAGGAAGAACTGTAAAATTCCTAGTTCGACATCCAAAGGAGAAGGGAGGTGTGTCCTCACTCTAAGTGGTGTCGAGAAGATTGACAAGCAAGGTGCGCGATATTCAGACGGAGGAGCTGTTCACAGCTAGATATCGAGCCTGACCTTTGTAATCAATCTTAGTAAATTTTCAGTCAGTTGACTGAAGAGTGGACGTAGAATATTTGTTCGAACCACTATAATCCTTGTGTTATTTACTGCTTATTGCATTATTATTCTTGTTGATTTAAAACACAACACCTCTAGTGTAGTTGTATAACTTGAAAGAAACCTAAGTACTATTCGAGCTTAAACACATTTCATAAACACTTGATGAGTTGTGACCTCAGCAAGGTAAGTGCAAGAACCATTAAACATTCCGCTGCAACTATAGATTCTCTAATCGAGCGCTCTTGTCATAACTGCTTCATCTTTACACCTCCACATTCCCATCCTCGCTGCTAACCTGTGCATTTTAAAAATAATACCAAGGGCTGAGTACTTATGTACCCTATGGAGACAATGCCCGAAAACATACATTTATGCATATGAAAGATATGCCACACACAGATAAGACATGAGGTTTTAAGAAAACATTTACCGTGTTTATCCAAAACATTTTTATTTCACTGTATGCATACAAATTCACTCAACATGTTTCATATCTGTTTATCATTGTGTGACAGGAAGTTGGCCCACTTCCAAGTCACGATGAATAGTCTGGAATGACCGAACCACTCTACCCATTGTCATCAATTTGTGCACAGTGTCTCAGTTCATACAGCCATGAGACAAAGATCGATTTAAAAGGCACGAAAGGCCTCAACTTATTTCACCCAGGTTTCAGCTGTCCATGCTGAGGGACCTAAACATAATAGCTCGCGAACAAGAGAGATCTTAATATCTCTAAAGTTAATGAGACTTGACTCAGGTATTTCATATACCTAGTTCTATTCTCATTCAACAAACTCTCTGTTAATCGTAATTAACCAGAGGAACAGATATTACAACACAAAATTTTTTTGGCATAGACAATCAATTTCAAAACAAAATATTTTCATGTTTTTAGAAAAGTGAGCTCACAGCTCGAAAATGCATTTTAAATCTCATAGATGTTTCATGTTAGCACGTAGATGTAGAATCTTTGATCTGATCAACTCATATCTCCTTCAATCATCAATATAGGAGAAATAACCAATTAGGTAGATCGTCTAGTGTTAAATAATCAGCGACATAGGTGATGTTACACAGTACTCAGGTCCTATGATTGGATGACTGAACTGACAATACCCAACAACCTAACATGCATCTTCGTACCTCGAAGCATGCATGGAACTCAATCAAACACCATCATACTTGTTAACCGATCTATGGTTAACAAATCAACACATTCAAAACATGTTTATATATAAAACGGCTAAATTTTATTTAACCATGCATTATTCAACTCAACAAATTTCCGACATTCAAAATCATAATCAAGTGCATAATAATGTATACAACATGCCATATTAATGATATTTAAGCTCATGCATCAAAAACAGGACGAATGAGATAAAAACGGGCAAAAAACGAGAAATTTCCCAACCTATTTATGAACAGCGACCCAGACAACACTGATGGTGACCGTCGTCTGTGCGTTGGGTCGCCGAATGCATCCTGTCCATAAAAATAAAAATGGATCGTGCGTGTCGACCGATGCCAGCCACGGTGGGCAATGTCGGCCATGTCAACTGACACAGACCCACGTCGACCGACGTGGGTGCATCGATTGATGCCGGTGGTCGTCAATTAACGTGTTAATGCACGAAGCAGTAGCCCGATGCAAAATGCATCGTGTAGACTGTGCGAACCAATTTCAGCCAACTCCGGCCATTTTCATCCCCCGAAACCCACCACCACGAGTACATGAACATGCTAGGATACATGGCTGAAAATTGAGAAACTTTGCGGGAAAACGTTTGGAGAGCTCACCAAAAAATATTGAGTTTTGAGCAGCAAGTTTGACTTTTGGCGATGGGGGGTGGCGATCCAAGCAGACCAAAATGTTCCTAAATTATGAGGAACATAAATGTGAAGTTAAATTGACGATCCATTGCCATTTGATAAAAGTTTCAAGCAGATACCGAAATATATTGTCTTACCGACAAGCCAGATTTGGACGGCAATATCTCGCTCATTTTTCTCAATGGGTTCATGCAATTCCAAGCTCTATGTATTACTTGTAGTACAGGCTTTCCACGGAACTCGGTTTCATGGCGAGTGGTGCGGTGGTTTGGTCAGAAAAAGACGAAGAACAGAGGGTGTAAGTGATGGTGGTGTGGCGATGGTGGTGTTGAGTTGAGGAGATAGAATTGTGGTGCTTCAGCCTTGTTTTTTCTTGCTTTTACGAAATTGAGATTCTCTTCATTAAATCACCGCCTTTCTACCGCACATTCTCATCATTACTTATCGATCCACTTAGCAATTCTTCATCTCGAAGAATTGTCATGCCATGTATTCACCGGTTCATCTCGCATATCCCAAACTAGTAATTAACTCTGTGGATTTTCTAATTTGACGTACATTGTCCAAATTAAAAAACGAACATCCACAAAAATGTTCCAAAGAACGAGTTCTACTTATTGGTGCGATTTCATAATTTTTGAAATCGTCGCGTTATCGCCCTAAACTCAAAAGTTTAAAAACTCACAAAATATTCATTCGGTCTCGGAATTTAATTCCAATCATTTCCTAACCTTTCATGAATTAATCCCAAGAAATCCCTAGCTCGGTGAAAGAAACAGAGCTCTCGAGTGCGAGTTGTCAATTTAATTGTGACCTATTTACACTTGGATTACAATTTCGTCGCGCTCTAGTTTCTTACGTAAAATGTGGCTACATGGCCAATTAGGCTTTCTAAAAAAACACACCCATAGGCATATAGCTTGCAAGAAACGGACTTGCATGCGACATCAGGTGTCGTTTTTATTTTAATTGCAATTAATTCTTCAAATTGTGAAATAAAATTTTATTTATTCACATAATTAAGCTTAAATACGCTTAATTACAATTCGGGGTATTACAACATTTCATTGGTTGATTTTGAATTTATCTCAAATGGCTACATCTCGATTCTCTCAAGGCCCGCGCCTATAAATGAAGATAGAGACACACATAGAGAAGGTTACAAGAATTATTAACGATTTCAAGACACATGCACATCTCAACGAAGAAGCTTCAAAGCTCTCGTAACTCTCTGTGTTTCTTATGCACGAGGCTCTTAGCATCTTACTAAAGCTATCGCTGGAGTTCTTACTGTCTAAGAATTCGAGAAAAGTTTCTCACTCCTTGAGAAATTCAGGCAGTATTCCAACCAACCAACCATCTATCAACGTTCTCGGAAGAACTCAACCATCCAACCCTTTCAGCCGGTGGCTGCGTGGTATGCTCGCACACCAAGACCGCATACAACTGGTGGACGGAAACGCTGTCCATGATTGCACAGATCATGCGACACCACATTGTAATTTGTTCTAGTGTATTCCAACCTATGCGGTTGAAGAGTGGACGTTGGACATTTAGCTCCAACCACTATAACTTCTTGTGTCTTTTACCTGCTTTGCTTTATTCTGATTTGTTTTTATTTTTGTTGTTAATTTGAAACCCAACAACTTGCTAAGTTATTAGAGTATATTCTATGAAATCGGCTAAGTAAAGACTCGACAACGAATAACAAGCTTTGTTAATTAGAGCTTACCATGATTAGTCAGTTCTGAGTCCTGAACGAGTAAGACTAATTTTTTGTTGTGTACATAACTCTTCGATATTGGGACCAACAAGGTGTAATCGAACTGAATTAAGCCGAGTAATGTTGTACTCAAATTTGACTCGTTTTGTATTGAGTCGAGATTTGAACTTTTTTATCGAATACTTTAAAGTTAATAAACTTAATCGAGCCTAAACAAATTTTCTAAATTTAAAAATATTTAAAATACTCATTATTATTTTGAAAGAAGAAGTTTCCAAAATTAATATCATATTCATACTTAAATTCAATTTTTCGTATTACTAAAAATATTTATTACTCTTATTATTATTAAATCATGAGAATATTATTTTTATAAAATTAATTATTTAATATTTCATATTAATTCTTATTAACGAACTTGCTCACGAGTTGAATAGTAATGGTTTAGTACGGTATATTGAACATTTTTTTTCATACCTTATACCTTACCAAAAATTTACGGTACGAAAAAAAATTTATATTGTTACCATACCGAAGTTTTCGGTATGAGTCGGTATGAAATAATTTATGCACCATTTCTTAGGCATATCGAATTTTCGAAATAATTTCAATATGATTTTGGTATGACATAATTTGTATACTATTTATTTTATCATTATTTTGGTATAACATTAACCTATCGAAAATTTCCGATATATTTTAATTTTTACGATTTTTTCTGTTGATATTTACTCAACAAATATGTTTATATCAATAATATTATTAAATGAAGAGAGAAGATAGGATTTTATTTTAAATCTATATGATTTTATTCTTAATTTATTGCAATAAAAATGAAAGTAAAAAACATTACTATATTTTTGTTACGGTATGTACCGCTATACCATAAATATTAGGATGGTCATACCGTTACTGTACCGAAGATTTTTGGTCGGTATGATACCGACCAAAAATAGCAGTATAATAAAATTTCGATAATTTCAGTATCTTTTCGATACGATATACCGATATTTTAATATTTCAATATTTTTCTCCATCCCTAAAATTAAACACTATAAAACACTATAAATGAACCAAATTGTTTGTGAGCTACTCCGATCTCGACTCAATAAAAGCTCGTTCGAGCTTGTTTATTAAATGAATCAAACTTGAGCATCATAGTATTCGACTCGTGAGCTCGTGAGCAAGCTCGTTAGCTAAGGCTCGATCAAGTTCGTGAACTTCAAAGTATTCAATAAAAAAGCTCGAAACTCGACTCGATACTAAATGAATCAAACTTAAGCATAATACTACTCGGCTCAACTCGGTTCAATTACACCCCTAGATAAACTTTCAAAAATCTGAATAATAATTCATGATAATTTAATTAATTTACGGCGCTAACAAAACAACACAAATGAAAGTAAAAACAAAAGATAAAATCAATTTGAATCGTGGGAATTTCATCGGATACCTGGCAATCTTTTCTTTGCCCCCTGTCATTTTCTTATCTTTATCTTTTGATTTTCTCTTATTTATGGAATGGGTTATCATTCTTATTCTTTTTCTTTTTTTAAGTACATGGTCCTTGGCGTAATTTAAATTCATTAATTTTTGGAGCTGCTTTCGTAAATATCACCATTTACTTTAATAATAATAATAATAATAATAATAATAATAATAATAGACAAATCATATGAACCATAGATTCGATTTCATCCATCATCTTTCTTTAATATCTATTCAACCTATTCCCTCCAAAACAAAACAAAAATCTACTCAAATAATTAATGAATTCAGGCTATTTTGGCAGAGTGAAAGTGATTTGTGTGGTCACCACCTTGAAACCAAAAATGTGAGTAATGAATAGTTGGAAAGCAGAAAATCGATTGTTATTTATGACGATAATTGTTCATTGATTCAAAGGTGGAGATTAATTATTCTATTTCTTTCTATTATTAAAAAAGACAACATATGTTCCATTACAAACCTTATTTGTTGGTATTAGTTATTATCTAATCCATTTTAATAAAATTAGGTGCGTACATTCAGAAGCAACAGCAATGGATCCCATGCTTGTAGCTGCCTTGGCCCTTATAATATTTACGTATATTTAGCAATAGCATACGTTCACACTCATTCGTGAAAATTACAATTATTGTATTAAAACATTATTGAATTTGAAGTTTTTTATATAATAAATAATATGGATTTTGAATATGCCTAAATCGTGAAATTGTATAATACTATATATATCAACACCGGTTTTATTTAATTTTATTCATTAGTCAAGTTTTATCACATAACTTACAGTTTTTTGTGCTAACTAATATGCATAATTGTCGACCTTTAATTAATACTAATAAACGCTATAGATATTCACATTATGTTTAGAACGCATAAAAGAGCAAGAGTGAACCCAGATTTTAATGGATGTGAGAACTCGACCAGATTGCATGGAGAATTGTCGATTCAGGATCCAAAAGATAGTTAAATTATCAATTCAGGACCCGAAAGATGATTTGTCAATCCTGGACCCGAAGGATCAAGCAATTCTCAATCCAGGACCTCAATATCAGGTTCTGGATTAAGAATTGTTTGATCTTTCAGATCCTGGATTGAGATTTTATGTGATCTTTCAGATCCTGAATTGACAATTAATCTTTCGGGTCCTAAATCGATAATTAAACTATCTTTTGGGTCCTAAATTAATAAAACTCATTTTTTAAAATATAATTACTTTTTTTTTTCAACTTGTGAGGCGGCTGTCCTGTAACCCGGTGTTGACACCGCCTTTATGCAAGAGTAAAACAAATCCATATAATTCAACTAAGGGCAATTCTAAACGATTCTTAAATTTCTTTTTATAGCCTCAAATTAATTAAAATAAAAATATAATATATTAAGATTATTATTACCTTACAGTCTCAGTTATTTCATATTTTAAAAAATTAAAATAAAATTTATATTTCTGATTAATCCTCATCGTTGGTTTGGAGTATAGTGGTGAAATCACTTAATTTGCTGTGACACCCCGTGTTATTTTTAGCCCTGTAATAATTTCTCGGATTCAATGAGAAGGAATTTTCTAAATATTGAGAATTTACATGAGAAAATTTATGGAAATTATTAAGAAAATTATGAGATTGGTCTTGGAGTTTGAATTTTGGAAGCACATGCATGTGTATTTGGAATGTAGTGTATGGGAATTGATGCATATGTATACATGTATGTATATTGGGGAAAATGTAGGTATTACCCTTGTATTAATTGTGTATGTATACATGTATATATATATGTATAATATAATATACATGTATATTGGGGGAAATATGCAGCATATATTATATGGTAAGCATACCATATTTTTCCCTTTCCCCTTGTAATTGTCGAAGAAAGAGGGAGAGAGAGAGAGACAAACCCAGATCTCAGCCCCGCCACCCTTCCTTCCCGGCGTGATTCCAGCCGTCTCCGACCACCGTTCGACGAATCGCCACCACCCTTGGATAGCTCTTGCTTCAGGCTTTAATTTGAGCTAAGGTAGAGCTCGTGAGACGGAGAATCGACGGAGTTATCGCCACTGAAAGGTGAGGTGTTCACCACAATCTCAATTCCGGAAATTATGTTGAAATCTCAGTTTTGGTGTTGAATTCTCGAGCTAATCTATTTATAACCTTGTTCCTCATGCACAAGGGAGCATTTTAAGACCGAGATCCGTGAGTTGAATCGCCGGAAAAGCCTCTACCGCCGTTTAACACCACCATCTTCCGGTAAGAACTCCCCACTTGTGGACTTGGCGTTTAATTTGCAATCCATTGCTAGAATCGTCATCTAGGGAGTCTTAGGAGTGTAATGGTATGATTGCATGTGGATTTGGGTGGGTGAATCGCCGGGAAATTGGAGTTACAGGGCCGGAGTTCACGAGGAAGACGACTCATCCCGCTCGGGACGAAGCCATCCCGTTCGGGACAAGCCTCGCAAAATCGAGAAAATGGGTGCAGGGCCATTCCGCTCGGGACGGGGTGATCCCGTTCGGGATGAGCCACGACCCTTGGTTAAAATTCGAATGTTGTTCGTCCCGCTCGGGACGAACACATTCCGTTCGGGATGGATCTCGACCCTAGGGTATAAAATGATATTTTTAAACTATTTCTCAACTAAAATCAAATGTGTTTAACCCCATTGATTATATATTGAATCGAGATACATATTTATCATGGAAAATGAGTTTGAAAGCGTTAAATGTTGAGATTTTGAATTCGGGGTTGAGAATTTAGCATGAATTGGAGTTGAGAGTTATAGAATAACAAAGGGATTGATCAAGAGGATATGTTGGGGTCGAGATGATTATGATGCATAAATTATGGTCCTAGAATATTATCCTAAATCGGTAAATTGTGACTGTTTGTAGGAAATTGAAAGCGAGGACCGATAAGCTCAAGCATCTAAATTAAAGCTAAGGAAACGAGGTGGGAAACTATTTCAGTAAAAACTCAACATGCGTGTTTTTACTTTTCAAAAATGTGTGAAAACTGTTTTGTTTTAAATTGAAACTGCTATGCTTGTTTTATGTTCTACATATGTTCCTCTGGTTGATTCCCATCAACAGAGTGATTAACTGAGAGATACGAAACAATATCTGATGGTTGCTTGTGTACTAATCTTGCGAATCCACACATCAAATAAAAGGGTGAGCGAGCCCAAACATATAAGGCGAGCGAACCTTATGGTGAATTTCTTATATATAAAAAGGGTGAGCGAGCCCGATCCTCTAAGGCGAGCGAACCTTAAAGAATGAGTTAAACTCTTACCAACAAAAGGGTGAGCGAGCCCAAACATCTAAGGCGGGAGAACCTTATGATGATTTTATGAATTTGATCGACCACGTGTCAAAGTTAAACGACACTGAATCAGATATGATAGCACCTAACATAACGCATACAAAATGAATATTTAGCTGACACGGTTCTTTTCAACAAAACCCCGTGTTTAGCTGTGTGTGTGTTGCATAGCATGTTTTATATATAATGTATGTTTTGGCATGTTTCTCACTGGGTACGAAAGTACTCAGCCCTCGCGATATTTCTAAATCGTGCAGGTTAAGCAGCAGGAATGGAGGTAGCAGGTGTAAGCAGAAGAAGGAGAATAAGTGTGTTTTTGTAAAGTTTACAGATCCTGTGACATGTATCTTCATATACATGTCACCATCACGCTATACACACAGCTGCACCGCTCTCTGAAAACCCTTCCCTTTTTGAATGTTTTAAAGACTGAAATTTTGTTTTACTTTCAGACTCGAAGGATTATTTCAACCGTTAAACTATCTTATATTTGCAATTGAAGTCTCTTTCTTACTTGTATATTTTAAATGCTCATCAAAAACCTGAAACATCAATGTAACGCGGCTCCATATTGGAAGGTCAGATGGGGGCGTTACATTTGCCTTAATTAAAATGTTACAGGATTCGAGGTTGGTATACTTTTACTTTTTCCCCCAATCTTTTATAATTTATTATTTAACTCTATGCTCAACTATCAACAATCCAAAAATATGGATAAGATGATGCGTTTAGAATTACCCTTCAATCAATTTCAGAGATTTCTGATTAACAAAAGTATTATTGCATGTCATTATTATTATATATTCGATAACGAATCAATAAAACCATACCTCCGGCCATGAAATAGACCCTCAGCACTCAGCAGCCCATCTCTTTCATATTGCTTCTAATAAATTTCTAATATATCTTGATTTTTTCCCAACTAAATATTCTATGTGCCACTATTATAGATTTATGACAATCTCAATTACACCCAATTAAGCCTAATTCATTAGATGTTGCACAAAAGCATGCATGCATCCGACATTTTATGTTTGGTATAACTGTTTATTTATGTGTGGGTAACAAATTAAACAAGGTTGATTGATATTATTTGTGCAATTTTGATGAAACCCGAACCTAATTTCGGGGATTTTCCTAATTTGTATTGATTGATGCGAGCTGGAAAGACAGGTACCAAATATGTTTTGTTTATAGGAATGCTCATCGGGTTAATATATCAAAATTTGACTCGATTTATATTGAAAATTCTTGATCCTAACTATAATCTTTTAATTTTGGAGTCAATGCATTAAATTAAAATTTTTACGAAAAACTTTTAATGAGTGATTTTGTAAGGATTTTATTCATTAAATGTTGATCAAAATAAAAATTCCCAACTATTAAGTAATACAAATATAAAATTTTCGTTATTTCATCATTACTAGTATGTCATCCGTGTATTGCACAAAAGAGATTTATTTTAATTATTAAGAAAAATATGCAAATATATTAAACATTTTAAATTAATGTGTATTTCTAAATAAATATAGATATATTATTTTCGATGGTTATGTTCAATTATTTTGGGGAAAACAATTATGAACATGACTTATTTCTTCTAAGTATATTAGTAGGTTTAAAGTTTCAACTTTATGATTAAAAAATTATCAATGTCTATATTTATTAATTAAAAACCATTTTCACTAAATGCATTTACATAGTTTGAAATCTGGTTAAAAAACTATGATATTTAATAGGGTAAATGTTCAATTAAATTATAAACTATTATGATATTTTCAAATATATTACAAATGATATATATTACTCCCTCCGTCCCATCATATTAGTCCCATATTCCTTTTCGGTCCGTCCCATTTATTAGTCTCATTTCCTAAAAAGGCAACCTTTTTTCCACTCATCAATAAAATATTAATTCTTCTACACTAATGCACATTGGTTATTGTGCACACTCCTATGTCCCTAATATAATGGGACGGAGGGAGTACTAAAATATATGTCAGACTATACATTTTGTTTCAATTTATAATAGAAAAAAGTACAATAACAAAAAATTGAAAAAATTACAATAATTTATAATATATTTACATATGATCACATATTGACCCCCAAAAAAATATTTTATATATAGACCATGTAGGTTAATATTATGAAATTAAGCACAATATATCTAGAGTTGAATTGGAGCCACATACCCCATGACTGAATTAATTTTATGGCTATATATAAATCTATCCATTATTGAAAAAATAGGAATCAATTATTCCTTGGACTTTAAGCCACACAAACCCAGATTTTTACCAATACCATCACAATCAATGGCCCCTCTATACAGTTCTTTCATTTTCTTTTTTTAAATCCAGTTCTTTCATTTTCTTATATGAATTTATTTTCCCAAATTTATTAATATTTGACTTTTGATTTTTTCCATCACTGATAGTAATGGTGACAAGGATTCCCACAAAATAAAACTCAAGAATCAATTGGGCCACAAATAAATTTAGTAAAAATATCTAAGTATATATTAGGGTTAAAGTGAAGATATATTACAAAATATTATGTCTTTATCAAATATATTACTCCCTCCTCCGTCCTACCTGATGTTGGGATTGTATACTGAAAGCATATATGATTAAGTGTTTTGTACACTAGTCTTCATATATGTGTTGCCACAACAATGCTCGCTGTCTGATAAAACAAACATACAACGAACCATAATATCCTATTATCTCGCCTATAGGGATGACCATATGGTGTGTAGGAGATCACAAAGGATCATATAAGTCGTTTGACCTAGCGAGATATAAACAGTATCACAGCTGAGACAGTCCCTGGATAGGCTGTCGGTCTAAGCTGTGGCATATCGGTTCATAAGTGGGCTTATCCTAGCTACTTGATGTGTCGGTACATGGTTATGTATTGATGGGATCAACAGTGGGATGTGCCATTCTCATTGACATACGAATGAGCCAGATCCCTAACATACTTCCTAAGATCTTAAACCTAACTGAAGGATAAGGGGCACACACAGATTGACCGCACTTTGATTCACTAGAGTGGCGAGTCTTACATGTACTCTAATACTTGTATTTTGGGTGTTGGCAATTTGTGTGTGGTCTGCTTAGTCTGGACGTTTAGGTAAGCATATCCGTTTCAGGATGGTGACATTCCCTGAGGAGCTCACAAGGTTCATTATGCTAAACCCTGCAGGTTGAATTATTTAATTCAGGCATAAGTGAAAAGGAGTGAGTGGTATTACTCAGGAAATAAGAGATTAATTAATTGTGGCTGATTGTCATAAGCCAAATTAATCAATGAATGTCTAAAACCTTAAATATGTGGATCATGTTAGTTTGGTGCAACCCGTTCCTAATAACGTGGTAATAAAGGGGCGAGTCAGCATTGTTACCGTGGTGAAGGTTAAAACAATGTTTTATTAATTAATTATGTTCCGGGTTGAACAAGGAAGGATTAATTAATAAAGAGGGCCCACTTTATTATTTGCATCTGATCCCTGGTCTGTCCCATTAACTGCTCACAGCCCATTAGGGTTAGGGTTTCTCAAAACCCTAACACTATATATAGGCCTTCTCTCCATCAGATCAAGTAAGATTTTCAGTATAATCAGTAAATTGAGAGTGAGTGGCGGCGGCTATCTGAGGGTGGCGGCGACGCGTCGGAACTTGTTTTCTGCCGTGTGGCTGGGCCGCGCCCTGTTTGTCAGGCTGCTGCGCGCATGTCCGGCAAGGAGCGCAGGAGGTGGTTGGACAGAGGCACAGGCTGCGGCGGCTAGGGTTCCGTCGTAAGGCTGCCTATGCGCCGTCCCTGCTCGCTGCATCTTCTGCGTGTGGTGGCAGTGAGAAGCGCGAGCTCTCTGCGCGTTATGTTGGAAGGCGAGGCGGCGGTGCTGCGGTTGGTCTGCGGCCATGGCGGACGGCGCGGTGGTGCTGGCAGGCGACAGAGTTGTCGGCAAAAGGCGCGCGCGAGGTCTGCGCGCGGCGGCGGATTTGCAGCGTGGCCCTGGTGCGCCTGCTGCTGCTTCTGCGTGACCACAGCGAGCTCACCGGCGGCGCGAGTGGTCTGCCACGGTGACCGGAGACGGCTGGGTCGCTGGCGTTGGCTATGACGACGTCTGGAGGCGGCGGCCGGGTGCTGAATGGCTGGCGTCGGCGGATGTGTTGAGGGTGGCGGCTAGGGTTTGCAAAACCTAGGGTTTTGCTCACCCGGGCTGCAGCTCAGGCTTCTCGGCCCGGAGGCGGCCCGCAGTCCTGGAAAATTAGGGTTTGGATGTTGTTTGGGCCAGAAACCCTAATTTGAAGCCCAATTGTTGTTAATGCAAGTTCTAATCAGATTTCAAGTCGAACGGAGGCCCAGTTTGAAGATCTGTGCTGAAAAATAAATCTTGTAATAGTTAGATTTAATTATTTTTCAGTTGTAATCGCATCTGAGGGGCCACGGGAATTTATTTATTTATTTATTTATTCTCGTAATGATGCGATTTATTATTTGTGCACTAGTAAATAATAGGAAGCATGATTATTTGCTTTAATTATTTATTGTTATAAGAATGTTGCAATTTAATTTTTGAGCATGTCTTATGTGATTTATTTTATGTTTTAAATTGTGTCTATAAATTCCGGGATCATATTAATTTATGATGGAATTTTGGGTGTGACATAATTTATGGCAACATAAAATAATGTGTGCGCATGAAACCTTTAGAATTAAAATACTAAGCTGGATTTTGGTTCTTTTCTAACCAAGATCATTAGACCTCCACAAATACGGCCTCTCATTAGAAGTAATGCATTTCGAAGCGTAAACGTCTACTTCAGTAGCTTGCATTAGAAATAATTTACTAGTTCTAATGCGATGAGGTTTCTAAATAAAACATTTAGTTTAATATGAGAAGTGGGAGCCTCTGAGCAAACGTCTACTTCAGTAGCTTGCATTGAGACAACTTTCACTGGTCTCTAATATTAATCTAAATGGGAAAACAAAGGATGTTAAGGGCAGGACGCATGGGTCTAGTACGTATGTCGAATCGCCTTTTAATGTCCGGAGTTAGGCTTGTGGTTACTTTGTCTTAGATGTTGCCTGAGCACAACTCATGCATGAGATCCCTGCTCAAGATAGGTGAACATGGTCTAAAGATCTCCAATATTAATTTCTTTTGCCGGCGGATACCTGGCATGGAGAAAAATTAAAGGACCTATTTTGGTATGGTCAAGCGTTTGTCGTAAGCGTCTACTTCAGTAGCTTGCGGTGAATTAGCTTGGGCAATTGGAGGGAAAAAATTGCATTGTTTTATCTAAAGGTTCTATGCATATTTGTTTCAATTGTTCGTAGTATGTGCTTACTTTAATTCGCTTATTTGTTTTCAGATATGTCTATTATTGCATCGCTCATTAATTCAATTGTACACAATTCCTTGACTGGTCCGAATTTTCCTGGATGGAAAAGTGACATTGTCAAGCTCTTGGATTCATTTGGACATTTGTTTGTTCTGCAAACTCCCAGTCCGAGTTCGCCGACTGATACATCTTCTGATGAGGAGCGTGCACAGTATCACATGTGGATGTGGTCGAATGGCATGGCCAGACAGTATATCTTGGCTGGTATGTCAGATGCACTGCGTCCTCGTTATAGTGATGTATGGTTTGCGTGTGACATTATGCGACGTCTTGACGTGGCATATGGCGGACTCGATGGACATGCTAGATCCAGTCTTATAAAGCGTATTGTAAGACAGAAAATGGGTCAAAACTGTTCGGTACGTGAATATGTGGAATCGCTCATCCAGCTCATAGATGAGTACACATTAATGGGTGGTCAAATTGACAATGATGTCAAAATTGACTTGATACTCAACACGTTACCGAAGTCATTTGATGACTTCAGAATTTCTGTTGAGAAAAACAAGAGTGAGTATACTGTTCACAGTCTGCTCAAGGATCTTGTGTCAACAGAAGCTTCTTCAGTCTTTTCTGTGAGTCACTCTGATTTGCTTCCGAGTCGAAAGAGTGATGTGAAAGAAAAGAGGAATGAAGGAAGCAGTGGGAGTAGTCTTGCCTTATCAGTTCATTCCAGATCTCTTGCTAAAAGTTCTTCTAAATCGCGTCGTAATGACATGAAGAAGAAGAATTGTAAAGGAGAGAACGAAGGAAAGAAAGATAACAAGAAGGACAAATGTTTTAAGTGTGGCAAGAAGGGACACTGGAAAGTAAATTGTCCAAGTTTGATAACTAAGGGACAAGGTACGTCATCTTTTGCATTGCTTGTTGAAACATGTTTAGTATCAGTTTTCTACTCTTTAGTGGGTAGTGGTAACTGAGATCACTAATCGTGTTTGCTACACTTTGCAGGGAATCAAGCTTAACGCTTGAAGATGGCGGGATTACCATCTCCAAGATTGATGCTGGAAGTTGCTACTTCAGCTGATGGAGATTTTACTTTGAGTTTATGTTAAAAACTCTGTTTTAATTCAAGTTTCTGAAGAGATGTTGTTTTAGTTTTGATAAACATATTTTTCATCCATTGGATTATCAGTTATTCGATAGAGTTTTTTCTATCATAATGAATAACAGAGTTTTCTATTATGGATGTTTATCTCTTCATTACTGGATTACATAAACTATCAGTGTTCTAAGGTATAATTTAAAGAATAGCTATAGAGATAGGTTACATCAGTCTAAGTAGTTTTAAGTAATTCATGGAATTATGGATCCAATCCAGGTATTCCTAAGAATGGTACTTATGACAACTACTTAGAGGTATAAGATGGTAACTAGGCCTTTTAATAGGCGAATTATATCTCTATAAATTATTTCGTGTTTGCTCTGGTTTAAGTCTACTTCCGCAGTTGCCTTAATAGGCATTGATACTGTAATTATTTAAGATTTGGATATGTTTATCTAGTTCACTACAAGTCTTAGTCTCTTGCTTTAATCAAGAGCGTTCAAGACTAAGGTAGAGAATAAGTTAAACAAGACCGTAAAAACATTATGGTTCATTCATAATGGTATATCTTAAGTGATGGGTTTTACAGTATCTAGCAGAGCAAAGGGATTGCATCCCAGTTAACTACACCTATTATTCCTCGATTAGGATAGTGTAGGTAAAACGAAATAAGATTCTTTAAAAGTTTAAAAGTTATGCCAGCTTTGCCAAATTTTTGTTTTTGGGAAGAGCGCCAAAAGCAGTTGTATGTTTGCTTAATCTAGTGTCTTCTAAATCAGTTCCAAATACCCTAGCAGACCTTGACTCTGTCAAAAGGGCAATGATGGGTATTTCAGCTATTAAACTGATATAGGAAACTGATTTGTTGGAAGAAAGGTTTAAGCTAGTACTGCTTTGTGGGCTATTCCAGGCAAACGAAAAAGATGGTTGCTTTGTGTATCCTAGATACAAGCAAGTTGTATAGGATGAAACCATGAATCCAAATGTGAGATTGTTCTCTAACGTTTTAGAGAAGACAATTCAAATCCATCAGGAAATACCCCGTGGCATATTGAGCATAACTTGGAAGGTATGGTACCAATTGCACGGTCACCTGTGTAAGGTGGTAAACCACAAATTTATGCACCATTAACTGACAATGTAAAAGGAGCATCATTGTAGTGGGAGGTTGCCTTAACAGGCTTAATGGTACTGGTTCGTGGAAACAGTCTCTGGACTTGTTCCCAGCTTAACGAACAACATCGTACTTATCCCTTAAAGCACAACGAAGCTGTTAAGACAAAAGATGCAGTTTAATGACGTCAAGTCATGGAATCAGAAATGAATCGGTAAAGGTTATGGTTGTGTATCAGGATCAGTGATTGCCAAATAGCTTACCAGCTATAAGTAACTGATTGATATATAAGGAAAGAAATGCTTGAATGGTAACCTAGTATGTTTTCGAAGGTCTAGGTTAGTAAGTAAAGTATGTTTCACAACAAGACTTTCTCACTGGTTGCAACTATTAAACTCATTCGAATTCTTTTAACCATAACAGCACATATGAATATAAATATCTGGAAGATAGATGACGTCATCCGTATTTTATAAACGGGTACCTTGATAAAAGGTGATGACATATGTATGCGACAATCAGATAAGTTATGTGCAGCATCATGTCTCGAAGCCAAGGTAGTTCAAGTATGAACTTAAAGGAGCTTCAAAGTCATGAAACAGACATTTTGATATTGTCTATCGAGAATGAGAGTTTCATGTATTAGTTATGTGTCAGCGGAAGCGTGGTTTTCCTTGCACGTTATGCAGATATTATTTTCACATTCGGAAACGGTGTGGGGATATTATCAGGCATAAAGGATGGTTATCCGTACAGTTTCAGAAGTAGGACTTATGAGATTTTGGAACACCTTTTGAATTGAAGTCTTGTGTTGTCACAAGAAAAGGATGTTCAGGTATCTCAAGTCGCTTAAATTGATTTTGTGATGAGTCGTTCATAGCAAGAAAGATTGTTGTCTTTCTATATATTGCAGATGAACGAGTTCAGATATTTGTACTGCTATAAGCATGTTAGACAGATATCAGTTCAACTCTGGATAGGCACATTGGTTAGTGAATGAGCCTTGTGAGTTGAATGACATCGAATATCCAGGAGGATCATAAGGAAAGGAAATCGACCTCTAACTATGTGTTGGCCTTGGAGGAGGAGTTATAGGAGTCTAACACAAAAGTGTGTTGCGGATTCCGGAATGAAGGCTGAGTTTATGTCAACTTCATTAACTTCGCGAGAAGTAGTATAACTCTGGTGTTATCCTCTAGAGGTGTGTGTTCTGAGTTTGCCTCATAAGGTCACATGCAATTGTGATCATGTTGGTACAATGACAAACTCAAGGGAACCCAAGACTCACAAGGTGGTGAAACACATAGGATGTGTAGTATCACATCATACGAGAAATCGTGACAAGAGGTGACGTGAATGCAGTGGGAGTGATTGACAGTATAGACACACTTAATACTTTGACAAAGCAATGGTATTATGCTTTAAGTATAAGTGGGAGATTGTTGGGATTGTATACTGAAAGCATATATGATTAAGTGTTTTGTACACTAGTCTTCATATATGTGTTGCCACAACAATGCTCGCTGTCTGATAAAACAAACATACAACGAACCATAATATCCTATTATCTCGCCTATAGGGATGACCATATGGTGTGTAGGAGATCACAGAGGATCATATGAGTCATTTGACCTAGCGAGCTATAAACAGTATCACAGCTGAGACAGTCCCTGGATAGGCTGTCGGTCTAAGTGAAAAGATAATAGCATAAAAGTAAACCGAGTATAGGCCGAAACCTTACAGCAGCACAGGGGCATACCCCAGGGATAAAAACAGACACCCGAGGTTCACAAACAGTGTGACCATCGGGACAAGCAATCTAACCCTGCAAATACAAGTACACGGGGCATACCCCAGTAGAAAGATGACATCTAAGCACACTATAAGGTGACCAGCCCAACAATGGCCCAAATCTCACACCTACCGAGATAACCCAACAGAAATCAACCACCCAAAACGATCATACCGATAGTAGTCCTGGGTCCGAAAGAGAAATGCCATCCTAACTAGGTCAGCACGACATCCCCCTTCATCACACTCAAAACCAAGCGATGTAGGCATACTAACTAGGTCAGCCCACCTACATCACACTATCGATATGATCACAAACCAACAGAAAACACAGAAGAGACCACTAATGGGTATTCCAGTCAAGATGAGCAACAACCTCATCTATCGGGAACACCGAGTAAAGAATACGAAAAACGTCCTCCTTAATGCCCTTCACAACTGCAGCGGCATCAAAGGGAGCACCATTAAAGACTTTCTTGTTCCTTGCATGCCAGATATGGTTCGCCGTGGCGGCCAGAGCAAGATAACGGGCTTTCTTCAAGACTTTGGACCAGCTCCTCTCCCGCAGGCACCACTTCAGCGCAGCTTCCACGGTCGATGTCCTATGCTTCAGTCCAAGCCACTCCCGCACATCCCTCCAAACCCGTGAGGTTTCCCTACATTCAAAAAAGAGATGCTTAGCGGTTTCATTAACAGAGTCACAAAGCTGACAGACCAAGGGCACATCATCACTTAAAAAGCACATGCGGTCCCTAGTCTTAAGCCTGCCATGTAAAATAAACCAAAGGGTAATAGAAAAACGAGGAGGGATAGGAGACTTCCATATGGTCTTGTGCCAAAAGCGCCGAGTCCCCTTAATCCTCCAAAACTCGTAAGCCCCAGTCACCCCTTTCTGAGCGAACATCCTATCAAGTAGTCTGCCCGCACTCTCCGCATCCCCTGAAGCAGCCTGCAAAAGAGAATCACGAAGAGTAAAAATCCTCTTCAAAAACACAGAGTCTCGAGAGTTAATATTAAAGGTCCATAGATCATAAGCTGTGGCATATCGGTTCATAAGTGGGCTTATCCTAGCTACTTGATGTGTCGGTACATGGTTATGTATTGATGGGATCAACAGTGGGATGTGCCATTCTCATTGACATACGAATGAGCCAGATCCCTAACATACTTCCTATGATCTTAAACCTAACTGAAGGATAAGGGGCACACACAGATTGACCGCACTTTGATTTACTAGAGTGGCGAGCCTTACATGTACTCTAATACTTGTATTTTGGGTGTTGGCAATTTGTGTGTGGCCTGCTTAGTCTGGACGTTTAGGTAAGCATATCCGTTTCAGGATGGTGACATTCCCTGAGGAGCTCACAAGGTTCATTATGCTAAACCCTGCAGGTTGAATTATTTAATTCAGGCATAAGTGAAAAGAAGTGAGTAGTATTACTCAGGAAATAAGAGATTAATTAATTGTTGCTGATTGTCATAAGCCAAATTAATTAATGAATGTCTAAAACCTTGAATATGTGGATCATGTTAGTTTGGTGCAACCCGTTCCTAATAATGTGGTAATAAAGGGGTGAGTCAGCATTGTTATCGTGGTGAAGGTTAAAACAATGTTTTATTAATTAATTATGTTCTGGGTTGAACAAGAAAGGATTAATTAATAAAGAGGGCCCACTTTAGTATTTGCATCTGATCCCTGGTCTGGCCCATTAACTGCTCACAACCTATTAGGGTTAGGGTTTCTCAAAACCCTAACACTATATATAGGCCTTCTCTCCATCAGATCAAGTAAGATTTTCAGTATAATCAGTAAATTGAGAGAGAGTGGCGGCGGCTATAAGGGAGAAACTGATCGATTTCTCCGGATCTCGGATTCAACTTGGTGGATAATCCTCACCAGATTTCCAAGGAGCAAGGGAACAGATCAGAAGATCAGATCTGTAGGAACAACTATCCGTCGTCGGCGTTCTATCTCAGATCTAAGGTTATTTCATCGTTATTGGCTCTGATCTAGATCTGTAGATCAAACGGTGAAATCAGGTATTCTCTAATCCATCCTCTGTAATTAATTTTGTAGGAGCATGCATAGGATCGCATGGTTTATTTAATTGAAATTTGTTCCTGGTATCCTAAGAACGATCCTTGGCAAGAAATTAATTAATGACAACTCGTGTTGTCCATCGTAGACTCAAACCCTACACCTGATTAGTTCATATTTCTATTTTCGTCTGTCCCACTAAATTAGTCCCCTTTCCTAAAATGAAAAAGTCTTCTCACATCAATAAAATATTAATTCCACTACACTCACAAACATTAATTTCTGTGCCGAAACCAAAATGGACTAATCTAATGGGACGGAGAGAGTATAATCTATACATATTCTTAAAATAAATTTTAAACCATTAGTTTTGTTTAAAATTCTTTACATGAGAAAAATGTAGCGATGGAAAATCGAAGTAGCTCACTAGATGGCACATCAGTATTTTAAAAGTGACATGTACGTACCTATTACGAACTATACATATTTTCAAATAAATCCCAAATTATGAGTATTGTTTTAAATTTATGACTGAAATTTAAGTAAATATATGTTGAGGTTCGATTCGTACAGATAAAGGGGCCTGGGAACTTGAGATCTGGATAAAACAAGATTACAGGAAATAACAAAGCACAATGAACTCGAAAATATAATAAACAATAGACAATACTGTGAACGATGATAAATATAATAAAAATACCAAAGATCTAGAGTGATCGAGTAAATAAAGCACAGTTTTAACGAAGCTAACAAGAACAGAGTAAAAAAACTTATTCGAATGGTTGATATGTGCTAATCGAGCACCAATGAGTCGGGCACCAATAGTTTGAATTATAATGCGAGTAGAATAGCCAGTTTTTATGAATATAAGGCTAGTGGGAGATTAGATGCCGATAGCCGGATTACAAGGGCCTATTTATAGAGCCTAGGAATGATCTAGGGTTTCTAGAGTGCACCTTTGAATTGTTGCGGTTAGCTCGCCGATCTTTTTGGGGTCATAGCAACATCTTTACCGTTCATGGCCTCAAAGATTGTCGCACCCATATCCGGACTCCCTTTTGACCGTTGTGCAATTCGACTAAGACAGTCCATCGTGAGTCGGCCTGCTTCCGAGACGATGCTTTCTTCGGCGAACTATTACCTTCATCTGGCAGCTCACTGTCAAACTGCTTCTTGCCTGAGTCAGATCGCATTTGGTCATGTCGGTCCCAAGATTAGAGTATATATAATGTGTAGTGTAAATTTTAATATCAAAACTTGCACTCACAAATAGGTGGTTTTTGACTAGTTTGTGTTTCTGAAAACACTTTGTCAGCGAGCAGCGAAATTTTTGGTTTAGTTCGAGATACTAAAACACTAAAATGAGTTGATTTTTAAAAACATTGCAAAAATGTAAAAATCAGTAAAGGGCAAGGAATTTATAGAGGTTCGGAGTCTAAAGTCCTACGTCCTCTCTTCATACCTTAGTCTCAAAGTTTACTAAGATTCAGTTACAAATAAGTATTGCGATCTATAGCTAGCGGGTAGATGTCAGTGTCTACCAGTTTACGAACTATTTGGCTAGACGCCCATAAGAATCACTGTTGGAGATCTGCAGTGAGTGTTGCGTTCTTTCTAGGAGAGAAAGAGCACCAAATAAATCGAGCTGAGAAGCTACGAGTCTCGTGTTCAATGCATGACACATGAAAGGCTTAGAGATAACCTTGATGATAGAAACATTCAAGTTTTTACAAGAGCAGAGTTTTGGTGTTTTTTCTTCGTTTCTATATTTGATTATTTTGAGTACTTCATGTATTTATAGACAAAGTGTGAGCAATTCAAATGGTGGCCCTTTAGAGACATTGAAGCAATGTCCAATCTGATGCATCTATTTTCTGATGGGAGCAGGGTGTTTTTCATGAGGTTCGGCACCTGCTTCATCCTTTTTTGATATAGGATGTCGATATTCTACTTTTGTGTCTGGCTCTGCCAGTCCGAGGAATCTAACCTAGTTGGTGTTTTATCAGTCTTTAATTAATCTCCAAACTTAAAGACTGGTCTTCAGTTATTCTTATAACTTGTTCTCTTTGTCTCTTCATGCAAGTAGGAACTGGCTTTGTAAACTAGAGGTGATCCAGGCTGGTGTCGTACGTCAGTTTCTCTGAGTCATCAGCTCCAAACAGGTAGCTGGTGTGTCATTACTCCACACGATACAAATTGGGGCTTTGTATTTCTAACCATTTCGACTCGATCAACTTTGTCAGTTCTGTTACAACTCGATATATCCTAACAGGACTTTACAAGCTCTTGAACTAAGCTAATCTTGAAACACTTCTAACTTGGTGGTTTCTATACAAGCTTTTGACACATCAAAACAACAATTACGTAGGCCCCTTTTTAATGTTGTCAAAAACAACCGCTATTAAGCTAGTAAAGTGTTAGTATGAGTTTACAATAAATATTCTATCAAAATTTAATACTGAAGAACTGAACACTTTGTTTAACCAGCCAACCCTAAAAATCTTCCCCCTAAATTGGAGATATATTTCTCGATTAAGTCCAAGGGCAAAAAACAATGATAATTAGTTTGGACACTCAAAAGATTGTCCTCAAAATAATATATTTAATTAATGGTTTTACATAGTTTAAATATTGCAATAAATGTAAAGAAAATTCAAGAATACTTAGATCCTTCTTCGGATTTGACTTATAGAGTCTTCATCAGGCTTTGATTATCTCTTTCTGATTGTGAATCTTGGTGGAAAGAAATCCAAATCTGTCAAATCTACTCTGCAGGTCATATAGGAGATTTCCTTCTCCAGAAGAACGCTGAGTTGTAGTCTGAAGGGCATCCCACTGGATGACTGGTTCCTGACGCCTTCTACCAGCCTGCTGAAGATATATTTTGCCCAGTTAATGTCTGCAAAGTCGTCTATGGTTATCACCATATTTCTTTGTAGAAGGCCCTGTTGTATTCGGCTCGACACACTAGGGCTTGGCTAATGAAATCCAGATACATTCATAGAATGGTTTGAGAGTCTCTACAGGAATATCAAGATTAAACTTGGGCCTATTGGAAGTGTTCCATTTCTTCCAATAAGATTTTTCTGGTTCGTTTTCATCTACCAGATACTCCACCAAATTCATTCCGGTAACTGGCACCTCGAAGCTTTCTCCCAATGAGAAAGAAGAAATGACGATAAATTTCTAACTGACTGTGGATGTGATGAAATGCTCGTCATCGAAGATCTTTGCATTCAGACTGAGTTTTGCAGTGAGTTACAGTGTGAACTGGATGGGAATGGTGGAGAGAAAGTGGTCTAGATGCGCATGACTGAGTTTTCTTCTTAGCTCGAGGTAGTCTCTTATGTCCTCAACAAATATATTCCTGAACCCTGTCATGTACAGTACCTTTCCTTTGATGATTCTGTCGTCTGAGAAGGGATATAAATGACTCTATTTTCCATTTTGAGAGATAGGAGATGATGGTATTTTCTGAGTATGCAGGAAACATTAACATTCACAACCAGGTGTTATCCATCCATATATATAGATGAGATTCAAGGACTCATCTTCAAGGATTTCCTTTTTCAAATCGTCGTTTGGTATGTTCAACATGTGAACATATGGTTAAGTAGCACCCAAGGAGGAGACGGTTGATCTTCTGATACTTTGATGAGGAGGTGAGGTTTTTCACCAAAGGAGACGTCCTTTTGAAATAGGCATTCAAAAGATTGAGATGAACTCGAGCAAATATTCTTTCAGAAGATTTATTTGGATTTGATATGCGTTTGTATGTTCCTTTGATGTATCATTTTGAACAGAGTGCATGCTGATGTGGCGCAATCCCATTCCTCTATTTTCTGAGGCGCGGTAATGTAGCATTGAATGTCGCGTGTTGGTTGTGGTCATGACACGTTGAGTCTCCCACCTTGTTTAAGCTTGTTGACTCGACAAACTGATCTCCTCTCTGTGATTGCCAATGTGACAGAAGCTAAAAAGCTTACGTTAACTGTTAAGTGTACCCAATTTTGGTCCTTCTCTAGAATATCAAAACTGAGAGCTCGAACTTAGTTTTATTCTTCTCAAAACCAAGAGCTTGGACTCAGTTTTATCCAGCCTCTTCAAAAAACCAAGAATGAGAGCTAGGACTCATTCCTCTTCATATGTTATTTTGTCAAAATCTTGAAGGCCAAGTTTGATGCATAGTTGTTTGTATCTTTCTTCAGAAAGGGGCTTCGTGAAGATATCTGCGAGTTGATCTTTAGTTCGGATATATTCTACCAAAACATCCTTCTCTTCCACGTGATACCGAATGAAGTGATGTCTGATGTCAATATGCTCTATTCTGGAGTGATGAACTGCATTCTTTGTATGCACATGGCACTATTGTTATCACAATATATTGACATACTACCGGAACTGACATCATAATCATTTAGTTTCTTCTTGATCCATAATATTTGAGCACAACAACTGGCGGCAGTACATATTCTGCTTCAGTGGTTGAAGTAGTAACTAAGTGTTGATTTTTACTAAACCAACTTATTGATAACTCTCATAAAGAGTTATTTTTTACTCTTTTCTAACATGGTTTGGATGTTGTTTTGAATAAGAATGTTTTCATTTAGAGTCCTTTGTGATCTTATTTGGATCTTTATGTTAATTGCATTTTTTTTTGGCCATTTTAGTTTTTAATAAGTTTTTGCAAGCTTTTGTGAGGTTTTGACCAAGTTTGGAATGCTGAAGCTTGCCAGTCACATTTTGGCCAGAAGTCATGCTAGAGCATGTGAAGCGCAAGGAAATAGAATGAAGAAGATTCTCTCTCCGGGACCACTTGAAGACAAGGATCAAACATCTTTTTGGATCTTGTCTGCTGAAGAGACAGGTGCCAAACAAGGAGTTAAATCATTGTCTAAAGGGTAAAGAGATATGTCTACACGTGGAAGGATCTTTGGAAAAGGAGGAAAATCAAAGGTGGAAATGAAAAGGGAAGGAAAATATTAAGGAAGGAGAGCACAATTGGAAAATTCACGAACACACAAGGGAGAACAGCTTGCATCGGAAGGAAGACAATCAGCCATTCAGAGATCATCACCCGATAGCTCTTCATTTTAGTTTTTTGTTTGAGTTTGTAATTATGGTGAATGATTTCAAGCTTTGTTTTGTTCATTTCACGAGTATGAACTAAACCACACCACACTTGGGTTGTGGAGTATTTGCTTAAACTTGACTTTATATGGAATTTATGTTTCGTTGAACCTGAGTTTGTTTATGATTCTGATTTGATTGATCTCTTGAGCACGAAAGTGAATAGAGAAATCTCACCTATGGAGACCGGAAGGAGAAATAGGTAGAGGGAGTCATAGACAATTGCACTACTTACATAGGCATATAAGATAGTGTAACTTAGAGAAGAACCTGGATATGAAATATCTTCACTCGAATATTGTGGAAAGCATAGGAATATGATGCACAATAGGATGGTGTATGCTTACTTGTGTTTTGAATAGGAATTAGTGATAACACCCAATTTATTTGCAAGTAATTCGGTGTGCACGGTTTAACTAACACTCTCTAGGGTTCGATATCTGGTCTTTAGGACTGTATTCATTGTCGATTGCATATACTTGCGCATAGTTCTATAGGTACACTGCAGCACACAATAAGTTATTGGCGCCGTTGCAGGGGATTGCTAAATTTTAAATCTGAATGCTACTGAATTGCTTGAGTACTATAATACGTTGTCTAACCTGAATGCTATTGGAAACTAAACATTTTCTTTATGCAGGGGGTTAGTAGTTTATAAGTGAAAAGATCGAAAAAGAATTGTTTCCATTTGATCCAGATATTGAAAGAACTTTTAGAAGAAACAGGAGAAAGCAAAAAGTGAAGAAAATGGCTCAAGAAAGCCCTGAAGGAGCAGGGCATGGGAATGAGCAGCCTAGGGATATACTGAATAATGCTGATGATATAAATTGGTTTATCAAACAGTATATGGCAGTAAGGTTCACAAAATTTAATCCAGGGGTTGTAAGACCTGAAGTTCAGGCACAACACTTTGAGCTGAAACCTGTGATGTTCCAAATGTTGCAATGTTTGGGGCAGTATGGAGGACAAGCCACAGAGGATCCACATTTTGCATTTGAGATCTTTTCTAGAAATCTGTGATAATTTTAAGCTGCAATGAGTAACACCTGAAGCTCTGAGGATGTAGTTATTTCCCTTTTCTTTGAGGGACAGTGCTAAGACTTGGCTCACCAACTTGCCACCAGGTTCTGTAACAACTTGGAATGAATTGGCAGACACTTTTCTTCTGAAATACTTCCCTCCAATTAGGAATGCTTGTTGCATAAATGCAATCATGGCTTTTAAGCAGGAAGATGAATCAGTAAGTGAAGCATGGGAAAGATATAAGGAATTGCTGAGAAGATGTCCAAATCATGTAATACCCTACTGAATACACATAAAATTCTTCTATAATGGTTTGACTAGGAATTCAGGGATGATGATTGATGCTATTGCAGGAGGAGCATTGCTGGATAAGACATATAATGAGGCATGCGAGATCTTGGACAAGGTAGCTTGACAACAATTATTTTTGGGCTAACTCCAGAGCAGCAGCTATTTCCACTCCCAAGGCAGCCGGGGTGTTGGAGATTGACCCTATGAAGGCTTTGACCGCACAGATGGAAGCCTTAGGAGCAACAATGAAGAAAATTGAGAAGAACACAAGTTAGGCTATGGTTACACCAATGCCAACAGAATCTGCAGTGGCTTTAAGTTGTATTTACTGTGGAGAATGACACCAGTTTGAGAAATGCCCTTCAAATCCAACCTCCATTTGTTACATGGGAAATAGGAACCAACATTATCAGGGTAATAATAATCCCTATTCCAACACCTACAACATAGGATGAGAAATCATCCAAATTTCTCCTGGTCTCGGCAAGGAAACCAAAATGCTGTAGCACGGGAGCAGCATAACCCTTATAACAAAGGGGGTTATAACCAGCAATCGGTTAATCAGCAGCAGAGTTTGGAGGCACCACCTCCCAAATCTGAGAAGACCATAGAGGAATTGATGAAAGAATTCATGACCAATAATGAAGTGAGGCTAAAGAGTCAAGATGTCTTGATACAAAGCCAAACATCATCTTTGAGAAATCTGGAAGTTCAAATGGGACGGTTGGCCAATGAGATCAGGAATAGGCCACTGGGAAGCTTACCTAGCAATACAGAGAATCCTACAGGAGGAAATATGAGCAGTGCAAGGTGGTAACCCTGAGAAGTGGAAAGCAGTTTGAGGAGAGGCTAGCTGAAACAAAACAAAAGGAAATTGAACCTTCTGAGGAGATGATCACTGCTATTTCTAACAGATTAATTATAATAACAGTGGCAAAT
>JAPKLW010000650.1:177243-188827 GCA_026898455.1 Plectranthus barbatus
ATAGTAGAAAATAATATAGATAAGCGAGTAAAATAATGAGCTTATCAGGAGAATAACTAGACTGAAGCCAGAGTGCAAAGAGAAGGGAAAACCCCTATTAATGAGGTCTATCCTTCAATAAATGAGGAACTGGTGACCAAGGAAAAGCAAACTGAAGTTCCTGAAGAAAATGTGTTCAACGGCAAGAGGAAATCCGTGGAGGATGGATACAATCCACCTCAGCCACCATTTCCTGTTAGATTCAAGAAGCAAAAAGAAGAGGAGCAGTTCAAAAAAATTTTGGACATGCTAAAGCAGATTCATATCAATCAATAGATTCGATTCTAACAAATATGAAACAAGGAAATAGATCGGTAATAGATCGAAAGAAAACTAAAGGTTTTCTATCCAATTTTTTAAACATTAATTCAAATTAACAAATTATACCTTTTGTGTTAATTTTATTTGAATTACTCGATTCAAAGATTTCTTATTGATGAGCTATAGAAATAGCACCTATTAAAGCGACTAAAAGGATTATTGAAATGAGTTCAAATGGAAGAAAAAAATCAGCATCAAGGGTTCCTCGAACAATGTGATATCTTACACCGGGTAAATCCTTAACCCTCCCCCCTCTTACTAAGACTGAAGAATGTTCTTGTGAATTATGGCCAATACCGGGTATATAAGCAGTGATTTCAAATCCAGAGATTAATCGTACTCTAGCAACTTTACGTAAGGCAGAGTTTGGTTTTTTGGGGGTGATAGTGGAAAAGTTGACAGATAAGTCACCCTTACTACCACTCTACAGAACCGTACATGAGATTTTCACCTCATATGGCTCCTCGTTTAATTCTTTCGAATTCATTGGATCCTTTTTCGCACTCGAGAATCCCCTCCCTTCTTTTACTCTGTCCCGAAGAGTAACTAGGACCAATTTAGTCACGTTTTCATGTTCCAATTGAACACTTTCCATTTTTGATTATTCTCAAAGGAGAAGATTATTCTCTTTACCAAACATATGCGGATCCAATCATGATCCTATAATAAGAACAAAAGATCGAGAAACCTCTGAAATTTTATAAGTGGAAATTACTTTCTTATCATTCAATGAGCATCTTGTATTTCATAAAAATTGGGGGAAATATAATCCTTATGCAAGGGCCATCCTATCCTCTGGTGGAAGCATTGGTACAAATGCCTACCTATGTGAAGTTCTTGAAAGATATTTTAACTAAAAAGAAAAGGCTGAAGGAGTTTGAGACAGTATCACTGTTTGAAGAAGTAAGTGGACCTTTAAGGAGGCAGATTCCTGCAAAGTTGAAAGACCCAGGGAGTTTCACTATTCCCTGTTCAATTGGTGGAAGAGATGTGGGAAGAGCTCTCAGTGATCTGGGAGCAAGTGTGAATCTGATGCCACTTTTGATTTTTAAGAAGTTAGGCATAGGAGGAGCTAGTCCTACAACAATTACATTACAGCTTGCTGATAGGTCTATTGTGCATTCAGAGGGAAAGATTGAAGATGTTTTGGTCAGGGTAGATAAATTTATTTTCCCAGCCAATTTCATCATATTGGACTATGAAGCAGACAGAGAGGTCCCAATCATTTTGGGAGATCTTTTCTAGCTACAGGCAGAACCTTGATTGATGTTGAGAAAGGGGAACCGATTATGAGAGTGCATGAAGAACATGCTACTTTTAACATGTACAACACTATGAAATTACCAAATGATTCAGACAATTGCTTTACTATTGGTATTCAGGAATCTGTTGTTTAAGAATTTGTTGCAAGCATTCAAAGAGGAGAGATTGAAAGCAATGACGCAGTGGATGATGATGTTGTAGCATGGGTAGGGCATAGTCAAAAGTTTGGGGGATTCAAGCCCACATTTGAATCATTAAATCTTATGAGCAGGGAACAGAAAGAACCCAAGTCATCCCTTGAGGAGCCTCTTGAGTTGGTGCTCAAACCTTTGCCAGATCACTTAAAGTATGTGTATCTAGGAGAAGCCCAAACTTTTCCTGTTATAATTGCTTCTAACTTGAAAGAGGAAGATGAGCAGAAGTTGTTAGAAAAGCTCAAGAAGCATAAGCAGGCCATAGGACGGACAATTTTAGATATAAAGGGAATTAGCCCCACTGTATGTATGCACAAAATACTACTGGAGGATGGGAGCAAGAATTCTATACAACCACAGAGGAGACTAAATCCCAATATGAAAGAGGTTGTGAAAAAAGAGATAATCAAATGGTTGGATGCAAGAATTATCTTTCCTATTTCAGATAGTTCAGGGGTGACTCCAGTTCAGTATGTGCCTAAAAAGGGAGGAGTCACTGTTATACAGAATGAGAAGCAGGAAATGATAATTACAAGGACAGTTACTGGGTGGAGGATTTGCATAGATTACAGGAAACTGAATGATGCCACCAGGAAGGACCAATTCCCACTACCTTTTGTAGACCAAATGTTAGATAGGTTGGCAGGCTAAGAGTATTACTGCTTCTTGGATGGATACTCTGGATATCACCAAATTGCAATAGCTCTAGAGCATCAAGGCTTGACTACATCACTTGTCCTTACGGGACATTTGCATTCAGAAGAATGCCATTTGGGCTTTGTAATGCTCCAGCAATTTTTCAGCGTTGCATGATTGCTATATTATCTGAGATGATTGAAAATGGACTCGAGATCTTCATGGATGACTTTTTAGTGTTTGGAAAGGATTTCAGTACTTGTTTGAGAAATCTGGAGAAGGTGCTGCAACTGTGTGAAAAATATCAATTGGTCTTAAACTGGGAGAAATGATGTTTCATGGTACAACAAGGAGTTTTACTAGGGTATAAAATTTCAAGTAAGGGTATTGAGGTGGACCCTGCAAAGATTGAAGTGATTGATAAAATTCCCATTCCAAATTCAGTGAAGGCAGTCAGAAGTTTTCTAGGACATGTTAGCTTTTACAGAAGGTTTATTAAGGATTTTTCCGAGATAGCCAAGCCATTATCAAAATTGTTAGAGCAGGACAGGAAGTTTGATTTCAGTAATGACTATATGAAGGCATTTACTAGATTGAAGGCCACACTAGTGACAACTCCTGTGATGCAGCCACCAAACTGGAATGAACCCTTTGAACTAATGTGTGATGCAAGCAACTTTGCTATAGGAGCAATCTTGGGATAGAGGAAGGACAGAATCTTCAGATCTATTTATTATGCGAGCAAAACAATGGATGGGGCTCAGAGGAATTACATTACCACAAACAAGGAATTGCTGGCAGTTGTTTTTGCCTTTGATAAGTTTAGGTCCTATCTGGTTTGGGCTAAGGTTAAAGTACTCACATATCATTCTGCAATCAAGTATCTGATGGCTAAGAAGGATGCTAAGTGAAGACTGATCAGATGGATACTCTTATTGCAAGAATTTGATTTGGAAATCAAAGACAGAAAGGGAACAGAGAATCAAGTTGCAGATCATATGTCAAGGTTAGAAAATCCTTTTGGATTGGATGACAGAATTCAGATTAATGATGATTTTCCAGATGAGCAAATGATGGAATGTAAGGAAGATGCACCTTGGTTTGCAGACTTTGCAAATTATCTTGCAATTGGAAGGAAACCGTATAGGTTGCATGGGCAGCAGCTGAAAAAAATTCTACATGATGCAAGATTTTATTAATGGGATGATCCAACCTTGTTTAGGTTAGGGCCTGATCAGATCCTCAGGAGATGCGTACTAGAGTATAGAATTCCTTTCATTTTGAATGAATGACATGCTTCAGCATACGGAGGGCATTTTGGTGGTCAAAGGACAGCAGCTAAAGTTCTTCAGTCAGGGTTTTACTGGCCAGGGATCTTTAAGGATGCATTTGAATTTGTCAAAAACTGTGACAAATGCCAAAGAGTAGGGAATCTACCAGCCAAGAATACTATGCCCTTGAACAACATTGTGGAGGTAGAATTGTTTGGTCTGTGGGGAATGGACTTCATGGGGCCATCCCCATCTTCTTTTGGGAATGAATATATCCTGTTGGTCGTGGATTATGTGTCTAGGTGGGTGGAAGCTTGTGCATGTGCTCACAATGATGTTGCAACAGTTATGAAATTTCTGCACAAGAATATCTTTACAGGATTTGGTACCCCAAGGGCAATAATTAGTGATGAAGGTACTCATTTCATTAATAAAAGTTTATCTGCTATGCTTTCCAAGTACAACATCAACCATAAGGTCTCAACTGCATACCATCCACAAACAATGGGCTGGCTGAGCTCTCAAACAGATAAGTAAAAAGTGTGTTGGAAAAAGTGGTGAATACCACTAGGAAAGATTGGTCCAAACACTTGGATGACTCTTTGTGGGCTTATAGGACAGCCTATAAAACACCCTTAGGAATGTCCCCACACAGGTTGATTTTTGGTAAGGCCTGTCACTTGCCTTTGGAAATGGAGTATAAAGCTTATTGTGCAACTCGGAAGCTGAACTTTGACCCTAAAGCAAGTGGAGAAAAGAGGATCTTGCAGTTGAATGAATTTGAGGAGCTGAGACTGCAGAGCTGTGAGAATGCCAAGATTTACAAAGAAAAGGTGAACAGGTGGCATGACAACAAGATTGCAGACAGGACTTTAGAAGTAGGGCATCAGGTGTTACTCTTCAATACCATGCTGAGATTATTTCTTGGAAAGCTCGAGTCAAGGTGGTCAGGTCCATTCACTGTTGTGAAAGTGTAGGTACTATGGAGTTGTGGAACTGAAAAATGAGAGTACAAGGAATGTCTTAAAAGTCAATGGCCAGAGGTGAAACATTACTATGGAGGATGCATGGAGAGAGGGAAAGCTTCCACCCAAGTCCAGGAACCGTGAACAAGAGGTAACCTAAGTCACCATGAGGAATAGATGAAGCATGTGGTGATAGATTAGGAATATTTTTTTTAGTATTGCAATTTTAATTTTGTTGAGTTTTACTTTTATGCCTAGTTAAATTTATTTTTGCTTTGCTAAATTTTTCTGTGAGGAGTCATGCTACAACCTGTGAATAACATGAATATAGTGTGATTTAGATTTTAATTGAGTTGTAGTTAGGATTTTAATTTTTGCAGTTTCTTTTTTAATATTATTGTTGGTCTCCGTTCCAAGTAAAAAAAAAAAAAAGAAATTATAATTGGTAAAAGGGGAGAAAAACTGTAGCAAGGGTGGTGTGGCTGAAAAAGAGCCGTTGAAAAGAGAGAGTGTGACATAAGCATGGGAATCACCCATGCGAATGACAGTTTTTGGCTAATTTCCCTTTTAGAAATTTAAATCCTGCCCTTTCAAGGATATTCGAAAAGTTTCCTTATTCAAGAGTTTTTTCTCTTTGGGGTCTTTTTGAATACATGGAAATTCTTCAAGTTCTCTTGAGCTTTTTGCGAAGAAACGTTTACAAGGTTCCTGCTCAAGGTTTTCTGTTTCAAGAAATCACACTCCATTTTAAGAGTTGTAAAAACATTTAGAAGATTGGAGTGTTCTTCCTTTAGTTTGGCCAGTTCCTCACCGATAGATCGAGATTTTTCAATCTCATTGGTCAAAACTGAAATTTGCACTCCCAGCGAGGAGTTTTCACCAGCTAAAGCATTTTTAAGAATTTTAAAAATTCTCTAGATAAAAAAGATCATGGGAAACATCTTCTAAATCAGAACAATACAATTCAAAATCCTCTAATATGTGTGCAGAGAGAATTGAAAATAGTAGGGAGTTTGTTACCTCGTCACCAATTGCGGTTAAGGCCATTTCTACTTCTGCACCATCGTCGTTTCCTTCCTCGATGGCGGCTAATAATACTTGTAGAGCTTCTTCATCTGACTCTACGTCTGAAGTCATGTATCCATCGTTATTGTTGGGTATGTCGGGCACCTCTGTTCTTGACAACATTGCTTTTGCAACGGCCCTTGAAGCTCTTTGCTCAAAGATTTGTTGAGCCTTTATCTCTCCTCTTTGTCCAAACGTGGACAGTCGAACTTGAGGTTGTTTGGAGAGCCGCATTTGAAGCAAGACCGAGGTGATCTCTCCACGAATCTCTTGTCCTCTGTTTTAGGAGCATTCGTCATAGCCTTTGCTTTCTCCAAGAGCTTGGCAAACTTCTTCATTTGCTCGTCAAGCTCTTCTACGGAGCTCTCTCCTTCCATCTAGTAGGAGGTTGAAGTGGAGGGTGTCTCTTTCACCAGGTTTGACTGACCAGCTGGTCTGTCAGTTTGAAAATGGTTTCCTTACCCTCCACTTGGTATCTTTCTCCACGAAGTATGCTGCGTCTTCATGATGGTGAGTTGGTGAGCTAGCCACTCGAACGACTTCATTCTTGTTCACCATTTGGATGTTCCACTCGTGAACTTGGATTTGAGAAAACAACTCATTTATAGAGATCTTGGAAAGATCTTTCTCCTTCAGACTGGTTTCCTTCACGAACCAGTCCTCCTTAGGCATTTTGGACAGATTTTGCGTTAAGATCCGTTTTTGAGTATACTTTGTCCAGTGCCTTGAGCTAGCTCATGATCATGTTGAATCTTGCCTCCATAGATTTGAACTTTTCCCTGGGAAGCATCTGGAAAGATTTGTATTTGTCAACACGGACCTAGAGCTTGTTTCGCTTCATTTGCTCTATCTCTTGACACAAGCCTCCAAGGTAGTCCTAGACTTCTTTATTGTTGTCGAACTGCATAACTTCATCGACAAGTGCCTCTAGTAGAGCTGACAGAATCAACTCATGAGCAATGGAGTCCAGTAGGGCGCGTCGTTTGTCCTTCGGTGACCATTCTTCGTAGGGCTTCTTCATCATCTCCGGGCCATCCTCACCTCCAATTTGGGAGTTGACCTTCTTGATCTTTATTGGTAAATGCTCGATGATGTCAACCATATCTGGATATATGATCTTCAGTTGGATGGTGGACCACTTCTTCCAGATGGCGAACTTCTCCGCCGAATATGGTGGAAGCTTTGCGATATTAATCATCGAAGTTGTTAGGAATATTGTTAGAAATACAATAACCCCTTAGTGTTAATTGTATGTAGATTAGTTTTGGTGCATCAAAGCTCAAGTCAATCTAGTTTCTAGCAACTTCGTATCGAGTCGAATTGTAAAAGTCATTATAGGATTACTTGAGTTGTAATAGAACTAGAATAGAAGATCAAAGAATGATGAAAGGATCAACACATTTGAAGATCGATGAGTGTTGAAGCAATCAACATGTTTGAAGATTGCTGAAGATGCTAGTAAAAGGCTTGCAAACTCTGAAGAATGATGGACACGCCTAAAAGAGTGCTGAAGGATTGAAGCAAACATGTTGCTAAAATCTCAGCAAGACTGCTGAGATATCAGAAGACTACCAACTGCCAGCAAACGCACAATATCAATCAACACACAATACGAAGCCGTGAATCAGAAGGATCCAAATCATAGAAAACCCGATAAATTAGAGTGAAGGATAATCAACAGACACAAAGAAGGTTTCCAGATTCAAGCTGAAAGATCCATTCTGACAAAGACGACTAAAATAAGGAGATCGCCAATCAGAGAGAAGGGGGACCTGAAGAGTCTCTGCGCTTCGCAGAAAAAGAAGGATGGATATTGGCGAGCAGACACTCTGAGTCTAACGGATAAGATTCAAACAGCCGTTTGAATCTTCACCTATAAATAGGTGTCATCGAAGAGAGATTCAGAGGTTCACAAAAATTCTATAATAAAGAAAATAGAAGATATCTTAAAACTCTCAATACACATGCGAACTCACATCCGAGCTTGTACTTGATTGAAGTTTTGCATAAGCTTTCACACTCAAGCTCGAGACCTTTGAAGTTTCTTCGTAGGTTATCATTGGGATTCTTTCTATCCTTGAAAGAATCTAGCAATCACTTTGCTCTGCAAGCGTGATTATCACGGGATACTGCCAAAACACGGAAAGGTTCTGGGAAGAACTATAAAACTCCCAAATATCGACGTCCAAGGAGAAGGGAGGTTTGTCCTCACTCTAAGGAGTGTCAAAAGTGAAGATTGAAGACCGAGGTGCTTGAAGATGCGCGCTGACCACATGGAGGAGTTGCTCAACGTTAGAGATCAAGCCTCACCTTGTAATCAGTCTATAGTGAATTTTCAGTCAGGAGGACTAAAGAGTGGACGTAGAACAATTGCTCGAATCACTATAAACCCCGTGTTCATTTACTTCTTTCATTTCATTTCATTGCGTATTGTTTACATATATTATTAATCTGCTCTCTAGACAACAAAAAATGAGTGCAAGGAAATGGATCTGGTCCTTAGCGACTCAAAGCATTTCAGTCTGTAAAGACCGACCTGCTCTAATACCACTTATTAGCCAGTATATATAATGTGCTGTGAAAATTTCAAGATCAAAACTTGCACTCACAAAGTAGTGGTTCTTGACCAATTTATGTTCCTGAAAACACTTTGGCAGCGAGCAGTGAGATTATTGGTTCAGTTCGAGTATACTGTAACACTAAAATGTGTTGAGTTTTAAAAACCTTGTAGAAATGTAAAAAATAGTAAAAGGAAAGGAATTTATAGATGTTTTTAGCCTAAAGTCATACGTCATCTCTTCAGACCTTTGTAGGAAAATTCACGAAGCTTCAGTTACAGACGAGTCTCGCGATCTTTCGCTAGCTGGTAGATGTCAGTGTCTACCATTCCACTAGCTCACTCGTCTAGGCCTCTAGTCCCTTTGGCTTTGCAGATTTGGAGTGTGAGCACACCACACAGCCTCCTCCTCCGGAGTTGAGAGCTTTATAGTTCCTCCCAAACTGTCGAACTGTTTGGCTAGACGCATGTAAGAATCATTGCTAGAGATCTGTAGTGACTACTGTATTCTTTATAGGAGAGAAAGAATACCGAATAAATCTAGCTGAGAAGCTACGAGTCTCGTGTTCAATGAATGACACACGAAAGGCTTAGAGATAGCCTTGATGATAGAAACGGTCGAGTTTTTACTTGAGTAGAGTTTTGGTACTTTTCTTCATTTCTATATTTGATTATTTTGAGTTCTTCGTGTATTTATAGATGAAGTGTGAGAAATTTAAATTGTAGACGTTTAGAGACATAGGAGCGATGTTCAATTTGATGTGTCTCTTTTATGACAGGAGCAGGGCGCTTTTCCTGAGGTTTGGCACCTGCTTCGTCCTTTTCTGATACATGATGTCGACATTCTGCTTTTGTGTCAGAACGGCTCTGCCAGTCCGATGAATCTTAACTGGTTGGTGCTTCATCAGTCTTTAATGAATCTCCAAACTTAAAGACTGGTCTTCGGTGATTCTTCTGACTTGTTCTCTTTATCGCTTCGTGCGAGTAGGAACTGACTTTTTAAACTGGAGATCATCCAAGCTGGTGTCGTCTGTCAGTTTCTCTTAGTCATTAGCTCCAAACTGGTAGGTGGTCTCTCCTTACTCATCACGATATAAACTGGGGCTTCGTATTTCCACAAAGTTTGTCTCGATCATCTTTGTCAGTTCTTTTACAACTCGATAACTTTACAAGTTTGTGAACTTAACTAATCTGGACACACTTCTAACTTGGTGCTTTATATACAAGCTTTTAACATATCAAAACAACAACTAGGTAGGAATACTTCCTAACAGGTTGACCTTGCGGCTTGATGGGCTTTGCTAATTAATGGGCCTTCGCCGGGATCGTTTGATCATTGATCTCAATTATATATATATATATATATAGGATGGATCATGTAAAAAAAAATCCCCCTGTGAGAAAAAAGAATGAATCATATCCATCAGATCTAAAAAATCAATGATTGATATTGAATCAAGCAACAACTAAAACGCAATGAAGCAACAAAATAATCAAGCAACAACTAAAGCACAATCAAGCAACATTGCAATCAAGCAACGACCTGAATACAATCAAGCAATGCCGTGAATGCAATCAAGCATCTTTCTCATTTTCTCACGTTAAGAGTTTTCTCATTGGATCCGCTCCCTATATATATGTATATATATATATAAAGAGTGGATCCGATAAGAAAAAGTCTCCAATGAGAAAATAAAACGTTGTTTGATTATGCTTACAATATTGCTTGATTGTGTTTTAATTGTTGCTTGATTGCACACCAATCATTAATTTATTTAGATCCAATGAATAAAAATCATGTTTTTTTCATGGGGAAATTTATTCTTATTTGATCCCTTCCCTATCTGCATAAATATATAATAACTTATTTATTTATATTCCATCGCAAAACTTTATGAAAGCTTCATGGACATTGTTTTGCAGCCACATAACAAACTAATGAAAAAATAAATATCCTTAAAAAAACTGAAATATAGGGGCGAAAACGGGAAAAAGACTTATTTCTGTTTTCGACCATTTTGTGAGTAAATAAATATGTATATTTGTCATAATACTTTTTCAAGCACTATAATTATTATTCCATTTACCAAACGTTTCTCGACAAAAATGATTGTATAGTTTACACCGATGTCTCATGACATTTAGATAATATCAATTTACAGTTGATCTATCTATCTATTAGGCATATTCTTATTTCTTTTTCGAGGAAGATTTTGAATTGATCAATTTGTTTTTATATTTACAATTTTATGAACTTTCGGTGTGATTCAAATTTTAAATCCTTTTTTTTTTTCAAATAGAATTTTTAATCATTTTTTTACTGTTGCATATGATACTCTTTTCCAATAATAACTTTTATACGTTTTTTCAATTTGAATAGTTAAAATATACTCCTTCCACCCCAATTTATTAGTCCTACTTTCCTTTTCGGTCTGTCTTATTTATTAGTCTCATTTCCTAAAATGACAAACTCTTTCACACTCACTAATAAAATATTAATTCCACTACACTCATAAATATTGGTTACTGTGTCATTTCACTTTGGGACGGAGGGAGTATTATTTATCTAGTTTTTTATATTTAAATATGTTTTAATTTCGTGATTCATATAAATATTACTGTATTCATTATTCACTAAAAAAAGTTAATACTAAATTCAATTATATGACCTTAAGCTTAATAATAAATTGTTGGGTTTGACAAACTCATGTCCCACATCGGGTAGAGAAGAAATAGAGTCTTTGTATATAAGAGTCCAACCAACTCTATTAGTATGAGGTGTCCAAATGCAAAACCGTGAAGGCTTTGGCCTAAAGTGACAATATTTTACTAATGTTCGAATTGTCGGTCCCTCAACAGAATGGTGGTCAAGCAGTGAGTCTCGTTGGTTTACAACGGTGCAAGATGAGTTGAGATTGATTAAGGCTCGAGGTGTGAGGAAGCCCTCAACAAAACCCTATACAATGGTGGTTAAGCGACGGGTCCCCATACAATGATGGTTAGGCGGTGGGTCCCCGTTAGTTGATGGCGGTACAAGATGAATTGTGATCGAGGGGAAGGACTAGGGGTGTTCGCGGTTTGGCCGAAACCGTTTAAACCGGCCAAACCGGATTTATTTGACCGGTTTGGCCGGTTGTTATTTCATTTTTCAAACTGGTAGTTTGAAAAAATCAAAACCGGTCAAAATCGATTCGGTTCCAGTTTGGTGGCCCAAATCGGCCGTTTCGGCCGGACCGGCCATATATATATATATATATATATATATATATATAT
>JAPKLW010000650.1:188927-203615 GCA_026898455.1 Plectranthus barbatus
GGTGGAGCTTAGGTACTCTTATTGACAGGGGTTTGATCCTTTCTTGTTTTATTTTTGCTGCCAATTTTTTTAAAAAACCTAAAACACAAATTTATTTACTACATTTTAAATTAAAATCATGTATTCTTTTATATTTATGTTAATTCAATTAGTAACTGTAATTTTAATTTATTTTGTAGTTGAACTATTGACTTTTTTAATTTATATTTTGTTTTTTAGAACTTTATATTATTGCTATGAAATGTAGTTTTTATTTTGAAATGAAGTGTAGATTTTATTTTGAAATATATAGTGCATTGTACAACTTTAGAACATGTTTCATTTTAACCGCAAAAACCGGCCGGACCGAACCGTTTTTATATGGTTTGGCCGGTTTGGTTTGGCTAAATTGTTCGGCCGGTTTGGTTTGGAAAAATCTCAAACCGTACCTATTGATTTGGCCGAGATTTTCCTCCGAAACCGGCCAAACCGGACCGCGAACACCCCTAGGAAGGACACATAATTGTGGTCCTTGGTTTGACGGGAGGATTTTTGGGTTTAGCAAACTCATATCCCACATCGGATAAAGAAGGAATGAATTCTCTATATATAAGAGTCCACCTAATTCCATTAGTATGAGATCTTTCGGGATAGAGATGTCCAAATACAAAATCGTAAGGATTTTGACCCAAAGTATACAATATCATACTAATATTTGAGATGTCCGTCCCTCAATAGAAATCATGAACTTCAATTTTAGAGGTAGAATATAGTTGTTATAATTATGAAAGAAATACTAATATGCGATGTTACTTAATTAACTAACACATTAACTAACACATCTAACTTCATGCTAGTCCTATTGATCTGGGCAATTAGATCAAAACTCAGCTTAAATTAATATCTTTATTTTAAATCAATTTAAATATGTTATTTAATTGGAGAGGAAGTATTCTCAATATTAGTACATATGGTGGTAAAAATAAATCATACATTGAACACCAAATTAAAAATCGGGAACATCTTCAACCCGGAATCATCAAGTTGTCTAGATCGGATCGAATCAAATAACGAATTAGTATTAAAATATTTTGATCTAAAAAAAATTCAAAACTAAATAAGCTAGACCGAATAGTTTGATGCTCTATAGAACCAAGTTCATAGACTGATTCATTTGCCCAATCGACGTAATTAATATTTATATTAGATTTTTTTGTTATAATTATATTATTAAAAAACAACTCTAATATTGATGATCATCATTTTTTAATCAAATCGTAATTTATATAGTTGAAACATGCTTATAAACTAATGAAATACTCCCTTTGTCCCTTGACATTAATCTCATTTGCTTTTGGCACTGGTATTAATGTTTGTGAGTGTAGTTGAGTTAATATTTTATTGGTATGAGGAGATTTTTTTTCCATTTTAGGAAATGAGACTAATTCTGCGGGACAAACGAAAATGAAAAATGAGACAAATGCCAAGGGACGGAAGGAGTAAGAAAAATGATGTAATTTGAATGTTTAAATTGATGAATGAACAGAATTTACAATTTTTTTTGAATTTCTTATTTTTAAGTGAGTAATATTTTATATATTATCTTGTTTAGAAAATGATGAGAGATGTTAAAATCTAATACCATAAAAATCTAATAAAATCATAAGTATAAAAAATAAGTCTATAAATTCAAATACAAAAAATATGCAATAAAAAATCCAGTTTTGCCAAGTACCCATTGCGACAACATTAATGAGAATGCATGGAAGAAATGTAATAGAATATAACTTGAAAAAACAAAAGCACTAAATGTATAGTGCAGATTTCATGAATTGTCACATTCTTCCTCAACAATATATCTAAAAACATAGCATAAATACTCCATTTATCCCCCTCAATCTCTTCCTATCATCTTATTAATTTCCCAAACAGCAATGGATTCTCTCTCATCATCTTTTCTCCCGACATTTCAAATCGTTCACTCCAAAAACACCACCACAAAAACACCCGTTCTCCTCAAAGTCTCATCAGTTCAGATTGAAGACAGGCCACCACCCACCACAACAAGGCGCCGGCCGCCGCAACTACCCAAGAAATCTACAAAGTCCCCACCTCCCACTCCACCGCAGCAAACAAGAAAAGCAGCGGACCCGCCGTCTCTCCCGGCGACCATATTCAATGCAGTCGACAATTTCATCAACACAGTCATTGATCCTCCCATCAAGTCGGCCGTCGATCCGAGGTACGTACTCTCCGACAACTTTGCCCCGGTGGATGAGCTGCCCCCCACCGAATGTCAGGTGGTGGAAGGCGCCCTCCCGCCGTCCCTCGACGGTGCGTACATCCGCAACGGCCCGAATCCCCAGTTCCTTCCCCGCGGCCCCTACCACCTCTTCGACGGCGACGGCATGCTCCACGCCATCACCATCTCCGACGGCAAAGCCACTCTCTGCAGCCGTTTTGTTCAGACAAACAAATACAAAGTCGAACGCGAAAAGGGCTTCCCCGTCATTCCAAATGTCTTCTCCGGCTTCAATGGCCTTCCAGCCGCGGCGGCGCGCGGCGCCGTTACTGCGGCTCGTTTGATCACCGGCCAATTCGATCCAACAAAAGGAATTGGCTTGGCGAACACTAGCTTAGCCATGATCGGCGGCCGTCTCTACGCTCTAGGGGAATCGGATCTTCCCTACTCAGTGAGAGTAGACAGGAAGGGCGAAATTCACACCATCGGTCGCCATGATTTCGACGGCAAGCTCATCATGAGCATGACGGCGCATCCCAAAACGGACCTCGAAACCGGTGAAACCTTCGCCTTCCGTTACGGGCCGACGCCGCCGTTTTTAACCTATTTCAGAATCAATGCGAACGGCGAGAAACAGCCGGACGTGCCAGTTTTCTCCATGACGAGCCCCGCATTTCTGCACGACTTCGCCATCACGAAAAAATACGCCATCTTCAATGAGATTCAGGTGGGGATGAACCCATTGGAGATGATGAGCGGCGGCTCTCCGGTGGGGGCGAACCCAAGCAAAGTACCGCGGATTGGCGTTTTGCCGAGGTACGCCAAGGATGAGTCGGAAATACGGTGGTATGAGGTGCCGGGATTCAATTCGATTCACGCAATTAACGCTTGGGAGGAAGACGGCGGCGACACGGTGGTGGTGGTGGCGCCAAATATACTGTCGGTGGAGCATATGTTAGAGCGGTTGGATCTGGTACACGCGTCCGTTGAGAAACTTACAATTGATCTAAAAAACGGCACCGTTTCGCGCCACCCGGTCTCCACCAGAAATTTAGATTTCGGAGTCATTAATCCCGCCTACATGGGAAGGAAGCACAAGTAAGTATTACTATTTCATTTCATTTTTACTTGTACATTTTAAATTATAATTAATGTATTTATATATATAAAAAATATAATATTTTTAATTCATAATTTAAAAGATAATTTAATTACCGACTTCAAATTGGAAGGATAAATTTTCAATCAAAGATCCTTAATATTCACAATCGAGAACTTTATTAAAAATTTTGAGACCTTATTTTTTGAGATATTAAATTTTGAGATCTTAAACAAATAATTAAATGATTTTTGGAATCATAAACTGATAAATAGTGCTAATTTAATCTTTGTTTCATTGGAATGGGCCAAATCAGATATGTGTACGCAGCCGTGGGGGACCCAATGCCAAAAGTAACAGGGGTGGTGAAGCTGGACGTGTCGGCCTCGGAGGAGGACCGCCGCGATTGCATAGTAGCCACCCGGATGTTCGGGCCGGGCTGCTTCGCCGGTGAGCCATTTTTCGTGGCTCGCCAACCAGATAATCCAAATGCCGACGAGGATGACGGCTATGTGGTGACTTACGTTCATAATGAAAATACAGGAGAGTCAAGATTCTTGGTGATGGATGCAAAGTCTCCTAATCTAGAAACCGTCGCCGCCGTCAGGCTGCCCCGCCGCGTCCCCTACGGCTTCCACGGTCTTTTCGTCCGTAAGAGCGACCTTACTAAGCTGTGAAGTATATATATACAATAATAAAGAGGATGGTAATATTAATGATTCCTTCAAATTGTAGAGATCGATGTACAAGAGTGTGTTTTGGATGTGTATATGTATATCATTTTCTTTTTCTTCTTTATTCTTTTCATATATGTATATTTGAAGAAATATTTATACAAACCACATTGAGATATCGTGTGGTGTAGAGCGCAAATCTCACTACAAGAAAAAAAATAACAATGGTTAAAAAGTGTTGTAGTAAGACATTTAGAAGTGTTGTCGTAAGTGGTGTTGTAGTAAGTTGGTGCTCAAAGAAAACGTTTTTCGTTTCTCGAAAAGATAACGAGTTTAAAATTGTTGTATTTTAAATAATTATCTTTTCTTCAACATAAAAAAATGGGTATTGATCCCTATACTTCTCACATGTGACGCAAGTGGCCTACCATCTAAGCTACATAAAAAATTATATTTTTCTTATATAATTTAATATTATAATTATTTACGTATCTTTAATCTAACTCAAATAAATTAATAGATGTTTATTTGGTCATTTCATATTTTATAATTAGTTTAAAAATTGAAGTTATTTTTAACACTTCATATATTTCTTTGAATAATTATTTAAATGTACTTATTTAATTTCTCTGAGTTATTTATTTAAAATTCACATATCCACACGTTTCAAAGGTAATTCAAACCCATCATCTTTTAGTTACTGACATGATGATTTAACCACAACGCACAATTATTATTTTAGTAGCAAACAATATTGACAAAATCTCCTACTTTCTAATAATGGTGTTCTATTTTATATTTAATTATCTTATGTCCTCAATTTAGTTGTTATTTTTACAAAAATAAAAACTAAGTATAATACAATATAATAAAAACTATTAAATGTGCTCAATATATTGTTTAACTCTTACAAACATTACTGAGTATTTTTATCAATTAAAAAAATTAGATTAACAACACACATTTGAAACTGTTGTCTTTTTTAAAATAGACAACACGTAAGCAACAATAGAGTAAAAATGTTGTCTTTTCTATAATTGACAACATATAAACTACAACAGTAGTGTAAAATTGTTGTGTTTTCAATAATAGACAACACGTAAATAACAGTACTAGTGTAAAATTATTGTCTTTTGGGATAAAGGTCAATTTAGCCCTTCGACTATTCTGACTGGATCACTTTAGCCCCTCCTTGACTATTTGGCTCAATTAAGCCCTTTAACTTTAAAAAGTGGCTCAATCTAACCCCTCAACTTAAAAAATGACTGTTTTACCCTGATTGAGAAAGGAGATAATATTTATTTATTTTATGATTTTATCTTAGTTTTATATTTATTACTTTTATATTACTTAAGCTATTTTTTATTTGTACTTTTAATTTGTATAAATAAGAATTTTTGAAATAATAAATATATCTATAAGAAAATTAATCTGGAATACAAGTTAATTTAATTTGAAAACTAAAGTAAAATAAATAAGAATTATCGATAGTTTATAATAAAAAAATTTATTTATAACATCAATTAGATTGATATTTAATTTATTAAATATAATTTATACACCAATAAATTGTATTTTAGTTGAAGCTAAAATAATAAAAAAAAATAAGCATAAATATACTACAAAAATGAGCTAAAATAAATTTAGCAATCAGTGCCGAGATATTTAATAATAATAATAATAATGAAATATAAGATATAAATAATAATTATATTGTAAGCTGTTTTTTTTTATTTAAGCTTCAACAACTTCAAACCGTATAATATTATATTTAGAAGTATAAATTTTATTATTAAAAAAAATGTGTTGTCGATTGATTAGGTGGTCTCATATTTACCGTCAAGATATTATGAGAGTCTAATTTTTAATATATAGGAAAATAATTAATTTTTTACATTAAAATAAAATATTGACTTCAAAAAATTGGTAAATACTTATACTATTATTTATAATTATTTATGAATGACATATTAATATTTTGGTGTTGATTTAATAAGATAATTTAATACATTTGTTTTAGCTAAAAATAATAGTTAAGTATTTTTTTAGCTTATACAAATTATATTAAATATTTTTAATTATACTAATTAAATTATAAATAAAAATAAGTAAAGTAATATAAAAATAATAAATAATCTATCAACAAAGATAAAACCATAAAATAAATAAATATTATCTTATTTCTTAATCAGGGTAAAACAGTCATTTTTTAAGTTGAGGGGTTAGATTGATCCACTTTTTAAAGTTAAAGGGCTTAATTGAGCCAAATAGTCAAGGAAGGGTTAAATTGATCCTGTCAGAATAGTCGAAGGGTTAAATTGACCCTTGTCCCTTGTCTTTTTGATAATAGACAACACTTAAACAACAACAGTAGTATATGTAAAACCGTTGTTTTTTCGATAAAAGACAACAAGTAAACAACAATATTAGTAAAAAATTATTGTCTTTTAGCGTATTTTTTAGCGATTGTTGTCTTTTCGATAATATATAACACGTAAACAACAACACTAGTATAGAACTGTTGTCTTTTAGCATTTTTTTCTACTAAAAGACTACACTTTTATTTACAACAACACTTTTTAAATCTACAATAATATTTTTTAATGAAAAATATTACCTTTTTAGTATTGTTCAATATTTTTGTTGTAGTGCTTGGTTCACAAAATGGATTAATGTGGTTGATAGCCCCACCCATTCACCTCTATTTCACTAAATTGAAAGATATGAAATGGATATTTTTATTAATTAGTAGAATAGAATGACCGCCAATTAGTTGTAATTAGTCTATTGTAATACTACTTGATGTAGGATTATAAATAAACTAAAATGTTTGTGAGCTATTTGAATTGTGATTTGATAAAAGCTCGTTTGAATTTATTTAATAAAACTTATTTATTATAATACGAATCAATCTTGAGCTTTATAGTATTCGACTCATGAGCAAGTTCGTAAGTTAAAATTAATAAAAATATAAAATTATTGATTTTATAAAATTAAAATTTCATAATTTAGAAGTAACAAGAATATGTTATTATTTTTGGATTAAATATTTTTTCTTCCAAAAATAAATATTGAATATATTCTAAATTTAGAAAATTTGTCTAGGCTCGAACAAATTCGTAATCTTAAAAATATTCGATAAAAAAGTTCCAAGCTCGACTTAATAATAATCATGTCAAACTTGAACATAAAATTATTCAATTTGATCGAGTTTGATTGCACCCCTAACAGAGTATAATTTTAGGATACGAGATTAAAACTCTCAAAAGTCAAAGCTCAAATGAATAAACTAGGGGCGATGAAAATAAATTGTATAATCCCTTGTGACTTCTGCGATGTGGGCCTCGGTCCCTATAGAAGTTGGCGGTTCGCGATAGCTTAATTTCGTGTCCCAACACTATTAGTCGAGGCTGGTGGAGTACGCAACATTATTGAAAAATAAATTTTCAATCAAGATCCTTAATATTCACAATCGAGAACCTTATTACAATTTTGAGACCGATCTTAAATTGATAATTTAATCATGTTTCATTGCGATCAGATATGTGTACGCAGTCATGGGAGACCCAATGCCAAAAGTAACTGGAGTGGTGAAGCTGGATGTGTCGGCCTCGGAGGAGGACCGACGCAATTGCATAATGCATAGTAGCCACCCGGATGTTAAGGGGCGGGCTGCTTCGCCGGCGAGCCATTTTTCGTGTCTCTCCAACCGGAGAATCCCAATGCCGACGAGGATGATGGCTATGTGATAGACATGGCCATTTGGGCCCGGAACCGAATGAACCTGCCCGGCACCGGACCCTATTCTAGACGGGCCAGTTCCGGTTCCAATATTTCAGGCCCGCGGAACCGTCGGTTCGGAACCGGCTGAACCGGCGGTTCCAATATTTTTTTTTAATTTTTAAAAATATTATAAAAAATGCATGAATGAGGATTGAACTCTGGACCTCTAATTCTATTCCTAAGCATCTATCCATTGAACTATGTCATCATAGTTGAACCAAAAGTCTTGTTAAATATATAAGCTCTTGTAAATACGAGATTATTATAAGTAATTCTTATTTTTTAATATTTCTTATGTATTATTAAACAATAATACTAATATCCTTAAATAAGATATATAATTGAAAAACATAATTAATTTTTCAATGGATTCTTAAAATTCATACTAATGTTATTGATAAGTTAAAAGAGGTTCAAAACTATCACATGAATAATGAACAACATACTATTAAATCTAAAATCTTAATATTTACTAAAAATATTATATCAAACCAATGAAATTGATTGTTAAAATATTATTGCATCTTATACGTTATAATATATCTCATATAACAATAGATTGATTCATAATAAGTATGAACTTTTTAAGATTGATACTAACTTAAAAGTAAATCTTAAATTAATGGATAATATATCATATTTATTTATACTAACTTTTAAGAATATTATTTTAATTGAATGTTATTTAGTTTACAAGTATACGATTTAATACAAAGATTGGATTAAAAATATAAAATGAATGCACAAAGAATTAAAGAGGTTTTTAATTTTCATACATACTAATTTAACTCAAAGGTTATATTATAAAAAATGATAATATATGTCATTATAATCTTTTTATTTAATAATTAATAGATAACAAATCTAAACTTGTAAAAATGTTACTAATTTTAATATTAAGTATTGAAAAATGCATAATATATCATACTATTATATATTATAACTTATAAGTTATAACATATTTCACATTATAATTATAATTAATTTATAAAGGTAATAGTTTTATTCATTTTAGATCAAACTTATACCATCCAAGGATTTGTAGCCTAGTGGATAAGTGATTTCTAAATTTAATGGAGGTGATAGGTTCAAATCCTCTTCTTTACATTTTAAATTTTTTTTTTAAAAAAAAAGAAACCGGCCAACCCGCTAGTTTTAGCCGCAACCGGGTCAAAAACCAGAACCGTCCTCCATATTAGGCGGGCCGGTTCAGGGCCCAGGTTTCTGGAACCGCCGGTTCGGCCCGTGGGCATCTCTACTATGTGGTGACTTACGTTCATAAGGAAAATACAGGAGAGTCAAGATTCTTGGTGATGGATGCTAATTGCTAAGTCACCTAATCTTGACACCGTCGCCGCCGTTAGGCTCCCCTGCCGCGTCGTCCCCTACGGCTTCCACAAACTTTTCATTCGTTTGAACGACCTTAGTAAGCTGTGAAATATATTATGTATACAAGTATAAAGAGGGTGGTTATATTAATGATTTCTTCAAATTGTAGATTAATTAATGTGCATGTAGAGATTGATGTACAAGTGTGTTTTCGATGTGTATACTTATATCGATTTTTTTTTTTTCATATATTGAAGAAATATGTATACAAATCACATTGTGAGATACCGTGTCGTGGACGGTTAGAGAGCAAATCTTGGTGCACAAAAATGGATTATTAATGTGGCTGATAGCCCCTACATATTCACTAAATTGAAAGATATGAAATGGATATTTTAATTAATTAGTAGAATAGAATGAACGCAAATCAGTTGTAATTAGTCTGTGGATAAATAGTGGATAACACTGTAAATTATTGAAATTTTTTAAAAAATACCCCAATCTATTTCTATTAGTTAAAAATATCATAATCCTTACTCTCGTCTATAAATTAAGAATTGTTTTAAGAATTATACACGACTCTCGATATTATTTAGTTTAAAAATTAATAATTATCTTGAAATAAACATATTAATTAACGTGATTAATTATTATTAATTAACAAGTGGGTCCCATATGAAATAATTGCCCGTAACAAAACTGTATTCTTGATTAGTATTTTAATTATTGATTTCATTAATTAATAATAATAATTAATCATGTTCATTAATATGTTTGTTTCAAGATAATTATTAATTCTTAAACTAAATAATATCAAAAGTCATGTATAATTCTTAATCATGTTAATTAATATATGATTCTTAAAAATAATTATTAATCATGTTAATTAATAATATTGAGAGTCATTACTACAGATTAATTCATTTATTTTTTATGTGTTAATATAGTCTAACCGTGTATTAATTATCCAGATTGAGGCCGTATGTTGAGGCTGAAAATTATGAATGCCCATTTAAATCGCAAACCCAAGCCCATTTGATACATGGGCTGACCATCGGGCCGAAAAATCCATTATCATAGGTCGAACAAAATGTTTCGAGCTATTTGATCCATGAAGAGTTGAAATCAGAGGTCGACATATGAGGCGGTCATTATGATTTCGAGCTGTGAAAGATTCAAAATTATGGTTCGATATTAAAAGCGTGTTTAAATAGGGAAGAACGGGTCTTTTTGATCGTGAAACGAATAAATCAGTAATAAAGCACGGCGGAAATCACGGAGTTCAAGAGTGAAGCGTTATTCCAAAAATGGCTATATATATTTCTGGAAGAACATGATCTGAGGAAGAGGAAAAAGTGAGAATAATCGCAACAAAGTTATAGCTCGATATAGCACGATTTGTTCTGTATTTATTATGTTTTTAGCACTACTTATCTAGATTCGCATCTTTCCTTGTATTCGTTTAATCTTCCGTGATCAGAATTCCTACCTGCCATTTCAATATACGCATCAGATTATTTACCAATATTGTTGTTCTTGGGCTCCTCATCTCTTCACTAAAAACACCCACAACACCGTACATATAACATTCGCAGCATAGTCACCCACTCGAATTTCAATCATGTACTCTAATGTATGATATTTGTATATATTTTTTTAAAAAAAATAGCAAATATTGATTGTTTAACAAATAATATTTCAACAATCAAAAATACTAGTCGGTGATAATTCGTTTGGTATAATTCACAAGCGAAATTAAAGATTGGGGTATTTATAATAAAAATTAATACATTGGAGTATTTTTCTGAAAATATCAATAGATTAGGGTATTATCACATGTTGATTTGCCACGTGGGTGCCACATGGAATGCCACGTGGCATTTAACGGCTGAATCGTCACAAACTAACGGTGTTAATATATTTTGGTATAATTCATACACGGAAGTAAAGATTAGAGTATTTTTAACTAAGAAAAATAAATTGAGGTATTTTTCCAAAAACCTCAATAGTTTAGGATATTATCCCCTATTTACCCTTAGTCTATTGTATTATTTGTTGCCTTCCTGGGTAGAATTGTTAATAAACTAAACTTTTAGTGAACAAATCGGATTTCGGCTTGTTAAAAATTCATTCGAAATCATTAATGAACTTCTTTATTAAGGTTATCTCCAACCCGAAATACAAAACTCAAATCCAAAATGCAGTAAATATTAAATTAAACAATAATTTATCTCCAACCAAAACACCAAACTTAAACCCAAAAAAATATTCTCAGCATATTCTTTCTTATTTCCGCTTTTTATACTTTTCAAATACTACCAATATATTTATCAAATTTACTATTTAATCCCTTTATTAAATTCAATGAAATAAGTTGTTATAATATGATTAATCATTAACGATATAAAATATTATTAATATATAATTATAAATTTAATATTTATTTCAATAATAAAAATTAAATAAGCAAACAATTCAATAAAAAAAATTACAAAAATCAAAATAAAAAATCAACTTAAAAGGCAAAAAGAAAAAATTGAAAGAAAAAAAAATTCACAACTAAATAGGCGAGACAAAATATGAAACAAATACAAACAAAATGAGAAAGTTATGAAAAGAAAAGTTTAACAATAAAAGGACTTAGAATTAAATTTTAAAAAATTTTGCAGTATGTACATTAATTACTCAGATTTGAGCTGAGAGGGGAAAAAAACTCAATTTGGGTTGAGTTTTGGTTTGGGGTTGGGTTGGAGGTGGAAAAACTCCAAATTGGAGTTTGCAGTAGGGTTTTGGTGATGGACTTGAGAAGCTCTAAACAAATTAAATTTGAATTTTATAGTATTTGACTCATGATCTCTTATGCAAGTTCGTTAGCTAAAATTAGTATGAAATATCAAATTGTTAATTTTATGGAATTAATAGTTTTACGATTTGAGAGTAACAAGAATTAAATCTTTTTAATTATGAGGAAAATATAAATTTGAGTATGAATATATTTTTATTTTTGGATTAAATAAATTTTCTCTTAAAAAGATTTAAATATTTTAAATATATTCTAAATTTATGAAGCTTTTTTGAGACTCGACTAAATTCTTGAACTGGAAAGTATTTGATAAGAAAATCCGAAACTCCACTAAATAATACACTAAGTTAAATTTGAGTACAGAACTATTCAGCTCGATTCAATTTGATTGTACTCTGTAATTGAGTATAATTATAGGACTCGAGATTGAAATTCTCAAAGTTCAAATGAATATACTAGGGGCGACAAAACACGAAAGTAATTGAGATCGATTTTTGCTCAATTCCTGTTTCTTTGGTGATGTGATTTGTTATGGTTGAGCCTATCTTGTCAATTTCTTGTGGGCTTCTGTAGTGCGGGCCTTGGTTAGTGGGAGTTTTGCGTTGGCTTAATTTCATTCCTCAAATGCTACGAGTAGAGGCTGGTGGAGGACGCAAGATTATTATTTAATAATAGAGTTAATTAAAAAATATTTTGGAGTTGAAGTTATTAGATTATTATTAGAGCCAAAATCTATTCTAACAATTTGGTTAAATATAGTTCAATAAATAACCACCCTTATGAAAAATTCCATAAAATATTAAAAGTACATTTTCATCAATTTTTCTTCCACAAATACCCTTCAATTATTTCTCTTCTATTTCTTTCAAGTATATTCATTTTGTCTTTAAATGAGAATAGTCCATTACGACCATATCAGGCCCATCAAGCTTCCGTATAATGCAAAATTCAAACACGCACCAAATTATACCTTTTTGACCGGAATACCGTCTGGTATTTCCTCGCCGAATTTTACGGGCACCTCCCAACCACCGATCGCAATCTTTCTGCACGAAGACTCCTTCAACAACACTCAACACAACCTTGGTTCGTTTCCTACACCGGGTGTATGACAATCCTTTGGTTGTAAAGAAAATACGAATACAAGAAGAGATGAGCAAAAGATCTAGGGATCGTTTATTTCAAGAAATATAAATATTTATTACATAAGTAATCTCCTTTTGGGTGGAGACTAACTTGTTTAGCTACTCATGGTAGCTGAAGAACTTGCTCTCATAAAGAGAGAGAATAACTAAATATTAGAAGAGCAGAGAGGAAAGTTTATTTTCAGAATGAGAGAAAGAAAATTTAAGTTGCTTGATACCCTTTCCTCTTTGCTTCTGCCTCTTTATATAGAGGTTGAGTTGGCCGGATATTATCTTCATAATTGATTTGGCCCCGTTCCTCAATAATGCCTCTGAAAATCAGATGGACACATGTGCCCATTTTCTTATGTTGGTCCTGATTTAATCCTTCGCCATAGCTTTTGGCCTCCGATTCCCTGTGAGTGCTAGCACTGTTGCACCAGCTGCCCCTGCATTTGTTGTTGGCAAAACATAGCTGGCCCTTTATTTTGTTGTTTTGCGTCGACAACCATTATTGAAGCCATTATTTTCATTTGGCTCCTTCAGCTTGTGTGGTCCACTTTTGTTTTCTTGTAGATCAGAGAACCTGTAGATTCACATGGTTCTACTATTCTTTTGGCTTCCTTGGCATTTTTGCCAGTGGTACCTTGGACTCCCCATTTTTTGTCCGCTCTTCTTTCGGGCGAAACCCCTTTCTAGACTCTGGCTCCTCTTGATTTGGGCAATCAGAACAGATTCAGTTTGCCCAATGGCCAAAGTGGCTCATGTTGCAGTGTTTACGATGAGTTTCTTTGCTCACCGCAATCTTGTTCTCCCAGAGAAAAGACCTCTTCCTTCCGAATAAGTCTTCTGCAAATCTTGTAGTTCTTCCTATCATGGTATTTAACAAGAAAGGTCCTTTTGCCGAATTCTGGTAAAATTTGAATGGAAACTTGACTCTGTCTATCTCTGTAACACATACCCATAACTTCCAAGCTCGCCTTGTGGTAATTTGATCTTTAGTGACCGTGGCAATCAATGGGGTATCTTCTGTTGGAGCTTTGATGTTCTCCAAATCCCTGAATATTGGTCTTCGAAGCCTAGTATAATGGAAGGCCTCGTGATTCCCTTTTCCTGCTGGTTATGGTGCTGCAATAATGAAGTATAACACCAGAACATCACCTCGGCTAAGTTGGTCGTTATTAGCCCAGGTTTCATGAACCGCCTCCTGTATCCACTTCGATAGACACTTTAGTTATGCGAAGGCTGGTGACATGGTCTGAACTGAGGCTAATGCCCCAAAATCGTACCATTGCTTGACATCGTGTGGACTGGATCCTGACAGCATCCACACCCTTAGATATTTTCCAGAAACATCAACCCTGCATTTTGATGGGTTAAGTCCCTGTCGGGCGTAAAGTTTCTCCCAATTAGACTGATAAACTTGCCATGAAGAAACTTTAATTTTTTTATAGTTAATCTTAGAATTGCCTGCCAAAAGGCCTAAGATTAATCTCTCCCTGTTTAACCCCAGAGGTGTTGGGTTGGCTTGATGATTCAGGGTTGTACCCCTGATCCTCAATTTCTCTTGGGCCTGTGTTTCTGAAGAATCCACCGGCTTAGAGCTTGTGCTATGGGTATTCGATTCCCCTGCTTCCGTTTTATAGGTCGGTACT
>JAPKLW010000650.1:218615-312385 GCA_026898455.1 Plectranthus barbatus
TATATTTAGTTGATGTAGTATGTATAGTGTTAAATTATATGCATTATATATGCCTATTATAGTACATTATGTCTGTATTAATTTTATGTTTATTAACATGAATATTAGACATTACTTGTGAATATTACATTACATTGTCATTCTACGATGCAGTACATTATCTATTTCTGTTTTTTATATTTACTAGTTGTAGCATGTATAGTTTTAGAATTAGTATGTTCTCCATGATTTTTATAATCCATAATAACGTATAATATTATATTTTTAAATTTTCAGCAGATGAAGAACAAGAAAATGAATCTCCACATGAAGATGTGAACAATAATCCAGCAAGGAGAGCCAGGAGAAATGAATATCCGGAATTGCTCTATAGAACCAGTCCTAAGTGGTTAGTGGATGCACTGAGCGATATGACTGAAGAACAACAACAAGCTGTAACAGACATGGGGTTTGGGGCATTATTCAACATGAAGGTAACTAAAATACCAAGTAAGATAGCTCACTGGTGTGTGGCAAACTTTGAAACTCGGATTTGCAGCATAGTAATGCCCAACAAGAAAAAGATCCACATAACTGACCAAGATGTATGGCTAACATTGGGTATGCCAAAAGGAAAACATGAAGTAGTCAGGAAAAAATCTTGTTCAAAATCAAAGAGTGTTAAAGAGTGGGCGTCAAAAATTGGAAAAAAAAAATATGGAAAATAAAACCTGAAGATGTCATCGAAGCAATGAAATCGGACAATGATTGTGGAGACTGGTTTCGTTTGAACTTCATGGTTTTAGTAGAATGTTGTCTGCTTGAGAGTCCAGCTGATGGCTATGTGAAGCCAAAGATCCTTGATAATATCCATGACACAAACCTGATAAAGGATTGTAATTGGTGTAGTTACATGTTAACTACACTAATTCAAAGTGTTGAAACATGGCAGAAGAAGCCTTCAACAAGATTTACAGGGCCTGTTTTATTCTTAACTGTAAGTTCCTCTTTTATTGTTTTAGTATATAATTTAAATGCATATCTTGTATTGTACTATGTGGATTTTTGGTTATTTGTTACTATATTACATTGTTTGTCAACTGAACAGTGCATTATGCATGACTATTTTTTATATCTTTGCAGATGTTCTATGTAGATCGTGTGGTTCCCTACAAACGGCTTGTAGACAGAACATTCCCAACGGTAACTGGATGGACTTCTAAAATTTTGAAGAAAAGGCAAAAAGATGAGATTGAAAAAGATAATGGATTTTGTAAAGGTTACCTCGAGCCTAGGTACATAGTGAAGGATGCAGTGATAAACATTGAGATCATGAAGAAGAAAAATGAGGGAGATGAGGTTGTTTTAAAAAACAAAGCTGATGGAGAAAATCTGAAGAAGACAGTGGATGAAGAAAATCCTGAAGACAGCGAAGCATACACAACAAGCATTATAACTTCTTTGTCCTCTGTTGCTGTTGCAATGTCAGAATTTTTAAACAAGCTCAAGCAGGCAACTCCCACTGTGATGGAAAATCCGAGATTCAAGATTGCAATGGAAACTTCCAAGTTCATGATGTCAACTGCAACAACAGGTGAATGTCCTGAGGCACCTTCAATTGTTGCTAGCCAAAATACTTGGGATGACAGCCCGGAGTGGCTTGATTGTTTGAATAAAATGATGGATACCTGGGATAGAATGCAAGAGGTGAGAAACAGTCAAGGATATCCATCATTTGAGTTGAACATAACTCCAGAAGAAGTTCATAGAAAAAAACAAAATGTAAGATTTTGTTCCATATTAGTTCTTCATATATTAGCAAATACATTTATATGTACTTATACAATAACTTTATGCATTAGCAAATACATTTCGTCCATGCATTGGCTGATGGAGAAATTCTAAATCAAAGTGCAAAGGAAGCATTTAGGATATTAAAGGAAATGACTATGAATAGTTATCAATGGTCGGTCGATCGAAAAGCCTTGAAGAAAGTAGTCCAAGTAGAAACTCAAGACCATTTTAATGTCAGAACCGAGCTAGCAAAGTTAACTCAACAAGTAGCTTTAGCTATGACAACAAGGCCGGAGGTTCCAAGATTGATGGGAAGAGAAAAATTGTCTTTGAAAAATGGTTAGAATTTTGGAGGAGAGCCGTTGGCTTTGATGAATGTAGCTCATGAAGAAACACTAAAAATGGTACCATCAAAATCAAGAGTGGAGTTATTAGAAGATGTGCAATATGTGAATCAATATGGAGTTGGAAATAATCAAGGGCCGAACTAAACATACTTCTCATACAACAATCAAGGGAGAAGTACTTACAACCAAGGAGCCAATCAAAAGTACAACAACCAAGGAGGAGGCAATTATTTCCAAAATAATAAGAATCACCCAAAATTTTCCTATGCAAACCCTCTCAATGCACTTACTCCACCACCTGGATTCACCGTGTCTAATGGTGAGATTGTTGAACTAAAGAAGCCTACACTGGAAGAAATGCTACAATGGTTCATGAAGAATCAAAATACAAGGGTGGATAAACTTGAAAATGAGGTAGTAGCTATTGGGAAACACATGAAGTTGATGGAAACGCATATTGGGCAGTTGGCAAGTTCTTCCAACCCTCAACCAGCACCAGGCAAATTTTCAAGCAAGACGGAGGTAAATCTTAAAGATCAATATCATACCTTTACTTTGAGAAGTGGTACAAGTTAGGAGGAACCTAAAATGCCAATTGAAGAGATTAGTAAATAATCAAAAGAAATAGATGAAGAAGGATTAGATGTGACAGAAGCTCCTTGTAATCCTCACACTCCATCCAAGCCAAATCAAGATGGTTACCAATCTAATCCACCATTTCCTCAAAGATTGATCAAGAAAAAGTGGAAGACAAATATGGAACATTTATCGATATTTTAAAAGATGTACAAATTAATATACATTTGCTTGAAGCTTTGCAACAAATGCCTGGATATGCTAAGTTCTTGAAAGATGCTTTATCACAAAAGAGAAAGCATGTTGCATTTGAAACTGTGACTCTAACTGAAGAATGTAGCACAATGCTGAAAAAGAAGCTACCATCAAAGGACCCCAGTTCATTCACTGTATCTTGTGAGATTGGTGGGATTCCATGTGGTAGGACATTATATGATTTAGGAGCAAATATAAATCTAATGCCCTTATTCATATTTAACAGGTTGTCTATTAGAGAGATGAGACCAACCACAATTACTTTGCAAATGGCCGATAGATCGATTTCTCATCCTACGCGAATTATGGAAGATGTGTTGGTTAAAGTGGACCGATTTGTCTTTCCAGCATATTTTGTTGTGTTAGACATCGAAGAAGATGTGAATGTGCCACTTATTCTTGGGCGACCATTTTTAATAACTGGGAGGGTGCTTATTGATGTTCATAAGGGTGAACTTACTTTTAGGTTCAATGAAGAGACACCGTGATAAGTTCGTATTTTCACTAACTTCTCAATGTGTTTCTTTAGTATTTTAGTGTTTTTAGAGTATTTTATTCACTTTTGCATGCATGATAGGGTTATTGCACGTTAGATGATCGTGATGGTGTCTTTTGTAGGTTTTTGGATGAAAAACGACTAAGGAAGGAATGAGGCCCGAGGAAGAAGTCTCGGCTTCGATCGATGCAGACCTGCGTTGATCGAAGTTAAGAGCGAGGAACGATCGGCATGAAGGGCTCCACCTCAATCGATGCCGGCGTGCGTTGATTGAAGTCGACAAGAATTCAAGGTCGACGAGAAGGTCGATCCGAACCTCCACGTCGACTGACGTGAGGCCACGTCGGTCGATGTCGACCCATGTCTGGTGGATTTTTCTTGGTTTTAAGATAGATTTGTATCTTAAATCCTAAGCCTGACAGGATACATCCAAGACAACTGTAAAAAGCCCTTTCTAGGTCAAAAATTGGTGTGTTAGATTTGAGATTTTATTAGAGAAAAGACTATAGCAGCAATTTAGTATTTTGAGTTTATTTATGCATTTGGATTGCATTGTGGCAACAACTCAAGATTATTCCAGATTCGAGTTTTTCTTTATGCAAGATTATTTCAGGTTTTATCCTTTTATGTTAATTCTGATTATGTCTTTTGATAGGGTATTTTGCAACACGCTAAAACTGCAAGTGTAAAGACCACTGCAGTGGGCAAGTAATAAATTATCGATCTCGAAGATTGCAGGTTTGAAGTATAATCAAGCACTAAAACGCAAATATCTTACTACTATCTAGACACATCGGTAAAAGAGTTTGATTTATTTAGACTAGGCAGTTTGAAAAGTAATTAATTAAAAAGACAACTAAAAAGATCGAGTGAAGAAAATATGAGAAACTAGGATTCCAGGGTAATCAACTTTGAAGAACAATAAAAAAATCATTTATATAATTCGATTCCAATTTAATTTCCAAAAACGTGAGTTAATCTCAATTATGTTATCAGGTGATCCTCTCGGACTCTAAACCATAACTTGGAAATAAAAGACCTAGTGACTCCTCTCGGATGGGCAAGAGGTCTTTTACTCTTGATAAAACCTTAGATTTTAAAACCCTTTAACAGTTCAAATTCCTCTCGGACAATTGACCTATCAAATTTAATTACTCTGCATCTTAATCAATAATCTAGACCTCTCGGTTCAAAAATTACCAATTCGAATTACAATCAATGGCCAATATCTTGTAATTAAAGAAAACCCCAGCCGTAATTAAAACATCAATGGAAAAGGAAAATCAAATCATATAAACGATGGAATGAATGTCAACAAGTTTCAAAACCCTAGAATCCACAGAGGACTTAGCCAATCATACTAAGTTCCATAAAAACAAAGAAAAGAAGATGCAAAAATATGGAAAACATGAAACCAAAAACCCGTGGTCTTCAATCCCAAGTCTTCATTCTTCGTTCTTCAGATTCTGCTCCGTTCTGGCTTTCTCCAACTCTAAAAACTCTAAAATAATGAGGAAGGAACCAAAAATATGTTGAAGGGGTCGTTTTTATGACTTGGGAAGTCCTTTTTATACTTGAACTCTTTCAAATCTTGAAAAGATATGGAATTTGGGCCTCAAACTCGTCAAAAAACACAATCGGCGACCCATAAAACACGATCGGCGATCGCCAATCTCGCGTGTGGGTCGCCGAGTTCGCACCGAAGCAAAACTGGTGAAAATTACGAAAACGGCGACCCAGAAATAAAATCGGCGATCGCCGTTTTTTCATGTGGGTCGCCGAAGTCGTTACGAACGTGCGCAGTCTCACGGTTTTGGCCATAACTTTTGCTCCCGAACTCCGATTGACCTGATTCCAGTTGCATTGGAAAGATAACTCAGAGATCTATCTATTGCCATGATCCATTAGCTCTAATTCCATGTGTGGAGGAATTCATGAATGCTTCTTTGAACATTAATTGCTTTTGGTATGAGTTTCCATTGAATTTGGCCTAAAACGTATTTGGGTTCGGTCTTTTCTCACTTCTTCCTCTTCTTGATGCAAAAGAATATCAATTGGCTCCATGGTACTCAGTCATATCCTTTAAACGGCTCAATTGTGCGCGAAACCTGCATAAACAACCCAAAACCAAACCAAACGTAATATTTTCTCAAAGGATCAAAATACGGCACAAAAATACCACGTAATGATATAATCTAAGGCAAATAGTTAGCAGATTCACATCAGCAAAATGCACAAAATGAATGTTTATCATCTTTGCATAGCTAGATTCTAGGTCGAATATTATGCCTATGTATGATTGAATTGAATTAATTGCCTTTCTGATTCGTAGTTTATGAAAACTAGGACTTATTATGATCTTGATTTACTGGCCATAAGTTAGGATTAATTTAGTTGAAATTTAGAGACTCAAAAGGTAATGAATTTCAATGGAACATGGTTTTCATAATACAAATTGTTTTTCTTGTCCGAAAAGAGAGAATCGATTGTAGGAATAAATCTGTAGGTGTAATTGGAGTTAATTATATTTTCTCGAGACTGAAAAGGTAGAGCAAATTAATTAATCAACTTTGTGAATTATCCTCAACAGAAATTCATAATATGCTTCCGATGTTCCACTACGAAGAAGAATGAAAATTGGCAATTAATTGCTTCATAATTACATGTATGGCATAATAGGTAGAAAGCCCTAGGATCTATGTTTCTCATATTCGAATTTCAAAACCTTTCACAATTTACTGTTTTATTTCAATTTTAGAATTCTCTTGTTTTCTATTCTCCTAACAAATATTGCGAAAACGATTGATTTAGTACTTAGGGTTTATTCGTTACTTCACTCCTCTGGGATTCTATAATTTTATTTGCCGCTAAATTATTAGCTTTGCTAAGTCGTTAGTAAATAATTTTCGCGATCACACCGCCACATTTTCAATTTATGAAGCTATGAAGCAAGGAGCTGAAGACACCAAAATTGAAGAATGCAATTGCATTTATACTACTATTGCAATAGGGGAGAAAAATTTTCTATCCTTATCTTCATTTGAATGTTTTAACTCTTGTATGGTTGATTCTATTCATGTCAATGATGAAATACTTGAGGTAAGTGATGAACTTAATATCTGTGACGATATACTTACGTTTGTTAGATCTTCGGATGATAGGAAAAATGAAAGTGTTGAAGAAGCGAACTACATGCGTTTGCAAAGTCCAGAGGTGAGGGAAGAAATGTTGAAGAAAGAGTTGGGCAAGATGTATAAATTGCCAAAGAAAGCACCGGAGGTGGAGTTGAAACCTTTACCCCAAGCATTTAATATATGCCGTTTTAGGTGATGAGAACACCTAACAAGTAATAGTATCATCTAAACTCTCCGGTGTGGAACTTAATAAATTGTTTGATGTATTGAAAATGCATAAATCAGCAATAGGGTGGTCTTTAGAAGATATAAAAGGGATTTGTCCATCTTTGTGCACGCATAGAATTTTGCTTGAAAATGAATAGAAATCTAAAGTGCAACCTCAAAGAAGACTTAATCTTATTATGCAAGAAGTTGTCAGGAAAGAAGTGCTTAAGTTGCTTGATGTCGGTATGATTTATGCTATACCAGATAGTGAATGGGTGAGTCCTACCCAAGTTGTTGCTAAAAAGGGTGGGATGACTGTGAAAAAATGGGAAAGTGATGAGCTTATAGCTACAAGATTAGTAACTGGATGGAGAATGTGTATAGACTACAAGGCTTTGAATTCAGCTACAAGAAAATACTATTTTCCTTTACCATTTATTGATCAAATGCTTGATAGGTTCGCTGGACATGCTTTTTATTATTTTCTTGATGTATATTCCGGGTATAATCAAATCATGATTGCTCCCGAAGATCAACATAAAACAACTTTTACTTGTCCCTACGGTGTTTGTTTATAGGAGAATGCCATTTGGGTTATGTAATGCACCAACCACTTTTCAAAGATGCATGATTGCTATCTTCCATGATTTAATTGAGAATATTATGGAAGTATTCATGGATGAACTATCAGTTTTTGGTTCTAATTTTGATGTGTGTTTAGAAAATTTATCTCAAGTGTTGAAAAGGTGTGAGGAAACTAATTTGGTTTTCAATTGAAGAAGTGTCATTATTTGGTGACAGAAGGTTTAGTTCTTGGCCACAAGGTATCTTCTACAAGTCTTGAAGTAGACAAGGCAAAACTAGTAGCAATTGAAAAACTTCCACCTCCAACAAATGTCAAGGTTGTGAGGAGTTTCTTGGGACATGTTGGATTTTATCACCAGTTTATCAAGGATTTTTCAAAAATCTCTAAACCTTTATGCTCTCTACTTGTTAAAGATAATAAATCTTTGTTTGATGATTCATGTTTGCAAGCATTTGAAGTATTAAAGAAGTCTTTAGTGAGTGCACCTATTCTCACTACCCCAAACTGGACGAGCCGTTTGTACTCATGTGTGACGCGAGTGATGTGGCGGTGGGAGCTATGTTGGGTCAAAAGAAAGAGAAGATTTTCAGAGTCATTTTCTATGCGAACAAGGTGCTTGATCAAGCTCAATGTAATTATACCACCACGGAGAAAGAGTTACTTGCAGTTGTGTTTGCCTTTGACAAATTTCGAGCATATGTTGTGGGAACCAAGTCCATTGTCTATACCGGTCATGTTGCCATTAGATATCTTATCTCCAAAAAGGATGCTAAACCTCGTCTCATTCGTTGGATTTTGCTTCTACAAGAGTTTGATTTAGAGATCCGAGATAGAAAGGGGGTGTGAGAATGTGGTGGCCGACCATCTTTCAAGGTTAGAAAACCCAGTGGAAGGGGATGATATGACTGTGGCAATAAAAGAGACGTTCCCCAATGAGTATATTCTTTGAGTTGAGAGCATAGTTGCATGGTATGCAGATACTGCTAATTGGATTGTTGCACGAGTTCCACCTTAAAAACTTGCTAAATGGCAAAAGAAGAAAATTTTCTATGATGCAAAGAATTACTATTGGGATGAACTATATCTTTACGGGAGATGTGCCGACATGGTGATTAGAAAATGTGTACCTCAAGAGGAATGGATGAAGATTGTGGAGGAGTGTCACGCATCTCTTACTGGTGGTCATTTCTCAGCCAACCGGACTGTAATAAAGGTACTCACTTGCGGTTTTTATTGGCCTTTAATATTTAAAACATGTTGTGAGTTTATAAGTACATGTAATAGATGTCAAAGGATGGGAAATATCTCTAAGAGGGATGAAATGCCACTTAGTAATACTTATTGTGTGGAACTTTTAAATGTTTGGGGCATTGATTTCATGGGGCCGTTTCCTTCATCTGGGGGTAATCTCTATATCTTACTTGCAGTTGAGTATGTGTCTAGATGGTTTGAAGCTATTCTAACATCAACTAATGATTCTAAACTAGTGCTCAAATTTGTAAAGAAGAACATCCTCACAAGCTATTCCAAGTACGGGGAAGCCTTCATACTGACTTCTCCTGGTCAGTATGGTAAATCTTATACTGAGTGCTCCAACTCAATTTTAGTTAAGGCTATACTTGGTGGAAACTAAGTTTCAAAGCATGCAGACTGTTAGTTCTCGAGAATTCTCCTTTTCTCGATCTTCAGCCTAAGTCATATTACAACTCGATTAATCTTATACAAGTATTACATTTTAGAACTCTAGAAACTGAAAAACTGACTAAGATGGCTTACAATCTTTGACCTACCAAAACACAAAAAGTAAGGAAGGATTTCTCTAACAAAAATCCTAACAATTTCCCCCTTTTTGGTGTGGTCAAAGCCATCTTTAACCTAAGCTGATGAGGTGTTGATAACTTCAGAGTTTTTACAAGCTTGACAAATAGTCACATAAATTCAGAAAAGTTCCACCTCAAAGTCAGCTTTCTACTTAAAATCTTCTCCTTATATATTTGGATAGATATTGCTCGATTGATTTTCAAGTTAGTTTAAAGGAATTTTAATCTTAAGTAGGAGAGAGTTAGAAGCTTGTTGATTTACACTGGAGTGTGTAATTTCAGTGTTTGAAGAACGAAGACCTTTGTTGGACAAAAAGAGATTGCCATCAACAAGTTAGTTTATCCTTTAATGATTTTTTTATTACAATTACAGGGTTAAACTAACTAAAAAGAAACCCATTACAGAATTATTACAAGTCTATACTAGGCTGCTTCCAGTCTTCTTGATGTTCTTCCAATTGACTCCTGTTGGATTCTTGGACACCTCATCCAAGGAATACAAATGAAAAGGCTGACTAGCTTTTCACCGTTCTTGGACTTTCGTCTTCCAGTAGTTTTCAGTTTGGGAGGTAGTGCGGGTGGCTTTGCACTTTATTGAAGGAAAAGATAAAATGTCTTCCCTTTTCTTTTCTTCCCACCTCCCTGCTTCTTCTTCATTCACCAAGATCTCCTTCATGAATTGTGCCTTTGATGGCAAGGAGATAAGGCGAAGAAGCTTTCTAAGTGATCTTGCCTCGTTGCTGGCATGTCACTTTGAGCAGTGAGCCTTGTAGATTTGTAGAATGAGACTACAACCGGAGAAAGTATCTTCTGATATCTTCTGGTCCTTCTACAATCATTTTGCCCTACTCAGGCTCAAAATTTTGATGTCTTCTGCACCTCCCATACTTCTTTTTCCCCTCTTTGACCGCACCCAAAAAGGGTGGTGAGGTTATGTCTGGTGGCTTGGGCTCTTTTGCCATTTTTCCAGATCTAAGTAAAGTTTTGGTTGAAGATGAAGTATAAACTTGGAAGGAAGGGTTCGACAATTGAGAAAGGAGAAAAAGTGTTTCACAAAGGAAATAGATGAACCCTATTTATAGTAGAGAAAAGTCATTTAAAGGGGTAGGAGTACCGTATGACCTTTTGGTTTCTTGATATTCGGCGACAATTTGGATATGTTGCCTCGCGATGCGCGTCTTGAGACTTGAATGGAGCGACGTGGGAAGAGAAGTTATTCACGTGTCAAACCTTGATTCATCGATGCAAGATACACATTAATAGCATTGTAACCGATGCGATCGCATTTGAAATTCGAAATCCCAGCTTTTGAAATTCCAAACTGATTGTGAGTCAGTTTTTAAACTAAGAGTTGGAACTCAGTTTAATTCCGCATCCGTCCTTCAGAAGTATTCTAGGAGTTATAACCAAAACTTGGTTTTCTTCAGTAAGTTTTGACTTCATTTGGATGCTTCTGGAAGTTATTTCTTCTGATCTTGGCTATGTGAAGAGCTTCATACTAAGTTGCGTAGACACCACTTGAAGAAGTATTCTTCAAACATTTTCAAAGTATGAAGTCTCCATGCTGAGTGACACACCAAGTTTAGAAAACTAAGAGTTGGAACTCAGTTTTAATCAGTAACTGGTCTTGTTTCGAGTTTGGGAGCAAAACTGAGAGCTCAAACTCAGTTTTATTCAGCAGTCGATCTTTCTTTATGAGTAAAACTGAGAGCTCGGACTCAGTTTTATTTAACATCACTCTTCTTCAATAAGAATTCGTCGATCTCCAATAGACCAAGTTTGATGCAAAGATCCTTGAATCTGGTCTCTGGGAGTGGTTTGGTGAAGATGTCCGCTAGTTGATCTTCAGTTCAGATGTACTCGACGGACACATCTTTCTTTTCGACATGATCTCTAATGAAGTGATGCCTTATGTCGATGTGCTTGGTTCTGGAATGATGAACTGGGTTCTTTGTGATGCACATTGCACTGCTATTATCGTAATAGATAGACACACACCCATTTTCGACAGCATAGTTGAGCAATTGTTTCTTGATCTAAAGCACTTGAGCACAACAGCTTGCAACAACAACATACTCAGCTTCAGTTGTAGACGTGGTAACTGAGTGCTGCTTCTTGCTTACCAAACTTACAAGCTTGTGACCTAGGAACATACACATTCCACTTGTGCTCTTCCTATCAATTCTCCATCCTACAAAATCTAAATCTGAATAAGCATTGAGATTAAGCTCGTCAGATTGTGGATACCAAATACCAAGTGACTTTGTCCCTTTGAGGTATTTGACTATTCTTCTGGCAACCTCCATGCACGACTTCTTCGGATTGGCTTGAAACCTTGCACATACTCCAACTGAGTAGGAATATCTGGCCTACTTGCAGTTAGTATAGGAGTGACCCAATAATGCCTCTGTACATAGTCGGGTTGACTGCTTCGCCTTCTTCATCAAGATTGATTTGAGCACTTGGGCTTATCGGAATCCTCAAGGGCTTGGTCTTCTCCGGACAAAACTTACTGATCAAGTCCTTGGTGTACTTCTTTTGGTTGATGAATATTCCTCCTTTGGATTGAATGACTTGAAGACCTAAAAAGTAAGTGAATTTGCCCATCATGCTCATCTGGAAGTTGTTTTACATGAGTTAGGCAAACTATTTGCATATCTTCAAGTTTCTGCATCTGAATATAATATCATCGACGTAGATCTGCACTAGAAGGATATCTGATCCATCCTTAATTTTGAACAGCGTTGTGTCAATTTTGCCGTTCCGGAAACCATTCTTGAGGAGAAACTGAGGCAACGTCTCATACCAAGCTCAGGGTGTCTGCTTTAACCCATAGAGAGCCTTTCTTAGTTTGTAAACTTGATTTCCTTCTTAAAAGCCAGGGGACTGTTCCACATATACTTCTTCTATGAGCTCCCCATTCAAAAAGACACTCTTCACATCCATCTGGAAAACTGTGAAGTTGTTGTGGGCGACATAAGCAAGAAATAGACGAATAGCTTCAAGTCTAGCCACCGGAGCAAAAGTCTCACCGAAATCGATCCCTTCACATTGAGCATATCCTTTTGCTTTCAACCTTGCTTTATTCCTTATTATGTTCCCTGTCTCGTCTCTCTTGCTCCTAAAGACCCATTTGGTGCCGATAACTGACTTATGATTTGGTCAATCCACCAAGTACCAAACTTCATTTCTCTTTAACTAAGCAAGTTCCTCTTGCATAGCATTGATCCAGTCAGTTGACTTCAGGGCATCTCCGATCTTTGTAGGTTTTGATTCATGAGAGATAAAACAAGTAAGCAATGTACTTCCTTGTCTTGTGCGAACTGAGTTGGCAACACTGTCTAGCATGGCTTCTTTCGGATAATTTCTCAACCATTTCAGCTTCTGGAGTTGGGTAACTTCAACAGGTTGAACGAATTCTCCAGGATACTCAATACCGTCTGCTCCCGATACTGGAACTTGAACTAAGTCTCCTTGACTGGAGTATCCTTCTCTTGTGATGACTTCATAGACTGCGTTCCTTGGTCTTCTTGACGCACAACCAATTGAACATCTTCAGGATGAGCATCTTCATCATCTGGTAAGTCAGTTTGAGTAGGCAACTTTGTTCCAGTTTGGCCTTCAAACTGAGCTCTGTCTTGATCTCCTTAAGTTCCCCATTGATTGATGCTTGCGTTAATCGTTAGTGAACCAAAGGCCTCAACAGGGTCAATCGCATCATCGACCTTGTCCTCTTGAGTACTTAGATGATCATTCACAGATCTGGCAAGAGAAACTTGAGTTAGATCTTATTTTTCAGAACTAAATTTCTCAAAGCCATTTTTGACCTCATAATCACCAAGTTCAAGGTCCCTTATGGTCCTGCGCAATAAAATAGACTCATAAAAAACAACAGAGCATGTTACTTCCACAAGTGTAGTGGTCTTGTTGAGTACTCTGATCCCTTGTATAAAGGATGTCCATATCCGAGGAACACACCTTCTTTCACCTTGGGACTGAAAGTATTCAGCTTAGACTTTCCATTGTTATGGATGTAACATGGAGAACCAAAAGCACGAAGATGAGCTATAGAAGGCTTATGACCATTGAAGACCTCGTACGGGGTTTTGTGATGGAAACTGTTGATTGCGCTTCTATTCTGAGTATAGCACGCCATCATAAAGGCTTCTCCCCAGCAGCCTTTTCTTAAGTCAGCTTCAGCAAGCATAGTCCTGACTGCCTCATTGAGTGTTCTATTTCTTGCAAGGGCGTCCATGGAGCTAACTTCTCATGAGCAATGCCAGCATCAACACAGAAGTCCATTAGTGGATCGTTGCAAAACTTAGTCCCTTTGTCAAGTCTAATTCTTTTGACGGTGTCTCCTTTGATGTTTTGCACTTGAAGGATGAGCTTTAGAAGTTGAAGCTTCATTTCATCCTTGCTCTTTAGCAGCCTTACCCATGTGTATCTCTAGTAGTCATCTACCACAACGAGAGTGAACCTTTTTCCTCCAATGGTAGGCGGCTTGACTGGTCCGAATAGATGCATATAAAGTAGCTCGAAGATCTTGTCTGTGCTTGCTGTGATAGTTTGATTCCTGAATGAAGCTCTGGTTTACTTTCCCATCTTGCACGCTCTGCAGACACCTTCTTCCTTCTTGAAACTGACTTGTGGTAGGCATTCCACAAGCTTGTGTTTGGCTAAGTGTCTGATTGATTGGAAATTCAGATGGTTAAGTCTCTTATGCCATAGCTAGTTGACTCTTTCTTGGGATGAGCTTGTTGCGACAAGGCGTGTGTCAGGCTTTCCACTCTCCCAATATGATCACTGATATTTCTACCAGATTAATTGCAAATATAGTGGTCAAATAAATTTATATTCGAATGTCAAACCCACAGAGAAAAGATATGCGAAATAGTCTTATGTACTAAAACACAGTTTCAGATTAATTGTTTGAGTATTTCAAAATCAGGTTTTGATATATTAAACTAGGCAGAGAAAATAAAATTAAATAAAATGAAACACAAATCCTAGGGAAGAAATCTTATTATGGATAACATGTAAGAACTAATTAAATTAACAGGTGGAATACTGCAATAATGCTATATTTCCTGGGGCGGGCAAATATAACCTAGATTACTAATTAGTGACTATCTCCTTTCGGTCTCAAGAACACCAAATTAGTCAATCTGATAAGCAAATCAGTTCAATTCCTACAGTCTAATACATCTCATTGGACAATATAGAGTATATCATGCATTCCTAATCCCACTATCAATATTCACCTTTCGGTCCTTCTATCAATAGCTAGACATCTATACCAATCGTCACCTTTCGGTCCTTGAATAAAATTAGAACTATTAAATAAACACAGAAATAATGAACCTAATTAATTTATCCTAAACATGCATCTAAAATAATATCAAACCCTAGAAATAAAAGACATGATTAAACTGAAATAAACTTGCATTAAGATTAAAAACATAAATTCAAAAGTGCATAAAATAAAATAAAATCCTAACTACAGAAATTGAGGTTGAGAAGGATATATGAATTAATATTCATATAGGGAGTGAAATCCACTGAATAAACTAGCCTAGAGGGGTATTTATAGTGTTTGTATGGGTTTTACAAGGCTGAATTCAATAGGAAATAGGATTAGATTTGATGCATATCTATATCTCCATGTCCTACAATGAGTATATCTTTAATCTCGAGTCTACAGGGCTTCTAGTATGATATATCTCTTCAATTTTGACCAAATCTCGCCCAAGATTCATGAAAACCTTCCAGAATCTCACCAAAATCGTCCGCGTCGATGGACGCGGGTCTTGCGTCGATCAACGCGCATCCATGTCGACCGCTAGGACTGCTGCGTTGATCGATTCTGCGAGCTCTCACGATTTTGGCCATAACTTTTGCTCCCGAACTCCGACTAACCCAATTCCAGTTGCGTTGGAAAGATAACTCAAAGCTCTATCCAATGCCATACTCCAATAGCCCGAATTCCTTATTTGGAAAAACCCTTCACTGCTACTCTTGTACGTCACTGCTTTCAGAATAGATGTTCTGTGAATTCGACCTCAAACCTACAAAAATACACCACTACAAGCGCAATACCCTCCTAGAGTGATTCATGAAATAAAAATAACTAAAACAAATGAAAATGCAACAAAAGACAAAGATAAATCAAACCAATAATGAGTGAAAATATGAACTCATCAATCCCCCAAACTTGAATATTTGATTGTCCTAAATCAAAAGAAAAGAATAATCTCAAGTTCATGTAATCAAAGTGTGCAATGCCTCACAAGATTCATCACAATCCAAGTATGAAATCTCCATAAGCACAAACAATCCAAATCAAGTTAGAAAATCAGTAAACTTTGGAAGAACCTCACAAGGAAACTATTTCGCTCGTCACTCAAGTGTTTAAGGTTTAAATAAAAGCACTCAACAACATGTATGAAGAAATTTCTACCATAGGCTTGCAAATTTTCTAATATCTCCACTGCTAGAATGTGTACACAAGTCTCGAATCAAAAAGGACTTTCAATAGGTTGTAACGTAGGCTTTTTGTGAAAGGTAGGGAAATATGGCCACTTGACTAAATGAATTGAGTTCGCGACTCTCAACCAATACAACCACCATCTATTCATCATCCAACCTTCTCCTAATATTTTCAACAAACTCATTTTTTTTTTCTCTAGCTCATTTTGAATCTCTTATGCTCTTTTTGATAATTTTGTATTCTTTTCTTTTCAGAGAGCTTATGAGAATTCTAATTATTTATTTGAGCTTCTTTTTCACACATCCTTTCACCACTAATTTATATTTTCTTATCTCCATCACACATATAACCACCCTTTTCTTCCTTAAATCTTATGGAAAAGACAAAAACCATTATAACTCCATAAAAATCTCATAGAAAAGACAAAAAAATGGAGTTAGGCACAATGGGGCTTACTAGGGATAATTTTATTGTGAAGGGACAGTGTTTAGGGTATTGGGCTATCAAAGATGGCCTAAGATCATCTCCTAAACTTGTGCACACTATGCAGTCTCGAAAAAGAAAAAATGCATGTTCTAGAGAAATAAAAACACACATGTAAATCTCACATCAAACGAAATAAGGGTCAAAATCCTCACATAAGGTGCAATTTTGTTCTTCCATTGTAAACATCAAATCAAAACCCAGTTCATCAAGTAAGTGCAAGTATCAAAATCAAACCCTTCATGTGGTATTCTACATTCATTGGCTACTTCAATCACAATCCCAATCAATTCAAACTATCTAACAATCAATTATCAATCGCAAATCATATTCGGAAGAGACAATGTCCAATAATTAAACTAAAAAAGTTTGAAATTTTTTTGTCTATGCAGAAATTTAAATAGGGAAAGCAGAATAAATAAAAGATAGAATGTTCCATCTCTTGTCCACATCCCCCCAAACTTATTTCCAACTCGAGGAGTGGAATATGTTTGAAAATCAGACAAAAGAAGGAACAATACCTGGTAGTTAATCTCAGACATCAACTTTTTATCTCCCGGAGGCTTAGGAACTCGCACGGCATGAATTTGGGCCGCTAGCACTTCGCATCGATCGATATAGGGTCGCTTCGGTTGATGGAAGCCTTCTTATCGACTCCTTCCACGGGTTGAAGTGTAACACACCGGCCTCTCGATTTCGATCAACGCCAGGCTGCGTCGATTGAAATCGAGACATACTCCCCCCTTTTTTTAATTCATGCACTACCTGCAAAAGATAAAAGAAAATTTTAGTTTTAAAGTAAAAATTCGAAAAATAGTGAAAATAGAGTCCCGACGTCGATCGACGCGAGAAATTTTTCTACGTCGATCAACGTGACCCTGCATTGATTGACGCAGATACCAAATATAGAAAAATTCAAACTGCGAAAATAAAACTAAAAATACAACTCAATCCAAAAATCTTCAATAGAATTAATAATAGGCGCTAAATCTATCTATTCCCCGTCAACGACGCCAATTTGATCACTGATATTTCTACCAGATTAATTGCAAATATAGTGGTCAAATAAAATTATACTCGAATGTCGAACCCACAGAGAAAAGATATGCGAAATAGTCCTATGTACTAAAACACAGTTTCAGATTAATTGTTTGAGTACTTCAAAATCAGGTTTTGATATATTAAACTAGGCAGAGCACAAATCCTAGGGAAGAAATCTTATTATGGATAACATGTAAGAACCAATTAAATTAACAGGTGGAATACTACAATAATGCTATATTTCCTGGGGCGGGCAAATATAACCTAGATTACTAATTAGTGATTATCTCCTTTCGGTCTCAAGAACACCAAATTAGTCAATCTGATAAGCAAATCAGTTCAATTCCTACAGTCTAATACATCTCATTGGACAATATAGAGTATATCATGCATTCCTAATCCCACTATCAATATTCACCTTTCGATCCTTCTATCAATAGCTAGACATCTAAACCAATCGTCACCTTTCGGTCCTTGAATTAAATTAGAATTATAAAATAAACATAGGAATCATGAACCTAATTAATTAATCCTAAACATGCATCCAAAATAATATCAAACCCTAGAAATAAAAGACATGATTAAACTGAAATAAACTTGCATTAAAATAAAAACATAAATTCAAAAGTACATTAAATAAAATAAAATCCTAACTACAGAAATTGAGGTTGAGAAGGATATATGAATTAATATTCATATGGGGAGTGAAATCCACTGAATAAACTAGCCTAGAGGGGTATTTATAGTGTTTGTATGGGCTTTACAAGGCTGAATTCAATAGGAAGTAGGATTAGATTTGATGCATATCTATATCTCCATGTCCTACAATGAGTACACCTTTAAGCACAATCTTCTTGGAGTCTTTGTTGTTTGATCTAGCAATCTTCTTCGGCAAAAGGCACCTCATATCCAGATTGGATAAGCTGACTGATACTCAGCAGGTTGTAGTTGAGATTGGTGACTAAGGATACGTAGTTGATGGTGATTCCATTACACTCTAAGCATCCTTTGCCGATCACTCTCCCTTTTGAGTCATTTCCAAAACTGACTAGTGGTCCTCTTAACATCTTCAATTTTGAAAGGTGATTGCTTTCACTGGTCATATGAGCTTAACATCCACTGTCCAAAATCCATGCTCTTTTCTTCTTTTTGAGGTGACCTCGGTGACCCTGCACCTGCAAAATAAATAAGGTTAGACTAAAGGTATCCGTGTTTCTGCGGGTCCTGCAGGGTTAGTCTTATGGATTCATCCTTTAGAAATCTATACTTGCTTTACCTTAAATCTAGGTGTCACAACGTCTTCTCCCTTTCTCTTCCTCTTCAGACAATTACTATTATTTCTATGCATGTTTGAAGGAAAGGAGTGGGTTTGTGAAACCTTGCCGAAATTGAGTTTCTTGAAATCGGATTCATAGGAACTGACTTCCAAAAAACTGACTTTCTTGAAGCTAAGTTTCGGTTGGGTTCTCAGAAACCTAGTGCGGGGTGTACAGTCTTCCTAGTCCTAAAGATAGAGAAATGGTTGGACTCAGACCTCGAATAGGTGTTCTTCCTATACGGATAAGTTCTCTTCTCATACGAGTTATAAGTAGGGAACCTCAGATTTTCAGAATCCATAAATGAAACTGACTTTCTAAAAAGTTCAGTTTTAGCTGTTAAAGTGGGTTTCCTAGCATTAGGAACATTCTGCTACACCCACTTCTTGGGTATAATGGGCTTCATCTCATGTTTGTTTGACTTATAAATCAAGACCTTTCTAAGCATGGGTACTTGGGTCAGTTATGAAACTGACTTTCTCCTTCTATCCTGATTAGCCACTAAGGAGTCTTTGTCCATACTGATTAATCCTTGACCAAACAGCTTAACTTCTAAACTAGAATCCTTCTAAAAGTGATGATTTGAAATATTCCTAGTTTCAGAAGTTGATGCTTGATTGCTCAAATTACTTTCGGAAAAGCCTAGTCCTGATTTATCAGATGGATCTCATTGTAGACTTAAGGCTTCTGAAACTTTGCTAGCACTAGAATAAAGTGAACATATAAGTTTTTGATCACTAGAAATTTTCGGTTTTTGAGATTTGAATTCTTCAAAAAGAGATTTATATGATTCAAGAAAAGTAGAATGCTCTTCTCTAAGTTTGCCTAGCTCATCACTTACTGACTTCGATCCTTGGATCTCCTCAGTCAGTTCTGAAACTTTACGTTTCAGTGAAGCATTTTCGCCGGCTAAAACATTTTTCAGTTCATAAAATTTTGAAAATTCTCTATTTAAAGCTTCGAGGGTAACATCCTTTGAATTTGAGCAATGAGATTCAGAGCCCTCTTCAATACATGCTATAGGAATAGAAATTGAGTTAGAGATGTGTACCACAATTTTCGACTCAGCTTCTGTTTCTTCCTCTTCTCCAAGCTTGGCTATCAGCACCAGGAAGGCTTCCTCCACGGCCTCATCAACTGATATGTAGTAGCCATCATCATACACTGAGATGTCTAGCACCTCAGTTCTGGAGAGCATGGCCTTTGCAACTGCTCTGGAAGCTTTCTTCTCGAACACCCTCTCGCTGAACTTTAGTTCACTGGGTTGTGAACCTTCCTTCTTGGCTTTGGCTTTCTCAAGAAGTCTAGTCAGCTTCTTTATCTGCTCTTCAAGCTCTTCTATTGAGCTCTCTTCCTCCTTCTTCTGGTAGGAAGGTGTTGGTGCTGGCTTTGATGTAGACGTCTGTTGATCACTGCAAAATTTGCAGATTAATTGCAAATACAGTGGCAAATAAATTTATAAGATACCAGAGGTAGTCGAACTCAGAGGAATTGTATAACAAAACCATCCTATTTACTAACCATAATTTTAAGACTTATTGTTTGAGTGGACATAAATTGAATTTTGGTTTTGGAAAATAAAGATAACAATGCAAAAATCTAAAGGGTTTTAAAAGCAATAATAAAGAACACAGATTCTAGAGCAAATAATCAATTAGAATTCATGTAAGATAATCAACTCTATAATGGTGGGAAATCAGAATAAAATACTACAATTCCATTGTTGGGCAATTATAGCATAGGTTACTATCATGTGACTGTATATGCTTGGTTGGCCTCAAGAACACAATAATAATCAACCTCAATAAAAATATAAGATTTAATCCCTATAATTGAGTACTCTTCCTTTTGAGACAGAAAACCAATTATATTCAATTCCTCATCCTATTATTTATCTTCGCCTATCGGTCTTTCGATTAACAATTATGAACATAGAATCAAATTCATCTCTCGATCCATCTCCAATTCTAAGTTCTATCAATTAAATCAGGAATTGAAACTATGCAATTCTGAGTTAATTAATCTAACATGCAAACATGATTAATTACATATAGCCCAAGAACCCGCTAGGGTTTCTAGCCAATCATGATGAATAGAAATCCAAGAAACATATTATTAAATTGCGTAATGTAACTTACAATAAAAAGTAAAGCTGAATCCTCTCCAAAATAATTAAACTTCAAAAACTCCAACACTCCAAGAGAAGACTCTCTCAAAACTCGAGCAATATGTGTATTTATAGAGGTAGATGTGTATAATTTGGGATCTAGGGCTAAAAATATGATTTTTCCAAAAATATTCCGAAAACTCCTTTTTCTCGCCTGCATCGGTCGAGATGAACCATGCCTTGGTCGACATGGAACACCTTTGCGTCGGTCGACGTGGCCCTCACGTCGGTCGAAACAAAGACCTTTTTACCCCTTTTGATCCATTTGCGTAGTCTCACGGTTTTGGCCATAACTTTTGCTCCCGAACTCTGATTGACCCGATTCCCAGTTGCATTGGAAAGCTAACTCGAAGATATTTGCACTACCATGCTCTATTAGCTCAGATTCCATGTGTGGAAGAATTCGTGACTGTTTCTTTGAACATTTACTGCTTTTGATACGGGTTTCCATTGAATTTGGCCTAAAACTGTAAAAATACACCATGGCAAGCATAATACCCTCTAAAATGTACTCATGCTAAAAAATAACTAAAAACCTAAACTAATTAAACTAAAAAATGGAGAAAAATATGGATAAGTGAGTACAAATATGAACTTATCAAACCCCCCAAACTTGAATACTTGATTGTCCTCATTCAAAGAAAAGAAAGAAAAGAAATCTCAAGTAGTTGAAAGTGCAATGCCTCACAAGATTCCTCACAATCAAAGATAAAAAATTCACATCACACAAGCACTTTGAAAGAGATAAGAAAACCATCAACTTCGGAAGACTCACAAGGAAGTGTTTCACTCATTCACTCAAGTGTTTGGGTTTCAATGAAAGCACTCACAACATGTATGAAGAATTTTCTACCATAGGCTTGCAAAATTTCTAGAATCTCCACTACTCAAATGTGCACACAATTCAAGAATCAGAAAAGAACATTGATTTCGGTTGTAATGTAGGCTTTTTGTGAAAGGAATGAAAATATGGTCAAGTGACTAAAATTAATCAAGTTGTACACCCTCAATAAATCTAAACCACCATCTATGAACATCTACCCTTCTCCTCAAATATTACAATTAAACTCTTTTCTCTCTTTTTTTTTTCAAGCTCTTTTTGAAACTCTTATACCCTTCCAAAAGTTTTGCAGTCATAGACACATTTTTTTCCAAGGGCTTATGAGACTTCTAATTCTTTTCTTTTGAGCTATACAACCTTCCATCTTTTATTCACCACTATACTACAAATTTCTAATCCACATCACACATATAACCACCATTTTCTTCTTTAAATCTTATGGACAAGACAAAAACCATTATAACTCCATGAAAATCTCATAGACAAGACAAAAAATGGAGTTAGGCACAATGGGGCTTACTAGGGCTAGTTTCAATATACGAAGGGACAGTGTTTAGGAATTGGGCTAGCAAAGATAGTCTAAAATCATTTTCTATCCTTCTGCACAATATGCAGTCTCAAAACAGAATAGAAACACGTTTCAGAGAAACGAAAACATACATGCGAATCTCACATCAAACAGAAAAGGCTCAAATCCTCACATGGGTTCATTAATTTCTTCCTTAGTCAATTTCAATCCACTCAAACATCATGCAAGTATAATTATCAATTAGATCCTATCATGCGGTATTCGACATTCATAGGCAATCAACCACATTGAAATCAAATCAAACTCATCCCTAATCGATTCCAACTCATACTTTAGTTCAGATGGGTTCAAATACTCAACAATTTTCCTCATCACTATATCCATATTTTTTTTTCTGGGCAAAAATTTAAACAAACTAGAAAACAAAGAAACTAAAACAATTAAAGCAAATAAAATGATAGATAAGTTTGAAATCTTGTCCACATCCCCCCAAACTTATTTCGAACTCGGAGAGTAAGAAAAAGTTTGAGAATCAGACAAGGATAAGAACTTGTACCTGAATCATTGATCTCAGTCATCAACATTTTATCCTCGGAACCTTCAGGTTTTGCTCGGCATGAGATTTTTGCTACTGGTACTCCGCGTCGACCGACGCGGGCTCTACGTCGGTTGACATGGAGCCTTCTTGTCAATCTCTCCATCGGGTCGAAGTGCTTCACGTCAAGCACTCTGTGTCGACCAACGCCAGGTCTGTGTCGGTCGAAACAGAGCCTTCCAAAATTTATTTTTTTTCAAAATAAAACACAAATGAAACAATTTCGAAAACAAGATAAAAATAAAAAACAAATTGCAAAAAAGAAAATAACAAGAAATTAGAAAGTAAAGCAAGTAAAAATTGAGTGACCTCCCAACAAGTGCTTGATTTAACGTCGTGGTTCGACGATACCTCAAATCACCATGCCCACGGAGGTCGGGTCCAGACTCTCCACCCTTTTGCATCCACCATGTAGACTTTGCGGTCTCGAATGACAGCAGTGAGCTCTGAAAGAGATGGCTTAGTTGACAATTTAACCAACCCATTTCTTCGCTCCCATTCAATGACAGCTCTCTCCTCCATTTCTTCCTCGGTATCCTCCATTTCATCGCCAGAATATTCAACTAATGTGATTCGGTTGCACTCAGATTGCTACTGGCTTTTGTCGATCACGAAGGTGATATTTTCATCATTGGCACGAAGTGTGATCTCTCCTCATCGGCAGTAAATCAAATCAGCGCTGGTGTCCAAACACTCTCGTCCCAAGATTAGGGGCATATTGCATTCCTCCTTCATGTCAAGCACTACAAAATCTTCAGGAAATATTAGATGACCCACACGAATGAGAACATCCTCAAGTATACCTTTGGGGCGAGACACAAATTGGTCTGCCATTTGCAGAGTAATTGTAGTCGGCCTCAGTTCTCCAATGTTGAGGCGCTTGAAGATGGAAAATGGCATTAGATTGATGTTGGCGCCAGTGTCGCACAAAACCCTTTTAAACTCTATCCCCCAATCTCATCTGGAATCGAGAAACAACTTGGATCACTCCTCTTGATTGGCACTTGCTTTTGAAGAAGCGAGCTGCACTGCTCATGTACCTTCACAGTTAAGCTTTCCACAAACTGCTTCTTCCCGCTCATCAGCTTCCGGAGGTACTTCATGTAACCCGGGATCTCCCTCAAGGCTTCAATAAGTGGTAAGTTGATACTCATCCTCTTCAGATTCTCCACAAACCTTGAAAATTTAGAGTCCTCCTTCTGTTGGCAAATCTTTGTGGAAAGGCATCGGAGGGATAGGATCTTCTTTTGCAGCCGAAGAATTGCCTTGAATAGCCTTTTATGTCGACCAATTTGAAGCCATCTCGGTCGACGTCCCTACTAGAACTCACATTGACCGACACAAGGCTACGTTGGTCAACGTGCCTTTGTCGCTCGACATCTCCACATTGATCAAAATTTCTTTCCGTCGACCCTCTGCGTTGACCGACGCCATCACTGTAAAATTCTACAGATTAATTGCAGACACAGTGGCAAATAAATTTATAAGAGTACCCTAAGGTTGTCGAACCCAGAGGAATTGTATAAAAAAATTATTTCATGTACTAGCCATGATCCTAGAATCTATTGTTTGAGTCAATCAGAAATCAGGGTTTTGTTTTGAAAAGTAAAGATAGCAAATGCAGAAAATTAAAGAGTTTGGGAAATCAAATTAAAGGGACACAGACTCTAGGGCAAACTATCAATCAAAATACATATCAATTAATTAACTTGCATTGGTGGGAAATCATAATATACTATAGCTTCTTGGTCGGACAATTATAGCCTAGGTTACTAGCATGTGAATGTATATGCTTTGTCGGCCTCAATAACACAATACTAATCAACCTTTCATAAATCCACAGATTAACCCTACAATTACTATCTTCCCCTAGGATAGATTGTTAATTGTATTTGAATCATTTTCTTGTTATTAATTTTCTCCTTTCAGTCCTTCAACTAACAACTATAAATCTAGAATCAATTTTATCTTTAGATTTTATTAATTCTAAATCCTAATAATTCAAACAGGAATCCAAAAACCAAGCAATTCAATGTTAATCAATTAAACATGCATTTGATTGATATTCGTTGCCCTAGAACCCGCTAGGGTTTCTAGCCACACATCGCAGATAGAAAACCAAAATAAAACATATTATTAAATTGCATAAAAGTAACTTACAAGAAAATAAAGGTTCGTGCTGGAAAAATAAAGGATGCTGAATTTTAAATGATGCTAAAGTGTGAGTTGGATGAATAAAACTCGATTTTACAGGCTATTTATAAGAGTGGATATGTATCCTATCAAGTCTAGGAATGGAAATCCGATTTGATTCGAATTTAATTAAAATTTGCCAATTTGACGCACACTTCAATCGACGTGGAAAGGATTCGATCGACGTGTGTATTCTTGCATCGATCGAGGTTGAAATCCCGTCGGCCAAACTCGATCCGTCTTGTCCTTGCCCCATCTACGCGGTCTCACAATTTTGGCCATAACTCTCACTCACGAACTCCGATTGACCCGATTCTAATTGCGTTGGAAAGATAACTCGAAGCTCTATCCATTGTCATGCACGAATAGCGTGAATTCCGTATGTAGAAGAACTCTTCACTGATACCCTTGCACGTCACTACTTTCAGAACGGTTTTCCAATGAATGTAAGCCTAAAAACTGCAAAAACACACCACGACAAGTGTAACACCACATATAATAGACTCACACATGAATTTTATATATAAACACAAGAAAACTACCTAAAATAGTAGTAAAACATATCAATAAGTGAGTGAAATAATGAACTTATCAAACCCCCCAAATTTGAACGTTTGATTGTCCTTTATCAATAGGCAAGAAAAAATCAAAAAGTCATGTGATTAGAGTGCAGTGCCTTCAAGATTCATCACAGTTAAGGGTTAGAAATCCACTATCTACAAGCAGTTTGAAAGAGACAGAAAATCTATTAATAGTGGAAGAACTCACGAGAAGTTTTTCGCTCAACTCACAAGTGTATAGGATAAAGATGAAAGCACTCAACACATGTATGAATGAATTTCTACCATAGGCTTGCAAATTTTCTACTATCTCCACTGCTAGAATGTGCACACAAGTCTAGAATCAAAAAGGACTTTCAATGGGTTGTAACATAGGTTTTTTTTTAAGGGTAGGAAAATTTGGCCAAGTGACTAAAAATAAACTGAGGTAATTACTCTCAATAAATCTCAACCCACCATCTAACTTCATCCACCTCATCTCCTCATACATATCAACAACACACAACTTTTTTCTAGCTCATTTTGAGTCTCTTATGCTCTGTTATCATAATACTTCTTTTTCTTTCATAGAGCTTATGGGAATTTTAATTATTAATTGAGCTCTTTTTTCACACATCTTTTACACCACTAATTTTTTTTTCATTTCTTATCTCCAATCACTTTCAATCTGCCCCATATACCACAACTCAAGACACGAGTGATACAATACTTTCTTAATCTCATAGACAAGGAAAGGAAATTGTACAGGCTCAAAAGTGTCTAACTAGGGAAAATTTTATGTAAATGGACAGTGTTTAGGGAATTGGGCTATCAAAGATGGCCTAAGATCATTTCCTAAACTTGTGCACACTAATGCAGTCTCAACAAATAAAATAAGCAATTTCTAGAGATATTGAAACACACATGAGAATAAAGTAAAAAGAAACATGCAGATGCAAAGATTAAAATACTGAAAGCAAATGAAAAGATAGAATATTCCTCCTTTTGTCCACTTCCCCCAAACTTATTTCCAACTCAAGAGTGGGAAAAAGTTTGAGAATTAGACAAAGAGGAGGAATAATACTTGGTAATTGATCTCAGACATCAACTTTTTATCCCCGGAGGCTTTGGAACTCGCGCGATGTGAATTTTGGGCGGCTGGCACTTCACTCCGACTGACGCAGGGTCGCTTCGGTCGACGGGAGCCTTTTTGTCGAAGCCTTCCATGGGTCAAAGTATAACACATCGCCGGTCTCAACTTCGATCGACGCTAGGGTGCATCGATCAAAGTCGAGCAATCCTCGCTTTTTTATGCTGCAAAATAGAGTTAGTGCATACAAAATTTGAAAATAAAACAAAATAAAATGAAAAAGAAAAATTAAAAAGGAAAAATACTGGAAAGGTTGGGTTACCTCCCAACAAGTTCTTGTTTAACGTCGTAGCTTGATGATACCTCGGATCAAAACCATGGAGGTCGGGTCCAGACTCTCTGACCCTTGGCATCCACCATGTACACCTTCCGATCTTTGATGATGGTGGCGAGCTCGGACTGAGGAGGCTTAGATGATAATTTCACGTCCTCGTTCCTGCGCTCCCACTCGATAGCAACAACTTCTTCTTCATCGGACTCATCATCTTCTTCAATGGTGGTGATCCAGTTGCATTCCGCCTTTCTCTTGCTTTTGTCGATCACAAAGGTGATCTTCTCGTCATTAGACCGGAGTGTAATCTCGCTGCCTCGGTAGTCAATGAGCGTGGCACTGGTATCGAGAAACTCACGCCCTAGTATCATGGGCATGTTCTCGTCCTCCTTCATTTTGTGCACCACGAAATCTGCTGGGAAGCTCATATGGCCCACTCGAATGAGCACATTTTCCAAAATTCCCTTTGGACGGGATACAGTCCGATCCGCCATCTGTAATGTAATAGTAGTGGGCATCATCTCTCCGATGTTGAGGCACTTGTAAATAGAGTACGACATCCGATTGTTACTGGTCCAGTATCGCACAATACTCTCTCGATAAAATTCTACAGATTAATTGAAGACACAATGACAAATAAATTTATATGAGTACCCTAAGGTTGCTGAACCCAGAGGAATTGTATAACGAAATTATTTCATGTACTAGCCATGATCCTAGAATCTATTGTTTGAGTCAATCAGAAATCAGGGTTTTGTTTTGAAAAGTAAAGATAGCAAATGCAGAAAATTAAAGAGTTTGGGAAATCAAATTAAAGGGAGACAGACTCTAGGGCGAACTATCAATCAAAATGCATATCAATTAATTAACTTGCATTGGTGGGAAATCATAATATACTATAGCTTCTTGGTCGGGCAATTATAGCCTAGGTTACTAGCATGTGAATGTATATGCTTTGTCGGCCTCAATAACACAATACTAATCAACCTTTCATAAATCCACAGATTAACCCTACAATTACTATCTTCCACTAGGACTGATTGTTAATTGTATTTGAATCCTTTTCCTATTATTAATTTTCTCCTTTTAGTCCTTCAACTAACAACTATAAATCTAGAATCAATTTAATCTTTCAATCTTATTAATTCTAAATCCTAATAATTCAAATAGGAATCCAAAAACCAAGCGATTCAATGTTAATCAATTAAACATGCATTTGATTGATATTCATTGCCCTAGAACCCGCTAGGGTTTCTAGCCACACATCGCAGATAAAAAACCAAAATAAAACATATTATTAAATTGCTTAAAAGTGACTTACAAGAAAATAAAGGTTCGTGCTGGAAAAATAAAGGATGCTGAATGTTAAATGATGCTAAAGTCTGAGTTGGATGAATAAAATTCAATTTTACAGGCTATTTATAAGAGTGGATGTGTATCCTATCAAGTCTAGGGCTGGAAATCCGATTTGATTCGAATTTAATTAAAATTTGCCAATTTGACGCACACTTCGATTGACGTGGACAAGCTTCAATCGATGTGCATGCTCTTGCATCGATTGAGGTTGATATTCCATTGGTCAAACTCAATCCGTCTTCTCCTTGCCCCATCTACGCGGTCTCACGTTTTTTGCCATAACTCTCACTCCCGAACTCCAATTGACCCGCTTTAGTTGCGTTGTAAAGCTCACTCGAAGCTTTATCCATTGCCATGCGCCAATAGCCTGAATTCCTTGTGTAGATGAACTCTTCACTGCTACTCTTGTACATCACTACTTTCGGAACAGTTTTCCAGTGAATGTAAGCCTAAAAACTGCAAAAACACACCATGACAAGTGTAACACCACATATAATAGACTCATGCATGAATTATATATATAAAATCAAGAAAACTACCTAAAATAGTAGAAAATCATATCGATAAGTGAGTGAAACAATGAACTTATCAACCGATGTGGGATGTGCGTCTGTCAAAACAGAGGCATCCCACGCGAGATTTTCCTCTTCTTTTCCCCAAACTTGTCCAAAATCATCCCGAGACCTTTGTAGCTCGTGCCAGACCTCAAAGTAATTCCTTGCACTCCTTCTGATTCTTTGGATTCACCTCAGTAGTGCCCGGAAGTTGCCCTTGCTTGTGCTGGACTCCAATGGTGCTGGCAATCTGACTGACTTGAGTTTCAATCATCTGAACATGTTTGCCAACTCTATCGATCTTGGTATGCACTCCAGCCACTTCTTACTCAATCTTTCCCACTCGAAAATCAGAAGCCTTAATGAATTTGTCCATCACCTTGATATGTGCGTAAAATGACCTATATTTTGATGTGTGAGCGTGCATGTTTGCATTCATTTTACCCTCATATCATATGTTTTGTTGTTCTTTTGTCGTGTTTTCGTGTTTTTGTGTTTTGAATGTTGTAGGACGTGTTTTGAGCATAAATCAGCACTTTTGGGTGAGTTTTGGAGGTAAATCGCCCGAGCCGAAGGTTAAAAAGAAGTTGGATCGACTGAGCGGAGCAAAGGAGGGAAGAAACCTGATTTCAGAGGGATTTCTCGGCCGAGCCAAGGCAGGCTCCACCGATCCATTGGAATAGAGGCTAGGCTCGGCCGACCCTGCAGTGCTCGATCGAGCCTGCACTTCAGAGGGTCTGCTCGGCCGAGCCATTACGGGATTTGCAGCTTCTGGCTGTTTTTCACTTAGCTCGGGCGAGCTAATTTCAGCCCGGGCAATCCGAGGCCCTGGGAGCTCGTCTATAAATGGGGGATTTCTGAATTTTAAAAGAACTTTTGGTCAAATTTCAAATAACCGTCACGAGAGTTCTCTCTAGATTCATCTCCAAACCATTCCCCATCCACATTCAAGGAGATTCAAGCGAAATTCTTCCAATTTGGTGAAGATCTAGGAAGGAAGGAAGGTAGATTGAGTAGGAAGGAAGGTAGATTGAGTCCAAGGAAGGCAATCAAAGAAGATCATACTTAGACCTTGCTATTTTGTAATGGATTCTCTCATTTCTCTTATTGATTTGTACTCAATTCAAGGTATGAAGAACTAAATTCATATGTGAGTGTTGTAGAATGGATATTGTGATGAGTTGATATCAAATTTGCTTGTTTACTTTCCTTTGAGGGATTGAATTGCACTTGAGCTTATTCTTTATCTCTTAGGTGTAGGTAATAGCTAGATTTTGAGGTAGTTGATGTGAACGCTACAGCCAACACGCGGGCGGAATCGTCGTGAAAAGTGTATATTCTTACGATTTTAGTTCCAATCTCTGTGCGGGGCTAGGTCGTAGGGTGATAATTGACGGTCGATTGGGAGTTATCTAGGGGTTAATAACGTAGCTCTTTGCAATTCCTAGTGTCATCTACCGTTAGCTCACCGTAGCAAGGGGCTAGCAAATGTAGGGTCGATTGCTCAACCTCTTAGGGATTAAACTTGGTTTACAACATAGTTTGATTCAACTTAGAACAATAGAAATTCAATCAACACTCACTATCTTTTTATTGTTGAACTTGAGATTTTAATCTACCTAAACAAGTTACTCAATTGTTTTGGCTTGAGAAGTTTAGTTACACATGTTTGGTTATTTCTTTGTTACTTGTATGCTTGGTTTATATTCTATTTTTCCTAGTTAAACAATTACCAACGACTATTATTTGCCTAGCTATTTGAACCTTCAAACAAGTAAATGGTTTTCACTTGAGCAAATTTAAAAGGACTCGGATTGATAAAATTTAACGTGAAGATAGTGTTGTATTTCACCGTTGTCACACCTCATCCAAGCTCTTCTTCTTCTTTTCGGTGATTTCTCCATCCTCCACATCAAAACCAAATGGGGGAAACTCTCCACCTGCCGGATTAGCATAAGAGAAGCTGGCATGCTGCTTTGGATAGTAATGTTGATAGCCTCCACCTCATTGCTGATTCTGATAGCCTCCTCAGTTCATGAAATTCACATCTGCAACGGGTTCAACCTGTGCAGCAGAAACAACAGAAACATTTGAAGTAAGTTTCTCCATCTCCCCCTTCAACTTTTCAATCTCCTTTTTAAGGGTGTCATCCGATTCCTTATTCTCAATTGCCTTGAATTGAGGCCTCCTCGGGTTTGAACACTTCTTAGTGTGCATGGCCATCTTCTTGAAAAGTTTAAGGGCTTTCTCGGGAGACTTGCTCATCAAAGAACCTCCAGCTGCGTTATCCACAAACTCTTGTGTCTTTTCATTCATCCCCCGATAGAAGATGTGTGCCTGCTCCTCCGTATTGACTCCATGTCCGGGGCTGCTCTTGAACAAATGATTGAATCTGCTCTAGGCCTCAAACAAGGACTCATCAATCGTCTGATGGAACTGCAAAATATCCATCTTCTTTTGGATGATCACAGATGGCGGGAAGTAGGCAGAGAGAAACTCTGCTCGGAGATCGGCCCAAGTCCTGATGGTGCTGCAGCCCAGAGCCGTATACCATGTCCGAGCCTGATCCCGAAGTGAGAAGGGGAACAGGCGTAGACGGATCACGTCCTGAGTAACTCCATTTTTCATGACAGTCTCACACACCTCTAAAAACATTCGGAGGTGCGTGTATGGATCCTCCACAGCTCGGCCACCAAATTGGATCTGCTGAACCATGTAAATGAGACCGGTTTTGAGTTCAAAGTTATTGGCACTGATACCAATAACAAATCCTTCATTATCGAGTTGCGGTCTGTACCTCCTCGCCATGACATTGGGATCCTCATCCTTGGAGTCCTCTTTGAGCCTTCTGTCTCTTTCTTGCTCTATTTTTCTCCTTGTAACCTCTGCTGTTTTGGCCTCTCTTTCCATCATCAGCTGCTTGACCAACACCCGCATCTGATTTATCTCTTGGACCAGCAGTAGGGCACTCCTTGTTGTGATTTGGGTGTCCGAGTCCTCCAAAGGTGGCATGTTCGGGCCATCCACCTCATTCTCATTGTGTGGTGGCTCCATCCTTATGATTTTGTTGTTTTTGTGTCTCCTCCGGATGGTTGCTTTAATTTCTGGATCATAAACTTTGAGTGGTGCACCTCGAGCCCTCGTGTTCATGCAGAATCTGAGAAAACAAACAAAAAAAATATCAGTCTGCATCGACCGACGAAAAAACCTTCTGCGTCGACCGATGCGAGCTGTGCGTCAGTCGAAATAGAACACAAAAATCCACAACTCACGCACACATACAAAATTCAAATAAAATAAAAAAACTCAATCCAATTAATCTTTAAATAAATTAGTAATAAGATAAAATCTAACAATTCTCCGGAAACGACGCCAATTTGATCACTGATATTTCTACCAGATTAATTGTAATACAGTGGCCAAATAAATTTATAAACACCCTAAGGTGGTCGAACCCACAGAGAATGATGTACGAAATAAACTCATGTACTAAATCATAGTTTTTGGAGAAATTGTTTGAGAAATCGAAAAATTGGGTTTTTGGATTTTTGAAAATAAAAATAAAGATTTAAAGCAAATAAAGGATAACACAAATCCTAGGGTTGAACTTCTACTCTGGATGACATGTAAATAAATAAATATTCATGCAACAGGTGAGATATCAGAAAAGCGTTATAACTTCCTTGGTCCGGCAAATAATAACTAGATTAATAACAAGTGTCTATCTCCTCTCGGTCCCAAAAACACCTATTAATCAATCTCATAAGATCAACATATTTAAAGCCCTACAATCTAGTACTTCTTGGTCTGACAGTATAGATCGCATAATGCATTCCTAATCCCACTATCAATATTCACCTCTTGGTTCTTCTATCAATAGCTAGACATCTAAACCAATCTTCACCTCTCGATCCTTCAATTAATTTAGAATTATGAAAGAAAGCAGGAATCACAAACCATCAACAATGAATTAAATAATCAAGCATGCATCCAAAACAGTTGTACAAACCCTTGAATTTGATAGGAAAATTAACTAGACTTAATAAAATAAAGAGACATAATTAAATGAAAATTAAATTGCATAAATAAAATAGGAACATTAAAGTACATAAAATCAAAGTGTTAAAATAAAACTAAAAACTAAAGAGAAACTAAAACAAATCCTATAAAGGGATATCCCCAAAAGGGAGTCCAATGAATAATCTAATCTAGAGGGGTATTTATAGAGTTTGTGTAGGCTTTACATGGCAAAATCCTATAAGGAATAAGATTAGATTTGGTAATATCCTATTTTACATAAATCTTCCTTTTTGGGTCTTCAAGACTTCCAAGTTGATGCATATCTTTTGTTTCCATCAATTCTCGCCCAAAAAAGATGTAAAATCACGTTTTCCAACAAAATTGACCTGCATGTTGATGGACACCCTGCCTGTCGATCGACATGCAAGTTGGTCGACATCCCAGATGTCAAGCGAAACAGAAGCTTTGCCAGAAGTCCTTCACTTGCGCAATCTCTCGATTTTGGCCATAACTTTTGCTCTTGAACTCCGATTCACCCGATTCCAGTTGCATTGGAAAGATAATTCAAAGATCTTTCTAATGCTATGTTCCATTAGCTCAAAATCCAAGTGTGCAAGAACTCGTAATTGTTTCTTTGAACATAAACTACTTTCGGCACGGGTTTTCATTGATTTTAGCCTCAAACCTGCAAAATCTTACCATGCCAAGCATAAAACCTGTCTAGATAGACTCATGAAACAAGAAAAAGTAAATAAACTAAAACATATCAAAAATACTAATCAATAAATCCAAATATGAATGAAATTATGAACTCATCATCTGTCCGGATGATATGTCAACTTGGTAAGGCTTTTGAGGCCTTCTTTTGAACTCCCTTTTGCGAAAAAAGTAGCATCTTCTTCTGGATGAGTGTTGACATTTTGCACTGCTTCATTCATGTTCGCCATTTGTATGTCCCATTTATGGGCTTGGAGCTGGCCGAACACGTCTTTGGTCGTCATCTTGGAGAGATCCCTCTCCTTCAAGCTGGTGGCTTTAACGAACCAGTCCTCCTAGGGTATATTTGAGAAAATATTTGCATTCGTATCTGCAATCTCATAAGTTCTCCCCGAGTTTTTTAGCTCACAGATAATAGCATTGAATCTAGCTTTCATTGATTTAATATTTTTTCCAGGAAGCAATTGAGAAGATTTATACTTATCTACACAGTTTTGAAGCTTGTTTCGCTTCATCTGAGTTGTCTCTTGGCTGAGAGTGCTAAGGAATTCCCACATCTTTTTGGCATTATTGTGCTCGAGAGCTTCAAAAACCAGTGGCTCTGGTAGGAATTGAAGGATGAGCTCCATGGCCACTGAATCTAAAAACGAGCTCTTTCATCACTCGTCCACTCTGCATAAGGCTTCTCCACTATCTCCTAACCCCCTGCTCCTAAGAGGTGAGTATTCACTTTAGTGATCTTTAGTGGTCCGGTAGATAGAACCTCAACCATCTTTGGGTGAACATTCTTCAACATTATAAACGAACGCTTCTTCCATATCTCAAAGTTTTCTAATGAGTACTTTGGAAGCTTTGAAATTTGTTCCATCTCTGCGTACCTAAGCTTGAAAACACACAAACAGAAATCAAATGCAAAAATAGAGATCTGGCCCGAAGCGACTCAACACAACCTTGATCTGTAAGAACCTTGGCGCGTGATACCACTTGATGGCCCTAGAAATCAGAGTACAAATACGTGCAGTGGAAGGTTTGAATATGTAGCGGAAGCAATAAATAAAGCAGTTGCACTTGTTCAGATAAACAGAGGACAGTCAGTTTAGTAGGTAGAAGACGTAAGCTTAGGTCTATTCTTGTTAAGTTAGTTTCACATAGTATACTCTTCAATAATTCCCAAGTATTGAAGGTTTTAACAGTCAGTTTGTGAAACTAAACAAGACAGGAATATAAGTAAAGTAGTAAAGAACACACGAGATTTATAGTGGTTCGGATCTAAATATCATACATCCACTCTTCAGACCCAAGGTCTGGATAATTCACTAAGTAAGTACATGCCTCTTTACGATCTACACACAGCCCGTCGGCCCCTCTGTCCTTCGTTCAGCTATGACACTCACCTAGGAACTCCTTGTGGACTTAGTCTTCAGGTTGAAGTGAGGACGGCACCCTGCAGCCTTCTTCCCGGTGGTTGGATGTTTGTTGTTCTTCCTAGAAATCAGTTGGTTGGCCTACGCCCATGAGAATATGTATCCCAGAGTAGGAAACTGACTGCTATGAATATATCTTGGAAAAATATATTCACCAAAGAAAAGCTTCAGCCTTAAAGCTTCAGGCTCGTGCTAGGAAAAGATAGCACAAAGTAATAACTTTAGCAGAGACTCAAGTCTCGTGTTAAGAAACACAGAAACTCAGAGAAGAGAGATGGCTTTTCAGAACGATCTTCTTAGAGTGAGAAATAATCTCTTCGGTTTAGTCGTTCAAAATTGTTAGCCTGTAAAAGGATGATGTTCGGTCCTATTTATAGAGGACTTTCTTTGGCATTTTGAATTTCTGCCCGTTAGACACATAAATCCAATCATTAGACTCATGGAAGATATAGTCCAATCGTAGCCCATGTCATAGGTCTGGTTCTGTTCTTCTCTGCTCCGACAGTGTACTATACACTAACTTTATGTCAGAATAAGTTTCAGCCCGAGGGATCCAAGTTTGGATAACCTCGTACTGATTTTCACTTAGGCATGAATATGCCTAAGTCTGACTGAGCTTCGATATCTTTCGAATAGCTTGTGCTTTAAAGGTAGAGGTTCTTATACTGACTTCCCAAAGTCAGTATAGCTTAGCCCTTATACTGACTTCCCATAGTCAGTATGGTTGACCCTCATACTGACTGTCCACAGTCACTATGGAAAATGCCCTCATATTGATTTCTCCTGATCAGTATGGAAAACCCTCATACTGACTTCTCCTAGTCAGTACGGGGAAGTCCTTATACTGACTTCTCCTTGTCAGTATGGTAAACTTTATACTGTGTGCTCCAACTCAGTTTTGGTTAAGGCTATACTTGGTGGAAACCAAGTTTCAAGGCGTGTAGATTGTCAGTTCTCGAGTATTCTCCTTTGCTCGGTCTGCAGCCTAAGTTCTATTACAACTCGATTTTTCTTATACAAGGATTACAATTTAGAACTCTAGAAACTAAAAAATTGACTGAGATGGCTTACAATCTTTAACCCACCAAAACACAAAAAGTAAGGAAGGATTTCTCTAACAAAAATCCTAACACCGAGCTTGCGAACCGGGAGGTGAAACAAATTCTATAGAAAAAATGCACACAAGGAAAGATTACTTGATGATGCTTTATGGGCTTACCGCACTGCATACAAGACTCCAATTGGTATGTCACCATACCAGCTTGTTTTTGTAAAATCTTGTCATTTACCGGTTGAAGTCAAGCATAAAGCTTTTTGGTTTCTAAAAAAATTGAATTTCAAGTTTGAAAAGGCGGGGCTTGAAAGAAAACTGTTTCTGAACGACTTGGATGAGGTTTGGATGGAAGCTTTTGAGAATTCAAGCCTTTAAAAGGAGCGAGCTAAGAAATTTCATGATCTACATAATAAAGCTCGAGAGTTTGTACCAGGAGATCAAGTGCTACTCTTCAACTCTAGATTACAACTTTTTCCCGGAAAGCTTCGCTCAACATGTTGTGGTCCCTTTGAGATAGCAAAGAAGATTGGTCAAGGCACACTTGAGTTAATTTCAAAAGATGGGAGTACATTTGTTGTTAATGGTCAAAGAATCAAGCATTATTACTCTCTAACTCAGATCAAGGAAGTGGAATCAATCTATTTTGCAACTCTGTAAAAGGGAGGTATCGTCGAGCCAACAACGTTAAAAAAGACGCTTGTTGGGAGGCAACCCAATACTTGCTTATTTATATCTTATGATTATTGTTTGTATGTTTCATTATGTTAATTTGAGTCAAAATGCATATTTTGGTACTAGGAGAAATTTTTGTAGTAATAGAGAATACTGGGAATGTGAAGTTTGTCTATACTTAGGAAAATTTCAAAATTTTTGGGACTTACAGGGCCTAGACCGCATGCGGCAACGGAGAGGGTGGAAACAAGCAAAACATTGCGATCTTGCCGCGGTCAGTGTTGTTGCCCGCGTCTCGGGCAAGAAACCATGACTATTTGCCACGGTCGTCGATCGCGGTCGGGTTAGTGAACCATGGTCCGACGGGTTTTCTTTATTAACTCACCAAATCTCTCTCATTTTCTCCCTTAATTTTCTTCAATCCCAAAATTCTCAAACCCTTCTTTCTCCTCTAAATTTTCACTTTCAATTACTCAATCCACACTTATGCACTTTGCAAATCGATTTCATGTCTAGGATGCCCATTTCAAAAGCTTTGTTTTGATCCGAATAGTTTGCATTTCGGTGGAATTTTGTTGTAGTCCCAATTTGTGGAGTAATTTGTATTCTTGCCTTTAAAATTCATCGAATACAAGTTATATGTTCTTAAATTTTACTCAATCCTAATTATGTATGCATTAATGATGGTTTATGGATTGCAATTGCACAAATCTGGGTTGAGTTGAGAATTTTATTTTGTTAAATTGATGAAGGAATGTAGAACTCAATTGAGAATATTTGTTTTATTGTGTTTAAGATGGATACATGATTAGAAAAATGTGTTACTTTTTTAACCATATTTTCTCATTTTTTTATGATTAAATAGTTAATTGATTCAAAATGAATTTGGGGATATGATGGGTAACATAATCATTGTGTGGTGTTTGGAAATATGGATGATTTTGTGATTTTGTTGGGTGAAATTTAGAATTCAAGAATGCACTTAGTTTAGTTGGAGTGCATTTTCATCCTATTATCATTTTGTGCAACAATGTCATTTTTATTGTATAAATGCTATGTGCAGGTTTTGCCATGGTAGGAAAGCAAGGTAAAAAGAATACAAGGGGTGGAAGTAGCAGGAGCAAAGAGCCAGTTTATACAAGAGCTGATCCCGAGTGGCATGGTTTTACAATTGAGAATGATGAACTCAGGGAAAGATTTAAGCTTATTTATGATCGATCAACCCATTATTTCCACAAATTTTGCAGATTTGGAGGCTATTCAACCCTTGGGGATTGCTGAAAATGTCCAACAACTGTTAGACAACATGGGATGGACTCGAGAACTTACAACTACAAAACCTACCTACCCAAAAGCTATGCTAGAGATGATCAGTACCGTGGAAATAACTGGGAAAGGAAAACTTAGTCAACCTTTGGCTATTCGATTTTCTTTACAAAATCAAATTCACACAATGACCAAGGCCGAGGTGAATAATGTTTTTTACACTCTAAACACTGTCATTTCAAGGAAGGGTCAGTACAAGAAAAGTAAAATTGAGATTTAGTGAGTATTTTTTATCGATTTGCATGACTTAGTGTCTTAAATAACTAGTTTCGAGCTGAGTAAGTGTTACCTATGAGTTTTTGAGCCTAAATCTATCACACTCGATAGTATTTTTGTTCTTGTGGGCATACCATGCTTGCCTTCTTTGTCCAGAACTTGCATTTTTATCTTACTTAAGATCATGATGATTTGCTAAAAAGTTGAAAGTGATTAGAGACAATTTTCTTTTTGAAAGCCACATCTTTACCAAACTATGATACCCTTAATTTTATTATTCCTTTGTATCCCATACTTGAGCCTATTGAACCTTTATTCATAACCGAATGATCGGAGGATATAAGAATGTTTAAGTTTGGGGTATCATCTCAAGTTTTTGAGGATAAGATAATTTGTTGTATTATAAGTTAAGTTTGGTGGTGTGGACACAATGAATCTCCTGTTTTGAAAATAAGTAGAAACTGAAGAAAAGAAATTCTTATAATTAAAAAAAAAAAGAAAAGAAAAGTGATGTAGATGAATTTGATGATGATTTTATCCTAGAGTATGAAAAAGAACATTTAAGGAATGAATTTTGTTTATAATATTGGAAGCTTCAAATGATGATTTTGTGTTGTTAATGGAAAGTTTGTTGGGTTGTTTGTGGTGGAAGATCATACTAGTGAATTGTTCAATGAATAGAGAAAGCTCTGATTGATTGAGTTTTGTTAACTCAAACTATCCAGATTTAGTCACTCTAGCCATATTTCCCTACCTCAATACCCAAGCCTACATTTCAACCCAAATAAGTCCTCTTTGATTCTTCCTTTAAGAAATTCTAAGTGATGGAAGTGTTTGATTTTCTTGCTAGCATATGGTTAATAACTTGAGCATGATTGGTTTCTAAGTGTATAATTCTCACCTATGTTTTTCATTTGAGTGAAGAGTGATTGTTTTGTTCTGAGAGGACAAGTCTTACTTAACTTGGGATTAATTATGATAGACTGCTTTGTCATGTTTTTAGATCATTATTACTCACTATATCTTGATGGTTTATAGCTGAGGCATTTTAAATCATTGATTGTGTTCAAACTCATGCTCATATCTTGTTTACCCACTCTTGTTTGGGACGAACAAGGATTTAAGTTTGGGGGTGTTAATAAGAATTCATTTTCCATTCTAATTCGTGTTGTTTAAGTTTGTTATATCAACGTTTTAATGTTTAATAGCTACTTTTTATCTCATTATTTCTGTTAACCGTTACTTGCATGTTGATGTGTATATATTGTTTTCTAGGTTAAGAAATCAAGCTCGGGAGTTGAAAAGTGCAAAGTTTTTGTAAGACCCGGACTTGGGGGATTATTATTCAAGTGGAAACAAAGTTGGTTTAATCTAAGAATGAAGATGATGCATTCCAGGCAAATGTTGATACAAGTTGGAGGATGGTTTGGGAAGCTGAAAGCATGATCACTGCGTGCAACGACAGATAGCTTGACTTCAGGCAATTGGCCGCGGTCTTGCTGCGGTCAAGGTCGCCGCCTGTGTCCCAGACCGGAATTTCTTCGGTTTCACCATGGTCTCCGGCCGCGGTCTGGCAAGTGGACCGCGACTCGCGCTAGTTGTCCGCATTTCGGTCTCGACAGGGGCTAAAATTCAAATTTCTTGGGGCTAATAGGCAATTATTGTGATAATAGGTGTGAGAATTAAGAAAAATGGATCATTATCATCATTTTGGGGGAGAAGATGTTGGGAAATCTGGCTAAGTTTCCCTTCTCCAGTTGATAGCTTAGATCTTAGATTTGGTGTTTAAGTGTTTTGGTGGATCAAATCCTAAGTCCAACCAGCGTCAGTTTGTCTATAGAATAGCTCTAGTCTCAAATGTAAAGTCCTGTTTAGGTATTTTGAGTTGTAAGTCGCAGCTGATCAAGACTCATGCTGGCTACTGTTCACCAGCATGAGATGTGCTTACCAGTTGAGAGAAGTCTCACCAGCAAGCGGCTGACGAAGACTCATGCTGACACTGTTCATCAGCATGGAGTAGAGCTATTGACTGGTTACTGTTCACCAGTTGGGAAGATTTCACCAGCAGGAGGCTGAGAGATCTTACCAGCAGAATATGTGTTCTGGCTGACACTATTCACCAGCGGTGAAGCCACCAGTCACGGGAGATTCCAAGAGATAACATCAGACGAATTGGTAGACCTTGATTGTGCTAAGGAAAGTCACCAGCAGAGACTGCCAGCACAAGATCACCAGTATGATCTACCAGTCGGAGGTTATCAGCAGAATTCAAGATTCGCTCTCCCAGAGTCTTAGAGACAAAAAGAAGATTCGTCGAGGAATTAACTGACAGAGTATGACTTTAAGGAGGATACCTTAAAGTCTATCAGTTCAAGACACCAGTTCCGATTCCTCGTACTGACGAATAGAGTCGTTCTGACACAAAGAGATCTGTGTCAGATAAAGCGATCAAAGGTATGGCGCTTTCCGGAAATTCCTACCTGCCGCCTGCAGAAGGACATGCGAGGACAGAGACTTTTCCGGATGTGTCCAAACGGCTAGTATTTGAATCTGAATCTCACGTCTATAAATACGTGAGATCCAACAGCATTCAATACTCTTGCCCAATCTTAGCCACTCTTGACCTACCGAAAGCTCAAACGCATTCATATCAGCGTATAAGCAATCTTTCGAGGCTTTTCTTAAAGCTACTCCGTGTGTCAATCATTTGAACACGAGACTCCAAGCTTCTAGCTTGTGAGTTATTGATCTCATTTGGTGTTCTTTCTCATTCCGAGGAAGAACATAGCAGCTCTTGAGCCAGCCAGCTCCAGAGTTATTACGGGCAGTTTTGCCGCCAGCAAGAGTCAAGTTCTTGGGAGAACTCAACACCCAATCAGTCGGAGGAGGAGGTTGAAGTGACGTGCTCGCACTCCATCCATCTGACAAGAGTTGAAGAAGGACAAGGACCGGGAGCGGTTGATCCAGTGAACTGGTAGACGAGGCATCTACCAGCTGGAAATAGATCGTAGGAAATCTTGTACCGGATTACTCTTTTTAGTGAATTTCCAGTGCTTCGACTGGAGAGTGGACGTAGATCAGTTGATCGAACCACTATAAAATATCCTTGTTATTTACTGCTTTCAGCATTTACTTACTGATTTAAAACCCAGCACCCAAGTGCTGGAGTATAACTGAAACCAGTTTATAACTGTGCAAACTCGACTCTAAAATTTTCTAAGTCCTGAGTCATCAGCTGACCAGCCAGTTGCCAGTCAGCTGAATACTCAGTTGCCAGTTGACTTACTAGCTGACAAGGTCCCAGTCAGCTGTGTAACCAGCAGAGTGCAAGAAACGAACTTACGTATTTTCCGCTGCCAAAGTATACCCTGATATCCGGGACCAACAGAAGAATTCTTCAGCAGGAAGAAAGGGACGAAATTAGAGAGAAGGAGAGGAAGAAAACAAATTTTGGTGTGAAAGATTGAGATCAACTTGTAATAGAATCAACAATCCAACACCGGAATCATTACGGGCTTGATTTCTCCTACCCAAATCTCTATTTTTGTATTTATTATGATTTTAATGGTTGAAATGTCGTCCGAAAATCAGGTGTCGGTCGATACAGAGGAAACAACCACAAAAATCCATCTTTCACACTTGGTCTAATTTATGCTCCTAAACCTGCATTCTTCACCACAACCAAAACACAAAGCGTAAAATAAGTACGATGCAAGGAAAATAACTTAATTAAATGACAAATGCATTTAAACAACCTAAAAATCCATTGATAAGTGAACGAAATGACACACTTATCAATGTATCCTCTAAAACTTGAACTTAAAACTTACCTAAGAACTGAGTCAAAGTTAGTTTTCAGAGCTTGTGCGAGATTATTTTAGGTATTTGGTACCCTAAAGGATTATGAAATACCTCAAAGAAACTGAGTCCTTAGGTATTTGGTACCTCCAAAACTGACGAACTGACTTTGAATACTTACTCAGATTCAGATTTTGGAGGATGTCGTGTTGATCGAAAGAGCACAAGTGGAACTTGTTAGTTTCTAGGTCACAAGCTAATCAGTTGGTTTTGCAAGAAGCAGCCCTCTGTAGCTACATCAACAACCGAAGTTGAGTATGTAGCCGCTGCAAGTATTTATGCTCAAGTCATGTGGATCAAGCAGCAATTACTTGATTATGAAGTCAAAACTGGATGTGTGCCTATTTATTGTGATAACAGCAGTGCTATGTGTATAAAAAAGAATGCAATTCATCATTTAAAGACGAAACATATCGACATCAGGCACCATTTATCAGATATCATGTCGAGAAGAAGGATGTGTTTGTCGAGTTCAAGTGAGCAAGTGGACTGGTGGACGCTGACATTCATCAGCTTGCGATAGATCGTGAGAACCTTTGTAATCCAAAACCTAGTGTATTCCAGACTTAATGTCTGAAGAGAGGACGTAGGGCTTTTGTGTCCAAACCTCTATAAATCCATTGCATTTACAGCTTTATTTGTTTTTTGTAAGGATTTAAAACTCAACACTATCTAAGTGTTGAAGTATATCTGAGATCTAATCCTGAACTTAACTCGGAAACATAAACTTTCTTAAATACAAACTGGTGAGTAACAACCAGTTTGTGAGAGCAAGTTTAACAAGTAAGTTTTCCATTGCGTGTTTAAAAATTATGATCTCGGGACCAACAAACTTTGACAAAAAACAAGCGAGTGAACAAAATAACAATGATAAAACATTTGAATTGAAGCATGCAAAACTCAGTCTAAAAACTGATGGAATAGAGAGGAATTAACATATCTGATTTGCTTATTCTTGTTCGCCGGCAATGGTGATTTTGTGGGGACGACAAAGTGAGGGAGAAGAGTTCTGAGAGAGAGAGAAAGTGGGGTAGATGGGTGAAGTTGGTTGTGCAATAAATTCAAAATGATTTAATGTTCAACCATTAAAAATTTGATTCTCTCAATAAAAATCCGATTCTTTTCTCCAATCATTATAAGTGGCTACAAAACTTATATATTTAAAACAATGGCTTTTAAACTTATCTATCTATTGAAAAGGACTACATAAATTTTTCTCCCTTATTATAATGTTAAAATAATAGAAAAGAAACAAAAAAAAATCATATTATTAAGGTTCGATTTGAGAAAAAAGATTGAGCTCCTGGAACGTCAATAAGAAATAACCAAAACAAAAACCAATTGACAAGATAAACACAGCAAATAAAAAAAGAATAAAAGAAAATGAGTAATGCAAATTAATATCGAATGGTGCAGTATGACTGTAGGTTTTAGAGTTAATGAATGAATCCCAGGAATTATGTTATGCCTTTTTATAAGATCAAAGGTCTCAGTACAGTATGCATCCAACCCTAAGAACAAGATCAGTGGCGGATCTAGAAAATTTTTATAAGAGATTGGAATTTTTTTTTGCTACCACATTAACATTCAATCCCTTCATATCATTTTTATTTTTTTTTATTATTTTTTTCTTCTTTATGAGAGGGGTTATTCCAAAAAATATCGGATTAGGATACTATAAAAATGATCTTTTTTGGCTAGGAGCTCCCCTAGCCTCCATGTAGATCCACGAGTGCCCAAGATATACGGTACTTTAGCTCGCCAGTATTTTTCAGGGCCGTTGAGGAGCTCCTGATCAGTCGACCCGCATTCTTCGAGGTAGCTTAGGTTTTCTCAACAGCTCTCTCTATACCGTTCGATCTATCTTTCTCGATATCAATTGGTAGTAATGATCATACTAACTTCTGATTAGGGCTGACAATTTTTGACAACACGAATTCGTACGATAATAATGTGCATGAACACAACACCACCTATTAAGCTTTAAACACAAACATGGCATAACACGTTAAGCTCTAAATACAATCACAATAATATCCAATACGATAATGATCTGACATGATAATACACCAATACAATAATGATTTGATACACACAAATTGTCAACCCTACATTTAGGGCTGATAATTGGTGATACGATACGATAACACGACACGAATCCGCACGCTATTAATGATCACGAACACGACATAACCTATTAAGCTCTAAACACGAACACAACACAACCCATTAAACTCTAAACACTAAGACGATAACATTCGATACGATAATGCTCCGACAATCACAAATTGTCAGTCCTACTGCTAACTTCATGGGATCACTTGGGGTTTTTCCTGGCTGGCAAGTCTCGAAGTACTTGGGCCGCCCAAGTCTTTTAAGTGCACCTAGACATGTTGTACTTTTAGGGTCCGTTTGGTAAGTGGATTTTTTGGAATGACACTGTTGGGTTGAAGGATACGAGAATGAAGAAATATGAATGATACCCTAATATTTGGAAATCACCTAAACCTTCCAAAATAGTGGGTTTCATTCTCATTATCATTACCAAAATTATTTATTTCTTTTTTTAATGTCACGTTTTTATTATTTTTTATAATATTTTTCTAGAATAGTATAATAATTATATTATTATATAATTTTAATTCTAATATTAAATATTATTATAATTACACATTATTATTTTTAATATATTATCCTAATATCATATTTTATTTTTTATATTGGTTTTATATTTTATAATATAAATAATAAGATAAATAGACTATTTATTTTTAATATGATTTAATATTATTTTTATTTTGATTCCCAAATCAAACTTATACACATTTCCTTTATTATCAAACTCATACACATAGTGATTTCCGACAGTTAATTCAAATGCCCAATTACTTTGCTAGGTTGATCGAGTTTTTCTACTATAATTCGCCCTAACTAACCTAATGGCCCAACACATAATTTAGTTATTCAATTTATCAAATATGAGAGCGTACCATTGTCACTTTGGCACAAATACACATTAACTGATTAATTTATGAAGATGTAATGTTCAACATGTCTTGCTGTTAAAGTCAAAGCTATGTTTAAACATCTATGTTTAACATCATAGTTAGACTGTGTTGAGTTAATCTTATCATTCCTTATTTTTCGTATTTCTTTATTTTCGTGAATTCAGTTCATTCTAGGATAGATATATATTTTATAAAGATCTGGAAACTAATAGATTTGATTTATTTATAAATATATTAGAATATATCTACTTCCTAGTTTCTAGGGATATATGTTAAAGTTGTTCCTAATTTTTAGGGATAGAGCTAAATCTTTTACATATCTATCTTTAATCTTTACAGTTGAGATATTTAAGCAGATATCCATATAAAGCACGAGGCTACACTCATCTTAACCTATAAAAAGGGTTCTGCAATTCGAAAACAATGCAGACGACTTACATTATTCATCAAGATATCATTCAAGCAAGGTGTTCCAGCTTTCAATCAGTGTTCCTGTGCTTTCAACTCACAAAGGCATTCAAGCTTAAGAAGGATCCTACCTCCAGAGAGTGAATCTAATGATGGAGGAGTTTTTAGGTTTGAATCGTTTGTCGTAAGTAAGGTTGTTCGTAGTTGTAGTCTCTACTTCTATCTAAATTCAAGTTTATTCAAGGGAGTGAACTGATAAAGGATTTGGATATTTATTATTTTGATTTTGTTGTGTAAACTTCATTATCATAGTGAAATTTATTTTTAGCCGTAAGGCTCTAGCGGGTTTAGATTCTTTAAACTCGTGAAAAATATTTCTTTGTGTCTGTTCTATTTTTCCGCTACGTGTTAAACTTTGAATGTGTTAAACTTTGTCTTACTCTAACATTTTGTTTTAACATTACTCTATTAGTCAGACGTATTGAGTTCTGCAGTGTTGAACTCTTCAACACCACGATGTTAATAATAAACTCGAGTACTAAATTCTTTGAATTGAGAATGATTTACAGAAACAACAAATTATAAATATGAAATAGTGTAGAAAACTGAGACTCTATCACATATCACATTTATTAATTACTGTAGAACAACTCTAATTATTGTTATTTGAGAAGATTGTCTGATATAATCTAAGGTTCTATAACCCAGCAACATATACCTTACAATCTAAGGCTCTGTAAATTCATATAATAACCTACAGATAGTTAATGATTGGGATATTTTGTAAAAACCTTCAAAGGATGAGACAAATAGTGATACAATAAAACAAATGATTGTGTACTTTGTGGCACAATTTTCTCTCCAGCCGCCTTGGGGTCCCTATGTTGGTTTTGTATACTGAAAGCATTTATTACAATGTGTATACATTCAACTTTATTTCTTATCTATTAAACAAACTTACATGCGAGAAACAACAGTATCCTCTTATCTCATCGATCGGGATAATCATACGACGTGTTGTAGATTGTATAAGACAGTATGATCCCTTGACCTAGTGAGATATAAATATAGTAATCATAGCCGAGACAACTTGAGGATAAGTCTGTTGGTGTAGGCTGCAATATATTTGGAAAGAAGTGATCTGTTTTGATCACTTGATATAGTGGTATGTGTGGTTGCGTATTGATTGGACCACAGTAAGATGTATTCTTCTGTCTGAATTCAGAGAATACAAGATCTCGTCTCTTGATTGAATCTAAACCCTAACGAAGGTTCAGGAGTATACACGGACTGACTGTTGCTTTGACTTTCCATGGTGGAGAACCTGAGTAACGTGCTCGTATACCCGCATCTTGGGTAATAGCAACTAGTGTAGAACGTCCTGGCGACTGGAGTTAGGTTACCATATCCGAGTAATAGGATGGGGACATTCCCTGAGGAGCTCAATAACATTCATCGTACTAAAGTCCTGCAGGCTGATTAAGTTCAAGCATGAGTGATAAAGTTTGAGTCGTACTGCTTAGGAAAATAACAAATTAATTAATTGTGTGAAGCATGTCAGATGCTCCAATTAATTAATGAATGTCTAGTAACCTTAAATATGGGGATTCATCAAGTTAATGCACTCCGTTCTCATAACGTGGTAATAAATGGGTAGATCGGTATTAATTTTGTTGTGAAAATGAATTAATATTAATTAATTAATTAATTATGTCCTGGGTTGTGACATGGGAATTAATTAATTCATAGGCCCACTTTATTATTTGCATTAGGTCTCTGGTCTGGCCCAAATAATATGCTGAAAGGAGCCCACTAGGGTGTCAACCCTTGGTCTATAAATAGTTTGTGTAGATGGAGAAGAAGAAACTCAACTTTGTCCTTTCATCACAGTCCTGTGGAATCCTCACCAGTAGCAGGATTGAACGACATTGGGATACAGATTTGAAGATCTACTCAGGAGAACAACCACTCTTCTGATTTACTTTTTTGATTAAATCTTGAAATTAGTTTCTCTATATTAATTTCTTATTCCGCAGATTTAATCAAATTGCGTGGTGGAATCAAAGTTTGGATTCAACGAAAAAATCGATTCAGACACTATGGATTGAAAGGTAACCCTATTATCCATCGCATTATATTTATAGGAGCATGCTAAGTTTTATTATCGAATGGCAATTATTTTGACATCTATGAACGATCTTAGTTTCGCTTGGATTAAGTGATTCAATTCACGATTACAAAATCTCTACACCCTAGGGTTTTTGTGAGAGTAGTTGTACTTTTCTCTGTGACAAGTGAGTTTTATACCGTGTGTACGTAGTTTCACTATAGATCCAGATGAAATTACGAGACTTGTTAAGAAACTAAGAGTATGTGCAGAAGCAAAATCAACTATTGTAAACATTGAACAAGAAGTTATTTCTCTAGAACAACAAACCCTAAAATGATGTCTTTTGGGATAGGTGTTTGCCACACGTCTGGTCAACTGAGAGACCTTGCGCACTCAATTGCCATGCATCCTCAATAATAAGAGACCAATTGACATCGAGTTGGTGGGTGACAATATCTTTGCAGTTATTTCTGAATCAGATGAGGACAAGAAATATGTACTGAATGAAGGACCGTGGCACTTTTTCCAAAGTCTTCTTGTATTCCAAGAATCAACAGGATTACAAATACCCCAGAATATTATTTTTGATGAATTTAAGGTTTAGGTGCATTGCCATAATCTACCTCTTGCTTGTATGCATCCCAGTATTATTCAAAAAATTGGGGAGGAACTAGGTGAGGTTCTGGAAATTGATACTGGGAAGGTGTCCTGTGTTTGGGGCGGTTTGCTAGGGTCCGAGTTGCCCGCTCAATATCAAAGCCTTTTACAAAGATGTGTCAGTCTTTCTTTAGGCATGGAGAAGGAAAAAAATCTTAGTTCTATTACTTTATGAAAGACTTCCAGACTTTTTTTTATGCCTGTGGAAGGGTTGGTCATGTCTTGCGAAATTGCCACGAGGAAGATGCTAATAAACAGAGCATTCAATTCGGTGGATGGATGAGGGCGATCAAATAAATAGAAACAAGAAAGGCCAAAAGCTAGGGAGTCTCTAACAAGGAGAAGAATGGGGACAAGTTTATTGCCCCAATAACATCATCAGAAGCAGATAGGAGCAAGAATTGGGCCATAGATGGCAGCTCAACTCAAAATAAGAACTCAGAGGCACTACACCTTAATATGGGGCGGACAGGGAACTTGAGGATGGCCCAAATCTATCTTTACAATTAGTTAGACAAAATATCAATATGGTGATTGATGTGGAGAAATCCATCATCTCTGAACATGTTGAAGAGAATCTTAATGAAGCACAATTGAAGTACAATGGAAGAGATGGAAGAAGTTGGCTCGTACAAAGTCGGATGCTCAAGTTGATCCTATTATCAACTATGTTTTGGGCTACAAGAGACCATCTGAAGGCATGAATGATCATCAGGGGTTGAGGGATAAAATCAGAAGGAAGAATTCAAATATGTTAATGGCTAAAACGGTGGAGGCTACTGAGCAGCCCCGCAGAACCCAATGAAACACTTAATTTGGAATGCAAAGGGATTGGGGAGTGCCCGTGCATTCCATGAGACGCATCGATTGTTAGTCGATAATTCTCCACAACTGGTGTTTATTTTTGAAACAAAGATTAGCAAAATAAGATGTGAACAATGGAGATCTATTTTAGGATTTGAAGGTCTCTTTGTGGTGGATGTCGGAAGTGAAGGTAGTTTGATGCTCTTATGGAGATACCCTTTGGTGGTGGAGATTCAGTCTTTCTCGATAGGAAATATTGATAGTTTGGTCAGAGAGGATACTAGAGAGTGGCGTTTCACTAGTTTTTATGGGAACCCAGAAGCAGTCCAACGAAGATTTTTCTGGGAACTGTTACAGAAACTATTGAGGAATGTGGGCTAGACGAGAATAGTGGGTTTTCGAAAGATTGGACCTGGAGAGTAATAAAAAATGGGAAATAATGAAGTTTGTGCTTGTCTGGATCAATTTTTTGCTAATTCTTTATGGAAGCAAGCTATTGGCCAAGCCTCTATCACTATCTTAGATTGGTATGGGTCGGACAACAAACCATTTATGTTGGAAATCTCTTGTGATCAGCCTAATAAACAGAGGTCTGGTAGGCGAAGATTTTACTTTCAGGAGAAATGGTTTCTGGACAATTCCTTTGTCCCTGATTTTAAAGAAAATTGGAAAAAAAATAATCTGAAGGATTGGATTATTCTATTTGGAGCCCCTCATGTTGCGGGTTCTTGAGAAAATGGGCTGGCAATCGGTTCGATAATATACCAAACAATATTAGAGAGCTGAGGAAGCAGAGAATGGATTATCAGCAAAAGATGCTATCTCAAAAACTCGACGTCCTTTGGAGAGCCTGGAGGAAGACTTGAAGAGTCTCATGAAGATAGAAGAGAGCCATTGGAAAGCAGGAGTGAGGGTTAATTGGATAGCTAATGGAGACAGGAACACTGTTCTTTTTCATGCTTTTGCAACAGCCTGGAAAAAAGAGAAACCTCATCAAAGGGTTGGAAGATAGGGGTGGAGTTTGGGTTACGGAGGAAAGTGGGAAGGCACGAATAGTTGAGGACTACTTCAAAGATCTATTTACAAGCTCAAATCCCGGTATCAATGAAATTAATGAGACTGTGAAACATGTTCATTGTTTGATCAGTCAGGAAATATGAGAGGCACTGGAAAAGCCCTATACAAAGGATATATATTGTGAAAGCACTTAAATCCTTGAATCCCTCAAAGGCACCAGGACACGATGGTTTACTAGGGAAACTTTTTCAGAAACTTTGGCCAGTGGTGGGTGGATCAGTGACTAGAGAAGCTCTGCAAGTTTTGAACAAGGAAAGGAAGCTTGACGATTGGAATAAAACCAAAATTGTGCTTATTCCTAAAGTTGCTCAGCCCAAAAATATGAAGGAGTTTCGACCCATAAGTTTGTGCAATACAATTTATAAGATTGTATCAAATGTGCTGGTTGAAACACTATTGTTGATTGGTATCAAAGTGCATTTCTTCCCGATCGGCATTTAATCGATAATACCATAATAGGTTATGAAAGTATGCATTGGATCAAAAACAGAAAGGGGAAGAATAATGGATTTGATGTGCTAAAATTGGACATGAGCAAGGCTTATGACAGAGTTGAATGGAAATACTTAGAATCAATCTTGGCAATAGTGATTTTTCCAAGGAAATTCATTGACACTATTATGGAATGTGTTTCTTCAGTTTCATTTTTGTTTGTTTTGAATAATTGAGTCTACGGAGATCTGAAATCGACTAGAGGGTTGCGGTAGGGAGATCCTCTTTCATCCTTTCTTCGTTCTTTGCGCTTATGGATTATCCTCTCTTTTGAGTAATGTTGTGGCTACAAATAAGATCAAAAGAATTCAATTCGGAGATAGAGGACCTATTATTCCTCACTTTTTCTATGCAGGTGGCAACTTATTATTCTTTAGAGTTGAATAGGAGGGTAGCAAAGTTGTTAAAGAATGTCTTGACAGCTATGCCACCGTATCGGGATAATTGATTAATTTTGAGAAATCCTCTATCACTTTTAGCACCTCTTTTAACGAATTAACAATTGCCAAGATTCAAAAAGTGTTGTATATAAAATTTGTGCAAGGGCATACGATGTATTTGGGTTTGCCTACTTTTTCCATGAGACAAAAAAGAGTTCAATTTGGTTACCTTAGGGACTGCATTCTGAAGAAACTTTAAACTTGGAAAAATAAGCTATTTTCGCAGGTGGCAAAGAAGTTTTGATCAAATCTATTATTCAAGCTATGCCTATCTATAATATGTCCTATTTTAGAGTGTCGAAGTCCATTTGCAAAGAGACCGAGAGAGTGACTACTAGATTTTTGTGGGGTAACACTAAGGATGAGAAAGGTATCCATTGGAGGAATTGGGATAGCCTTTGCAGTCAAAAAGAGCAAGGTGGGATGGGTTTTAGAAAATTGGAGAGTTTCAATCAGGCACTTCTCTCTAAACAAGTTTGGAGGCTTTGGTCTAAACTAAATTCTTTCCTGGGAAAAGTCATTAAAACTAAATACTATTCGAACACTATGATTATGGAAGCACATCTTAATTCGAAAGCTTATTTTATCTGGAGATCCTTGTTTTGGGGACGCTCTCTTGTAAATAAATGTGGTCGATGGAAAATTGGTAATGGCAATCTTGTGAATGCTTTTGTTGATGCCTATATTCCAGAGTTCTTGTCCGGGGTGCCAGTGGCTAGAATTACGGATTTGACAAACACCAAGGTGGAGGAGTTTATTAAGTTGGATGGTCAATGGGACTCGACCCTTCTTCAGAAGCTCTTTTGGCCAGCTATGGTGAATGATATTCAATGGTTACCGGTGAACTTAAATGATGAAAATACATTATATTGGATGCATACAGATAATGGTAAATTCATAGTTGATACACTAAAAATTCAATCTCTTAAATTCCTAGCGATGCATGAATAAAATTTGTCAAATCCGAGATCTTCTTAATTCGCCCGCTAGAATACCAGTTACTTAGGTGTTGAGATTATATCCAAGCAAATACTATCGTTGAGTTTGAGTTTAACTAGAAATCAATAATAAAACATGAAACAAAACTAACAATCATCATCATCAAGGTACTCACAATCACAACCTTAACCAGTCTAACAATAACAAGAACAAACACAAATCGAATGATCTCAATAGGGGAAAAAGTAGGATATTGGAGAGAACTTTGTAGTGAACAATAAAAGCCAATTGAATCATGCAAACACAAATTAATCTCCCTAGAGATGGTCAATCCACTCTTAAATGACTAATCCCCTTAGCACCAGTGAATTATTCGTTGATGATCTAAGATTATTAAACTGTTTCGTTATTTAATCCTAATGCACTTCCAAACGACCGTGGATACTTAACCTATATGCTTCCTCTGCACAGGGATTGGATCGAGACATGTATAAGATCATGTTATTCACGACATTCAATCCGCATATTGGCTGCAATCTCAATGCCAAATTATCAAGCAATTGACTCTTATCTACATTACTTGATTGAGAACAAGATCTAGCATGTCTTAATCAACTAGGAAGGGGTAAACAAGCATTCAATTGATCAAAATCATTCACCACATTATTCAATCCAACATCCTAAGGAAATCTAGCTGCTCATACCTTGAGATTTGTTTAATTGAATACAAAAGTAAAGCATATCCATTACAAGGTAGAAATTGGATAGAATTTTCCCCCAATTTTGGATGAAAAGCTTTGATCTACACCTCAATCTTCATGTCTTCATCAATTGGATGAATTTGGGCTTGGATCCTCTTCAATTGATGTTCGGAACCGTCACTAAAGTGCCAAAAGTCCTTGCCAATTTCGTTTCTCCCCTATTTATAGTAAGCGAGTAGACCCAAATTTCGCCCGGGACCTATCCGTCTCGCCCAAGATTTTCCAAAACTCAGAAAATTCCATAAATTTTGCAGGATCTCACCAGGGACCAGGAGGGTTTGGTCAAAATTTGCCTCTGTAAGGAAATATCGACCGAGCTGAGCAGAGTTTGGTCGATATTTGCCCTACAGAGACATTTCTCGACCGAACCCAATGGGTATGGGTAAAAATTGTGCTCTGTTTCACCCCTGTTGCTCTCCATTCTTCATCTGGGTTGAAACTCTCTTAGCTCATGCAAAATTTGGGTCAAAATCTCTTTGAAAAATGGCAAAATTTGAAGATTTATACTCAATAGCTCTCCTACACAACAAAACACAAAAACACAATAAAACAAGCAAAAGTTTATGATATGTGGGTGAAATAAACGTGAACAAACACTCAAATGCATCGATAAAATGGTCATTTCGCACACATATCAATAGTTAAATCAGCTTACTTGGATCTCATGGGGTATTTTGATCCACCACCAAGTCAGAGTAGTTTTGATAAATCTTAGTGGCAGAGGCTTGTTTGGAATCTCCAAATACCTCCAAAGATCAAAGTATTTATCTGGAAAGCTTCAAATATTTTCATCCCTGTAGCCAATAATTTAAGGGATTATCATTTACCTCTAACTTGCTTATGTGAATTTTGCAAAAAGATTGGGGCTCGATGACTCATTCCCTCTTTTTCTGTGATGCTATTGAGAAATTTTGGGAAGCTAATAAATTCAAAAAACTCCTCAAGTGTCAAAAGAGGTCCACCATGCTTTCTATTAGTTTTGCTATGAGAGATGAGCTTCGCAAATAGGAGTATGAAATTTGGGTTATCATGACCTGGATGATTTGAAATATTTATGCACTTGGAATTACAATTGCGATGATAAAGCCCGTGAGGTTACAATTTTTGGAGCAAATAAGTTTCTTAACTTTTTTAAAGAGGTGCGACGGGCACTGCCGAATCATGATTTTGACTTGATTGAGGTTGGTGATGGTCGGTGGATTGCACCAGAAAGTGGAGTTTTAAAAGTTAATGTGGGTGCAAGATTTAATGATACTAGGGATACATTTAGCATTGGTGCGGTGATTTGGGATAGCTCCGACCAAATTAAAGCAGCTCTTGCAAAACCTGGGACGGTGTTAGAAGCTGAAATTATTGCCGCTTTTCTTGGAGTTGGCTTATGCATACAAGAAGGTCTTACCCCGGTTGTGTTATATTCTGATTCTCTTCATGCAGTTTGCGAGCTTCTCAAAACTGAAGGTAACTCACTTAGTCTCCCCACTGATATGACGGCTACTTTGTCAAAATTAAAAAATGATATTGTGAAGGGTGTTTTCCATATGCTTCAATTTGTTAATTTTGTTGCTCACTCTCTAGCATTATTTGGTGCTAATAGTTCCAATCTCGTCATGTAGACGAGTGATTTTCCAAAATGGTTGGAAACTATTGTAAGTAATGGTTTTAATCATTAAATGAAAGCCATTTCCCCTAAAGAAAAAAACAAATAATTGTAAATTAAAATCTCACCGACGCTTTCATTGTTCCAATATATCACACGTTCTTAGTTCAGTGCAACTTAACTTTCATAAGTAATTCATAAAATATCATACTTAGAGTCGAGTTTAGGATAATAACTTAATAAATAGATGAGATAGTAATGAAAATATCGCTCATTTGTTACATATTTATGATTGTAATATTATATGGGTGAGGTTAATTTTTGGTACGTACACACCCTACGATGAGTGAGATATTATCCATTTTTTCTTAAATTGAGATACAATATTTTAGATAAAGAATGGAATGTTTCTATGCTTCAAATTAGATCAACAATAATTTAATAATTTTAGGTCCAATATCAATAATTAAACCAACTTTTAAATTCTGAATTGATAATTTCTTAAAATCAATCATTTGCTTTAATTCCGAGATCAAGAAACAAGATATTTTTCATTTAATTTCTTGTATTGTACTATTTTTTTATAAAAAAATTACATTAATTTAAACCCACACATCTTATACATATTCCTTTAGAAGCTCAAACCCATAATCTTTTGGTCTTAAGTAAAGTGCTTACGAAACAATTTACATTAATTTCTTGTATTGTACTATTACTGTTGATGTCTGTAAGAAACAATTTTTTTTAGAGGAAATGTACAAAACAACATTATTAGACACATTTTCTCAATAATTTCATGTACGAAACAACATTATTGGAGACATCTCTATATCAATTTAAAACGTGATTGAAATTGATTAGACATGTCGGCAATAAAGTTGCAAACTTACAAGCCAATTCAAACAACCGTCATTAACTAATCATGTGTCTCTTTAAATAAATAACATAGTTTATACACGTTTTATTAAAAACAATAAATTAGCCATTTTGTATTTAAATATGAGAATTATTGATGATATTAAAAATATATTGAATTACACATTATACTTTCGAATAGAGAATTTTGGAGTGATCGAGTTGGCATAACGGCATAAAAATATAGATTGCGATGAGTTTAGAGTGATAAATGTGATGCAAGTGGAGCGTAGAAGTTTCATTTTTACGGAAAAATTTTTAATTTTAAAATTTAGAGTCTTAACTCAATAATTTTAAATATCACGTTGAATATTGTGTAAGATATATAACATATAGCTCAACATATTTTTAACATTATCAATTATTAACATGTAAAAGTCATAATTTAACTCTAAATCTTTTTAAAAAATAAATAGAATTACACTCTATCATCCTTTTTCAATTAAAATAATATTATTAATTTAGAATTTACACCCAGTACATTATACAAAGTATTTTAATCACTTGCATCCCAAGTTTTAAAATTATTTTTCAGTTGAATTGCATTAAGTGGAAGCGGTCATTTCCAAGCACTAATTTCTATATTTCGATTAGGAGAACTTATCAATTATATTATAAATTATTGTGATACATGCAAATATATTACAAACTATGCATAGCACCAAAATATATTTTAAACTATCAGTTTTGTTTCTAATATATACCCAACTATCAATATCATTTCAAATTTATGGCATAATGAAGTAGAACTTCAGCGATGGAAATTTCAAAAAATAATAATAATTTGTAATATATTTGCATGTTCATGTGTAGTTTGTAAATATTGAGTGTTGTCTAGAGAGCTACATCACCTTTTCAGCATCAGATTTATGTTCTCACTATAAATTTGAAACAAAGCATAGTGTTGGAAAATTAATAGTGGTTGTTGACAAAAACTTCTCATTCATGTTTATTTTTCGCCCTTGAACTTAATCGAGAAGTATCTCTCTTTAATTTAGGGGAAGGATCTATAGGGCAAGCTGAGTGGTTAAGTTTTCAATTCTCGAGCATTAGCTTTGTTAGAATATCTTTGTAAATTTGACAAAGTGACTTATCTACTAGCTTAGTAGTGGTTTTGACAACATCAAAAGTGGGAAATTGTTGGATTTTGGCTAGGATTTCTCATACATTTTTATGTTTTGATGTGTCAAACATGTATAGAAACCACCCTTAAGAAATGTCTCTAGATTAGCTTAGTCGATACAAAATTTGTAATCTCCACTTAGGATGTTTATCGAGTTGTAAAAAATCTAATCAAGAAAAACTGGACTTGCGATCGAAGCCACTAGTTTGGTCATCTTGAAGATAAGAAGAAACTAAGACTCAAGCATGAAATGGCAAACTAACAACCACTTCAACCTAAAGCTTACCACTCAGATAAACCGGTATATATCACCAGCTTGGATCATCACCAGTTTATCAAGCCTAGTTTCATCTCACTAGTAAAGACAAAGAAGACAAGCCAGAGGAATCACAAAGACTAAAACTTAAGGAAAATGTGATTCCTTAAAGTCTAAAATTCAAACATTCAGTTTAAGATTCCTCAGACTGGCGAGCCGTTCTGACACACTGTGGAATGTCGACATCCTATGTCAGGAAAGGACAGAGCAGGTGTGGCATAGCAGGAAAAGACATCTATCTCCATCAGATTAGATACCCAACGGATAGTTCAAAATTCATATTGTCTCTAAACTACTCTTTTGTAAAACCCTTCCTTGCTTCATCTATAAATAGACCAAAGCAATCCCAAGGAAATGGTAATAGACACAGGACGAAGACACCCTAAGATACGTAGTTACGCACAACAACAAAGGTTCAAAGCTCACTAGTCGTAATAGTATTCTCCGAACAGAGACTCCAAGAGTTTACATTTCCTGTATGAGGCTATTTGAAATAGCTTACGGTGCTCCAATCTCTGGACACGACATTCATCGCTTATTAGCTTGAGTTCTTTTATTGATGCAGTTCAACAGCGCCAAGAAAGTCTGGGACTACATCGGAGGATTGTGTCAAGAGTTAGAGCAAATGAAGTGCAACAAGCTTCAAGTGTACGTGGACAAATATGAGTCCTTCCAGATGCTTCCGTGAGAAAGCAACAAAGCAATGAAGACCCGATTAAACTCTATTATGAGTGAAATGAGGGCACCGGACAGGGTATACTCAATAGTAGATCTGAAAGCTAATATTGTCCAAAATGCCTAAGAAAGTTTGGTTCGTCAAAACAACTAGTCTAAAGGAGAAGGATATGTCCCATATCTCAATGAATGAATTGTTCGCCCAACTTCGAGCTTATGAACAGGACATCCAGATGGTGAAAAAAACAAAGCTGTTCGAGTTGCCAATTCACCAAGTCAGAATGCTGAAGATGCAACATACTTTGTCAAGAAGGATGTCAGATGGATATCAAAGAAGACATTTCACACTGAAAGACCAATCAGTCAATCCAACTTGATAAAAGAGGTACACTCAACCTCTGCCTCCTTCCAGAAGGAAGGAGAGAGCTCTGTTGAAGAGCTTGAAGAACAAATGAAGAGATTTGTCAAGCTCCTGGAGAAAGCTAAGACAAAGTCAACCAACTCACAACCTGATGAAAAAAGGTTAGTGAAGAGGGCCCCAGGTCCTGTATTGAGTGCAACTCCCCCGATCACCTGAAGTCCGAATGTTCAAGGCTGGACAAAGAAGAAAGGGAGAGACTCAAATAAATCTTCGACTAACGAGCGTCCAGGGCATTTGCCGAAGCGATGCTGTGAAGAATGGAGATACCTGATATACCCGACAACAATGATGAATACTACATGTCGAATTGAGAGTCAGATGAAGAAGTTCTATTGGTGTTCATAGCCGCCATCGAAGGAAAGGACGACGCTGCAGAAGTTGAATCGGCCTTAACCGTTACAGGTGACGAGGTAACCAATAGTCTACCAGTGTACATTTCGTCTGCATGCATTTTAGAGGAATCTGAAATGTATTGCTCCAATTCAGATAATCTTTCCTTGATCTTCTATCCAAAGAATTTTCAAAGTTTTATGAGCTAAAAAATACTTTAGCCAGTGAAAATTCCTCGTTGAGACTTCAAGTTTCAATTTTAACCAAAGAGATTGAAAAATCTTGGTCAGCTAGCGAGGAACTGGAAAAACTTGAGATGAACTCTCCATTGTTCTCAAAAATCTTGAAAAACTTAAACTGGAGTGCAAAACTTTGAAAAACATTGAGTTAGAGCCATGCAAATGTTCTTTCACTAAGAGCTCAATAAAACTTGAAAAAAGTATTTTGCTTTCAAAGGGACCTTAATGATAAATGGGTCTAGGCTTCAACAAAATTAATTTTAGCAAATCTTCTTCTTCAACTGACACTGGGAGAAAAGAGATATTTTATCAAAGAAAACCCCAGTGATCAAGTTAGGTTGAAAGGCAAAGGGGTAGTCTATAATGTGACAGCTCAAACTTATAAGATTAAATGTTGGTCAACCAACAACCCCAAACTGGCCGATCAGAGAGTGATAAGAAAAACTGCATTTAAGGAAAAACTGGGTGAATAGTATGTCCTTAACCAGGGGAAGTCAGAAACTAAGAGGAAGCCAGTTCAGTCTAAGAAACATGGAAAGTAGTATGTTCCCAATGCGAGGAAACCAGTTTCATTAACCAGTTTGACCAAATAGTCAGTTCATAGCAAGAAGCGGTCAAACAATCTCCCTGGTTATATGAATAACCGTAGACCTAACTTTCGCAGTAAGTATGAAAGAAAGAGTATAACAAGTAGGGGTAACAACTACTTGAGCCCTGAGCCCAAACCACTTTCATTTCAAAGGGCTAGGAAGGCTATCCAAGGTGGTCAGCGACCATTTGGATATAATACACAACTGGAACAAGTGTTTTGAGGTCCGATTAGGAAATCTACTTCCGAAAGGACTCCTCACACACTCACATTTTCTCAATTAAATGTTAAGCATTACATGATGAGAAAAAGAAATGTCGCAAGCCAAGACTTAGTAAAATCATCAAAGTTGTTTAGGTCCAAGACTTCAACCACGAAGTTTTGATGCGGAAATGGAATAAAATCTAGTCCAATCTCTCAGTTTTAGATTTCTGAATAAACTCGCAAACTAGAGATCTCATCTATTAAATGTCGTCATGTATCAAACTGACAATTTCCCACTCACCAAGGGAAGATAAGTTCTTGCCTAGTCAGCACTAATCAAGGAGTGGGAAGTATTCAAATTAATGAGCAAATAGTACACTGCACGTCGCATTAAATACTACTTCAGACGTGGAACATTAGGGTTTTGCCACATTAAGAAATCCATGTCTCGAGAACTTACATCAAGGGACACCAACCGTCACGAGTCTCTTTAACCCTTGATTCTAAAAATCTGAATAAATCTTAATCATCCTTTTTTACTCAAACTTTATCCTTTTCTAGGGTTGAGCATCACTTACCCAGAAAACCCTTTCTCTCTAAAATCCCTAAAGTCACCCACATTCTTGAGACAATTTCATTCATACTATCAACTTCCTCCCTACAATGGCTGACTTTCCCTCTCATATCACTGAGATCATTCACCACCAAGAGCATGAAGTCTCATACACTGGGATTACTAAGCCCGAAGATTTCGATCAAAACCTCCCCTATTCAAGATTGGTTCAAATCTTCAAAGAGGACAGAGAAGCCTTTCATCACGCACTACAAAAGGCGACTCAAATACAGAAGGAAAAGATTCTCTACTGGAACTTGCAAAGAAACATGTTGATTCCACTCTTCTGGAGAAACTAGAAAGACGGTGACTGGTAAAGTTCCTCACTTGCTACCCTACGATGCTTCATCCTCATATGGTTGTTGAGTTCTATCCTAGATCAGCTTGGCTAAGGATGAATCTTACTTTGTAACCTGCTTATTTGGAAAGAGGGTTACAATCAATCCTAAGGTGTTAGCAGAAATCTACGACTTGAGAAACGTTGGAAAAAACATTGCCCATTACCCTTCCTCAGAAAAAGAAGTGGTGAAGAAGGCCATGCGGTCACATTGGCAGAAGTGGAAAAAAGAAAGCATCAAATTAGCTTGGAAATCAACCACGAAAAACTTGGAGTTGATGGAGCCCTACAAAACACTGTATGATATTGTAGTGAGAATGCTTCAGTGTGAAAGCGACTCTCTGTCTGAGTTAAGTATTAACAAGTATTATGTGATGATGGCCATAGATGATGACATCAAATGTGATTGGGCAGAATTCTTCTTCGGGCATCTGGTGGAGAATGTAAGGAAAAATGTGGATATGAAGGAAACGCACAGGTTTACAACAACAATATGCTTCGGATTGAAAGTGAGCCATCTTATTGAAAAACTCACTAAAATATTTGATTGAGGAGAAGATCTATCCTACAACGACTACATTCCTCCAAACAAATCTGAATAAGGAAAAGGAGGACCAACGAACACCAGAGCACCCATTTATTTATCCAGCAGGGAAAATGTGGATCCAAATGAACCAGTCGGTGATGATGAAGTACCTCTAAATCTTCAGGGAGAGCAAGTGCCTCAGATTGTTCTTCCAACTACCAAGGAACAAAGGGTTGAATTGAAAGAGGTAAAGAAGAAAGAGGAAATTGAAAGGTTGTTTAAGGTGATGGAGGCGGAAATGATTCCCATCGTTGAATTTAGAAAGCGTGTGGGCGTACAAACTCCTCCAAGGCAGAGGAGAGGTAAACGCTTTCATCTTTCTCCTCTCAAACAATAGAGACCACAGAAGAAGAAAAAAGGTCAGTCTATTATTATGAATGCCCCTCTTCTCGGTGGATGTAGCTCAAGCAAGGGAGATACCTTTGTCGGGAAAACAATTCAAGTGGAAGTACCTAAGGTTGGTGGGTACACAGAAGCTGCCCCAATAAAAGAACCAATCAATAAGAGAAGAGTTCTTGTTACGATGACCGAAGCCAACGAGCGAGCAAAAGCAAGAACTGAAGCGGCTATTTCCAGAGCTAGAGAAGAGAAGAGAGTGAAAGGATAAGAGCTTTATCACGAGCATTAGATGAAAGAGATGAGAGATTCGAGAGAATCAGAACGGAGACCGAGGCTAGAGATAAGCAGACCGTGGAGAAGGAATCGGCAGAAAGCTTAGCCAGATAACTGGCCAAGGGAAAAAGGAAAGTTGATGAGGAGACCCCCACAATTGAATCTATTGGTCAATCAGACCTCATGTCTGATGAAGCCTTCAATCAATTGTTGAATGAGACTGTTACTGATCATCATGATAAAGAGGTAGAAATCTTGGTGGAAATAAATGATATCCGGGATGCAGAAACTAGACAATGGAAGAGCACAGATTGGATGAGGAAGTTGTGATGGATAGAGCATCCACTCCTGAAAAGATTGAGTATGCTAAGTTTCTATCATCAAGGGAGATATTATCCACACCAAAGAGGGAGGGGGAAACCTCTGGACTAAAAGAAGACCAAGAGATCACAACGGAAAAACTGACGATTGGCATGATACCCGTGAACATAACAACTCACTATGGTAAAACCTCCGCACCCCTCTCTGTGATTCACACTGCTGATGATGAAAGTGATATTGATGAAGTGTTCAAAGAAGAAGAAACTTTGAGATTGATTTGGAAGGAGTCTGGAAACCACATCCGTGAGATACCAGAAAGGGTGGTGGTGGGTCAAAGAAACATTGTCCCACACCAGATCTCTGGATTTTGATGGCAGGACTACCATTTAGTGGGTATGTTGTAGAGAGAATCACGAAATGGTGTTCACCATTACATAAGAGAGACCACACTAACAGGGATCTCATCCCTTGGGCTGAAGCCATCTCCAAGCAGGTAGAGAAGCAAATAACATCTGAAATCAATCGCCTCTATCCTGACATTATAAAGGATGACTCCCTATTTTTGGGACTCTGAGAAGAGAATTCAGAAGGTGGAGACAATTTAATATTTGCACAAAGGAAATGAGGAGAGAGGATTTCAGTATAATGGAAGACAAGCTTGGGCTAACCTTTTGGAGATTTGAAGAGAGTTGGGCTAATGACTGGATCAGGCAGGATCAACCTCGGCAACTTACCGTGGAGCAAACTCGAGCTCAACTTCTAGAGCTCAAAAGATACAGGGAGGAAGTTGGAAAAGAAATTGTAACATCATTCTAATGAGACTCCTCTCTGCAAAGATAAGATTTAGCTCTACCATCTGCATCTCCACTTTCCTTACCTTTCCTAGTGATCATCTGTCTAGATGATGAGGATGAAGAAGAGGACTGCTCCCTTAAGAATCGTCGAACGGAGATCAGACAAGTAAGGAAATTTCTTACTGGAGATATGATGTACTCATCACTACATCTTGCTCAGAAGAAAATCATGGAATCCAAGCGCCAATGGGTCCAGCAGCAAGTACCATGATGAGATCATCATTCCAATTCTTCCGAGTGCAGACTTCTACCAGCTCCACAGAGTTCAATCAGGCTCAAACCATTGCTGCTTGTATGATTCACCTCTTCAGTTCCCAAATAGAAGAGGTAAGATAAGAATTCAGAAGCGAGCTCGGGCTTGCGGAAGAACTCCAAGATGTATGTGCCACTGCTATAGTTGTGAAAAAATAAGTCTCTCGGATCCCCTCAACCTTGATTTTTTTAATCAAAATTGCAGAGGAAGGACAAGAAGCTCGCAAGAGAGAAGAGGAGGTTCGCAAGAAGGAAGAAGAAGAGCGTTAAAGGAGACAAGAAGCTGAGAAGCAAAGACGAGAAAAAAAGATGGATGTCATCCTTAAGCGGACAAAGAAGGTGGAAGATCTTCAGAAGAGGTACAAGATTCATCTCAGTTATCATCATTTCAGTTTACTATCCGAATATGTAGTTTTCACCATCTTATATGAAAACAGATAATGGTTGTTGACAAAAACTTCTCATTCATTTTTACTTTTCGCCCTTGAACTTAACTGAAAAATATCTCTCTCTAATTTAGGTGGAAGATCTACAGGGCAGGCTGAGTAGTTAAGTTTTCTATTCTCGAGTATTAGCTTTGTTAGAATATCTTTATAAACTCAACAAACTGACTTATCTACCATCTTAGTGGTGGTTTTGACAACATTAAAAGGGGGAAATTTTTAGGAATTTAGGCTAGAAATTCCCATACTTTTTTTATATTTTGATGTGTCAAACATGTATAAAAACCACCCTTAAGAAATGTCTCTAGATTAGCTTAGTCGATACAAACTTGTAATGTCCACTTAGGATGTTTATCAAGTTGTAAAGAAGTTGATCAAGACAAACTGGGCTTGCGATCAAAGCCACCAGTTTGATCATTGTGAAGACAATAAGAAACTAAGACGCGGGCATGCACAGGCAATGACCACTTCAACCTGATGTTTACCACTCAGATAAACAGGTAAATATCACTAGCTTAGATCATCACCAGTTTATCAAGTCTAGTTTTATCTCACGAGTAAAGATAAAGAAAACAAGCCAGAGGAATCGCAAAGACTCAGACTTAAGGAAAATGATATTCCTTAAAGTTCAAAATTCAAACATTCAGTTTAAGATTCCTCAGACTAGCGATCCGTTCTGACACACTGCACTATGTCGACACCCTGTGTCAGGAAACGACGGAGAAGGTGTGGCAGAGCAAGAAAAGGCACCTATCTCCATCAGATTAGAGACCCAACGGATAGTTCAAAATCTGGATTGTCTCTAAACTACTCTTTTTTCAAACCCTTCCTTACTTCGTCTATAAATAGACAAAAATAATCTCAAGGAAATGGTAACAGACGCAGGACAAAGACACCCCAAGATACGTAGTTACACAAAACAACAAAGGTTCAAAGCTCACTAGTCGTAATCGTATTCACCGAACATAGACTCCAAGAGTTTACTTTTCCAGTATGAGGCTATTTGTAATAGCTTACTATTGGTCCCCAATCAGAGTGATTATATATGGAGCGGAAGTATTAATACGATCTTGCACTAATCTTGATAAGGTCTCGACTTAGCAAGCATTTATCAAACGTGTTTTAGCTCCAATATTTGTTAGATCAATTGCAGTTTATACGACAACACTTTATGTGTTGAGTTTTAAATGTACGCGCACGCAATATTACAAAATAAACCGATAAGGACACAAGGATTTATAGTTGTTCGAACAACTGTTCTACGTCCACTCTTCAGTCCTCCGACTAAAAATTCACAAAACGATTGAATACAAGGTCAGGCCTAATCTCTAACGTTGAGCAACTCCTCTGTCTGGTCAGCACGCACCTTCAAGCACCTCAGTCTTCAATCTTCACCTTGTCGCTCTGTAGAGTGAGGACAAACCTCCCTTCTCCTTGGACATCGATTGTTGGGAGTTTTATAGTTCTTCCTAGAACCTATCCTTGTGTTGGCGATGCCCGTAAGAATCACGCTTGCACAGTAACGTGACTGCTAAATTCTTTTCTAGAATAAAAAGAATCCCAATAATAACCTTGGAAGCTAAACTTCACAGGTCTCGAGCTTCAGATATGATAGCTTGTGAAAAAGCTTCAATCACGTACTAGCTTAGATGAGTTCGCGTAATGTAGAGAGTGATTTAATCTTCTCTAGTTATCTCTGTGAGTAGAAATTCGCGAACCTTTGAATCAATTTAGGATGACACCTATTTATAGGTGAAGATTCAAACGACTGTTTGAATCTTATCCGTTAGAATCAAATGTATTGCTCGCCTATCTACATTCTTCCTTTTTTTGCAGTGGATAGAGACTCTTCAAGTCTCCTCGTCTCTGATTGGCGTAGCTTCTATCTGTGGCTATCTTTGTCAGAATGGATCTTTTTGTTTAAACTTGAAACCTCTATTGAGTCTGATGATTATTCTATTCTCTGATTCGTCAGGTTTCCTTGTGATCTGGATCCTTCTGATTATGACTCGTATGCTTCTCTTGATTGTTGTTGAGCGTTTGCTAGCGGTTGGCATACCGCTGGCATTTCAGCAGTCTTTGTTAAGATCTTCGGATTATGCTGGAGTTACTTCTTCAGCATTCGGCATTTCTCCGTATTTGCTAGCTTTTACTGTCTTCTTCAGCAATCTTCAGCAATCATCAAGTCTGCTGATTCCTTCAGCATTCTTGATTCTTCTTCTTTTCTAGTTCTATTACAACTTGAGTATATATGTCCTATATAGGATTTTTACATTTTACTCGATACTAAATTTCTAGAAACTAGATCGGCTTGAGCTTGGCTTGAGCTTTGATGCACCAAAACATAATTACAAAAGCATTGACAACTAAGGGGTTTAATATATTTAACAATATTCCTAACAATTTCCCCCTTTTTGGTGCGATCAAAGCCTCAATCCCGAGCATTAATTCTAACTGATCGTGGGAAAGCTAATTACTGAGATTACACTAATTTCTATCAAGTCTATTCTCAGCATCTCAAATCCCGTAGAATCAGTATGGTTCATAAATGTTGCCCCTCAAAATATCAAGGGTATTGCTCGATTATTTAATTTTGAAAGAAGTAAATGTCTTCCAAATCTTTTATTAGATAAGCACATAGCACATTTACATACTCACATCAAGCAATCACACAGGAACATTTCACACACATCATCAATCCACGCAGTTTGTTGTTTACACTAAGTGTGTAATATCAGCTAGTTCAATTAGATCAGTGTTGGACAATAAGATGTTGTCTTCAACCTAGGTTAGTTTCCATTAAGATTATCATGATTTATCGTATAGAAAACACGTACCCAAATCAAAACAAAAAGAAATTCATTTTTCGACCGAAAGACTTATAAGAGTGAGAGAGATATTACTTCTTGGTTGTTGAGGAGTCTGAATCTGCAACATTCCTGGCACCTGAGGAACCGACGGTGGTCTTCTTCACATTCTTTAGAGCTCGAGCGTCACCTTCATGAAGTTATCCACTACGGCTTCTCTTTCTTGTCTTCTGATTCTCTCCTTTTCTGCAATTTTTCTTTGCTCTTCTCTCTCTTCTTCTTTTCGTTGTCCTCTTAACTCTTCTTCTAGTTTTCTTCGAGCTTTGAGGTGACAAAAATCTGTCTTCTTGCTCCTTTCGTCTTTCTGCCTCCTCTGCCAATCTCTTCTCTTCCCCCTCTTTGATCGCAGCAAAAAGTCCTGTGGAGAAGGTCTCAAAGTCGTCTTGTAGAGTAGCGCGCATTTCGTCCTTTGCCTCGGTCATCTAATTTGTGACTTCCATTGGCACGATCGGCACAAGCTTCTCTCCAATGCTCCTTCCTACCATGGTATGAATGAATTGCTGGAGGTCCCTCTGATAAGTGTTGGAGCTCAAGGGCTCAATCGTCATGACTTGGGGTTCCTCGGATAGCACTATTTGATTCTAGGCATTAGGCATGGGGGCAGTGGTAGCCAGTGCTTGAGATGAAATGGATGGTAGATCAGCATGAGCTGTTGTGGTAGGTTCACTCTCCCTTCTTTCTTCTTCTTCAGCAATGATGGGAGAAGGAGGCCTAAAGCTGTCCATTCTGGATGACTTGTTGGCCAGTTGTGTAAGGATCTTAACCTTGAACTCCAACATCTTCCTCCTATCCACTTCTCTCTTTTGTGCGGCTTGTTCTTCTGCTATCTTCATTTTCAGCTCAGCAACTGCGGCCATTTGTCATCTTGTGGCTGGAGATTTGAAGTGTTGGGTGAATGGCGGAGAGTCCTTAGCAGCATACTCGGATGGTGTCAATGAGCGATCTCCAGTGAGTGCTCTGTGTGCCTTAATCTTCTTTAATCTGGCAGCAACCTGCTTCTCCGTCTACTGTCTTTTGGATGTCTAGTCCATCCAGTTGTCTGCCCATTTCTCTTCACTTCGTCAGTAGTTAAGACCCATCCTGGCCATCATAATCGCGCGGTCCTCGTAATGCAGTTCGTGAGTGGCATAGTTGAAAAACCTCCACCTTTGGAACTGTATGTGATGTCAGATATCAATGTGCTTTGTCCTAGAATGATGTACTGGATTCTTTGTGATGCACATCGCACTGCTGTTGTCACAGTATATAGGAACGCAACTGGTGCTGACTTCATAATCTTAAAGCTGTTGTTTGATCCACAACACTTGTGTACAGCAACTTGCTGCAGCTACATACTCAGCTTTTGTCGTGGATGTTGCTACGGAATGTTGTTTTTTGCTGAACCAACTTATCAGCTTGTGACCAAGGAATTGGCATGTCCCACTCGTTCTTTTTTATCAATTCGGCATCTTCCGAAGTCTGAGTCTGAATATCCAATGAGTGTGAGATCATCAGCTCTAGGATACCAAATTCCTAAGGATTTCGTTCCTTTCAGATATCTGAAAATTCTTCGCGCGTACTCCATGTGCGATTTCTTTGGATTTGCTTGATATCAAGCACATACGCCTACAGCATACAAAATGTCTGGTCTGATGGCCGTCAGATATAGAAGAGAGCCAATTATACCTCTGTATGTTGTGGGGTCCACAGATTCGGCTTCTTTGTCCATTGAGATTTGACATGTTGTACTCATGGGAATCTGCAGTGTCTTCGTCTTCTCTGGGCAAAATTTGCTGATGTGATCCTTGGTATACTTTTTTTGCTGGATGAAGATCCCATCGCTGGATTGCTGAACTTGCAGACCTAGGAAAATTAACATTTTTTCCATCATACTCATCTAGAAGTTAGTCTGCATAAGACTGGCAAATTTTTCACATACGGTTAGATTTGTTGATCCAAATATGATGTCATCCACATAGATTTGGACGAGAAAAATGTTTTCAGCATCCTTGATCAAGAATAATGTCCTGTTGATCTTCCCTTTCCTGAATCCGTTCTTCAGCAGGAACTGTGATGACGTCTCATACCAGGCTCTTGGAGCTTGTTTCAGGTCCTAGAGAGCTTTCCTTAATCTGTACATCTTGTTCCTGTGCTCGAATCCTGGAGGTTCCCCCCAGGGACCGAAGTCAGGGCCTGCAATGCGATGCACCCCAACCACATCCCCAGTTGGCTTCTACCAAACCTAGAAGGTTGTTGGTAGGAGGGATCGAACCCATCCCCTACCCTTTAACATCAATCCTCAAAGGGAAGATGTCACCACTTGAGTTGCAGATGTGGTTGGGGTGCATCGGACTGCAGGCCCTGACATCGGTCCCTGGGGGGGAGATGTTAAAAAAAAAGTGCACTTTTTTGTAACACCCACTCACACAGAGTCTGATGTCAGGGCCTACAGTCTGATGCACCCCAACCACATCTCCAGTTGGCGTCTACCAACCTGGAAGGTTGTTGACAGGGGGACTCGAACCCACAACCTGCCCTTTAACACCAAACTCTATAGAGTTGGTGTCAACTCCTTAGGGATTGGTGTTAAAGGGTAGGTGGGAGGTTCGATCCCCACTACCAACAACCTTCCAGGTTATGGTAGGGAGCTATAACTGGAGATGTGGTTGGGATGCACCAGACTGCAGGCCCTGACATTGGTCCCTGGGGGGAGATGTTACAGCACTCTTGATGTCCATCAGAAAGACAGTAAAAACATGATGGGTAGCATATGCTAGAAATAACCTGATTGCTTACAGTCGAGCTACTAGAGCATAAGTTTTGTCGAAGTCTATTTCTTCACACTGCGCAATCCTTTGGCAACGAGTCTAGCTTTGTTGTGAACGACGAGTTCATTTTCGTCGCATTTATTCTTGAATACCCATTTGGTTCCTATTAATAATTGATGTGTCGGTCGATCGACGAGATCCCATACGTGATTCCTTATGAACTCTGACAGTTCTTCCTGCATCGCGTTGATCCAATCAGCTAATTTAAGTGTGTCTGCCACTTTGGTAGGCTCCTCTTGTGATATGAAGCAGGCTAACATGGCGTTGTGTCTGGTTCAGATTGGATCTGCAAGATCTCCTAAGATCGTTTTAGTGGGATGATCTCTGAGCAGCCACTTTGGTCTTTGTAGTTCCTCTACTGGAATGGCTTGACTGCTGGACGTTCAGATAAGATTTTCTGATACTGGTATATCAACAAGCTGTAGATTATCCAAGTTGTCTGCTACACTTGTTGGATTAAATTTTTTTGGAGGATAGTCTTCTGGCATATCGTCTACTGAATTTGGGTTTGCTAATGTAGTACCCTTGTCTTCAGCAGTCTCCTCCTGGTTATCTTCAGCAGAGTTGTCTTCAGTAATCCTCTCGCCATTTTGGGGATTCTCAGCAACATCTTTATCTTGCTGATTGACTTCTTCTTCTTGAGTTCCCCTTGACATGTGACTTCTTTGAGAGAATTTAGGGTGGCCTTAGCATTACCACTTGCATCACAGGCCATCTTGACTGTCTGCTGATCAATCAAGATCTCCGATGGAGATGACGACTTACTCATTAACCTAGTCGGATCAGTCGATCCAGCTTCAAAAGTATTCAAGCCCGAAGGTCCATTGACATCATTGGTTTCATGAATCACATCTCTCTGACTTCTCATGTTCCTGCGCACTAAAATAGCTTCATCAAAAATAACATTGCATGTTATTTCCACAAGCTTGGTTGTCTTGTTAAGTACTCTATATCCTTTGTGAGATGGATGTACATATCCAAGGAACACTCCTTCGTCAGCTTTGGGAGAGAATATACTTAACTTTGACTTCCCATTATTATAGATATAACATGGTGAACCAAAAACACGAAGATGAGCTAAGGAATGCTTACGACCATGATATATTTTGTAAGGAGTTTTGTTGAAGCGAAGATTCAATCCACTTAGATTTTGCGTGTAGCAAGCGTTCATTGCAGCTTCTCCCCAATATCTTTGACTCAGATCTGTATCTGCAAGCATTGTTCGCACAGCCTCCTTGAGAGTCGTGTTTCTTCTTTCTGTCAGACCGTTCTGCTGAGGTGTTCTTGCAGTGTACCTTTCATGTCCTATCCCAGCGTCGGCGCAGAAATCTATTAATGCTCTGTTACAGAATTCTGTACCATTGTCAAAGTTTATCCTTTTCCCTGTGAGCTCTTTGTCGTCCCAAACTCGAAGTATCAGCTATGGCAGGATAATCTTCACTTCGTACTTGCTTTTGAGTAGTCTCACCCATGTGTACATGGAATAATCATCAATAACAACCAATGTATATTGTTCATTACCTATAGTGGGTGGAGTCACCGATCCGAATAAATCCATGTGCAGCAGCTCAAGGATTCGATTTGATGTGGCTTTTTTCGGATTGGATCTGAAGGACGCCTTGGCTTGTTTTCCTTGTTGACAGGTTCTGCATATTCCTTCCTTCTTGAAGGTCTCTTTGGGTAGTCCTGCAACAATGTCATTTTTGGCAATATAATTGATAGTCTTAAAGTTTAGATGTGTTAGCCTTTTGTGCCATAGCCAGTTTGTCTCTTCCTTGCTAAATGCTATGAAGCATGATGCTTGCTGACCACTTTCCCAATCAACAACATAGAGTCCTCCTTTCCTGATTCCTCTAAGTTTTACATCTCCAGTGGTCCTATCAGCAATCTCACAACCTGTATCAAAGAAAGAAATAATATATCCATTTTCGCTTAGATGTTGATGCTTAGAAGACTGTGCTTGAGACTATCGACGAGGGCCACGTTGATTATTCGCGTTACATTCTGCTCGATGCATCCTCTTTTGATTACTCTAGCTTTTTAGTTGTCACCAAATGAGACTGAAGTGATGGGTTTTGTCTACTGAAAGCATTTATTACAATGAATATACAACGGTTTATTTCTCCTATCTGTTAACAATCTTACATGTATGAACAATGGTATCCTCTTGTCTCACCGATAGGGACGATCATACGGCGTGTTGTAGATCGCAGAAGACAGTATGATCACTTGACCTAGTGAGACATAAACCTGATCACAGCCGAGACAACGTATGAGGATACGTTTGTCCGGATGGCTGCAGCATTGTCGGAATAAGTAGTCTGTCTTGGTTACTTGACATGCTGGTACGCAGAGGTGGCATATTGATGGACCGCAGTGAGATATATTCGTCTGTCTGACATCAGCGAATAAAAGATCTCGTCATATTGATTGAGTCCAAACCCTAACGAAGGTTCAGGGGTTTGCACGGGTTGACTGTTGCTTTGACTTGCCATGGTGGAGAGCCTGAGTAACATGCTCGTATATCCGCATCTTGGGTAATAGCAGTTCGTGTAGTACCGCCTGAGACTGAACTTAGGTAATCATATCCGAGTAATAGGATGGGGACATTCCCTGAGGAGCTCAATAACATTCATCGTGCCAAAGTCCTGCAGGCTGATTAAGTTCAGGCACGAGTGATAAGGTTTGAGTGGTACTACTCAGGAATTATAAGATATTAATTAATTGTAGTTAGAGTTTGTCAGAGGCTCCGATTAATTAATGGATGTCCGGTAACTTTAAATATGGGGATTCTCAATTAATGCAGCCCGTTCTCATAACGTGGTAATAAAGGGGTAGGTCAGTATTAATTCTGTGGAGAAAAAGAATTAATATTAATTAATTAATTGTGTCCTGGGTTGTGGACATGGGAATTAATTAATTTATAGGCTCACTTTATTATTTGCATTAGGTCCCAGGTCTGGCCCAACAAGTGTGCTGAATTGAGCCCAGGAGCCCATCAGGGTTTACAACCCTAGGTCTATAAATAGGCAGCTCTCTCTCATAAGTCATAAGACAGTTGAAACACACTAAACCTAGGAGAGAGAGAGGTGGGCGCCGTTTTTGAGAAGAGAAAGGAGGAGAATTTTTGAATTCTGGTCCTGCTCAAGCCACAGATCTACGGAGTCCTCACCAGTAGTAGATCTGAACAGCACCGGGACACAGATCTGAAGGTCTAATCTGGAGAACAGATTCCTCTTTCCCTCTCCCTTTTGTTTTTGATTTTCTCTAAGAAATTAGGTCACTAATTTCTGTTTCCGCAGATTAAATTGGATCGCGTGGTTGAATTGGATTTTGGAATTCAAACGCGAAAGATCGATTCAGACTCGACGGAGTTACGGTAAACCCTAAAATCCACAATTCTTCATATTAAATTCATAGGAACATGCTAGGGTTTTGAGAATTTAATTATGGGCAATATCCATAGATCGATCCGCTTCAGTTTGGTTTTGGTGATTCGGTTCACGTAAAAACCCTACAATTGGTATCAGAGCCAGGTTTCTGATTTGTGGCTCTGTTGTTCATAATTGAATTCTATATGCATGTATGAATTTATTGTTTATTGTGGATGTTAGTTTTTGTTCCTCGTGGCAACCCGTTGATTCAACCCGCGGTGGTTTATCCGTGTAGGGCTGAATTGTTTTATAAAATCACGAGAAAATCCGTGATTAGTGTAGATTTGAAAATTGTAATAGAATAGTTGTTCTGTAATTTTCAAATTTTGTAATTGGACGGGTCGAGGACGAAGAATGAAGACGGAACCGACGCAGGGCCGACGGAGGACGACGGCAGGCGCGGGCGCGCAGCAGGCACGGCGCGCGCGGGCGCGGCACGCACGACAGCGGCAGGCGCGGGGCGCGGCCCTGGCCGGCGGCGGCGGTCGGCGGTCAGCAGCGGCTTCGGTCGTCATCGGCTGCTGCTGTGCCATCGCGGTGGCTCGTGTTTTGGTGGTTTGTACAATCCTGTGTAAACCCTAGGGTTTGCATTAGGGTTAGGGCAAATCATCAGATCACAAAGGCCTAAAAATCCAAAAGATTTGGTGTATCCAGATTTGAAGGCCTTGAAGATTTGAAAAAATTTGGATTTATCCAAATTAATTCAAAATTCAAATTTGTAATAGATAGATTTTTTTTTCTATTTTTTGGGGCCACGAGGAATTTTTTGTTTGCCTTAATTGTCCTCGTATGATATGTGATTTATTTATGTGCGCAATTAAGCATGTGTAGATAATAGGAAAAGCATGATTTACTGCTTTTATTATTTACAGCTTTTCAAGCATGCTTATGTGATTAATTTCTTTTGTTGGATTATATTTTGGGAATTTTTGAGCTTGTTTAATTACATGCAAAAATTTGGAAAATATAATGACAAAAGGAAATTATGTGTGCGCATAAAGAAACCTTTTAAAAGAAAAATACTAAGCAGATTTTTTAATTAAAATCAATAGACCTCCACAAAGCGGTCCTAGGCTGTAAGTGTATCTCTCGTTCTAGTAAACGTTTATGAGTGTAGCTTGCTAGTTCCCGGAGGTGCATGGGTACGGTTGTTGGGATTTCTAGACAAACAATTTAAATCATGTGAATAGTGGGAGGGCTTTGCGTAAACGTCTACGAGTGTAGCTTGCGTAGACCTCTTTCACAAGTATTCTAGGATTGATTTAAATTATAGATAACAAAAGCTTTAAGGGTTGTGCGGTATGGTTACGTGCCATGCTAAACTGTCTCTTTTGGCCGGAGTTAAATTTGTGGTTAATTGCTTAGAAGCATCTTAGAATATAATGCAAGAATTGCATCCCTGTTCTTGAGAGATGGCTTGGTCTAAGGTTTTCACTAATTATTAATTTCTAGTGTCAAAAGCATCCTGACATGGTAGTGAAATTAAATGGATTGGGGCTTAAAACCCGCAGTTCTGGTTGAGGGTGACATCGTAAACGTCTACAAGTGTAGCTTGCGGTGGGAACTCTTGGGCAATTAGTGGAAAACATTTGTATTTAATTTATTAAAAGGTTTTCAATGCATTTGTTTTCGAAGTTCAACATGTATGTTCTTATTTAAGATTCTTTATTGTTTCAGATATGTCTATGTCTAATGTCATCAATATTCTCGCACAAAACAGTCTAACTGGTCCGGACTTCCTGGAATGGAAGCGCAATCTCGAATACCTCCTGATTGTAGAAGAACATATGTTCGTTCTGCAAGTACTTCGTCCCGAAGTGCCAACTGCTGAATCCAGTCAACTGGATATAGACTTTTATAACAAGTGGGAGAAATCGAACAATGTAGTCAAGTGCTACATGATGACCACTATGTCGAAAGTCTTGCAGCAGCAGCATCAGCACCATAGTGATGCCTATGACATTATGCAAAGTCTGGAGGCAACCTATGGGGAAACTGATAGAGTCGTCAGGTTCAATCTCATGAGAGAAATCATGAGTAAGAAAATGACCGATGGCACCTCAGTGAGAGAGTACGTAGTTACCATGACTCACCTCATGGATGAACTGACTGTGCATGGTGGAGGTATCGACGCTGAGGCTAAGGTCGATATCATACTGAACTCTCTACCCAAGTCCTTTGAGAGTTTTAGACTGAATGTTGTCATGAACAAGAAAGAGTATACTCTTAACGAGTTACTCAATGACTTGATGGCAGCTGAATCAGTCATGAACCCTCAGAAGGTTGCCTTGGCCACTTCTGGTAATCTCTCTGCTGTACCGAAAAGTATGAAGCGGAAGAAAGGGATTAAGAAATGGGCCAAGAAGACACCTGTGAAGGATGGTGGGGCTGGGAAAAAGCCTAAGGTGGCGACTGAAAGGGACAGGTGCTTCAGGTGTGGTAAGAAAGGACATTGGAGGAAAGATTGTCAAGCCAACAAAGCTAGACAAGGTATGCCATTTTGCATGTATAACTGCAAGCATGATTAGAGTTAGTTGTTGCTCTTCCAGAGATGTAAGCACTGACTTGTTGATCATGTTGTTGTACTTTGCAGGAGACCGTGCCGACAAGGCTGGTGAGTGATGGCAAGAAGATACCAAACTGGATGAAGGCAACGTTCTATGACGGAGCTTCATGGAGTTTTCTTTTCCTTATGTTTTTTATGAATTAAAGTACATTTGAGAATTTAATTGTGCGCCGTGGTTTATCGGCAGGACAAATTTTATCAACTTTTATGGATATCTGTTGTTTAAGATTTTATCATTAGTAATAACAATGTTATCCATTATGGAAGGTTGATTTACAATCTCTATGTTACTTTGATCAAACATGTCTTTATATTGCATGTAATTCATCCGTAATTGATAATCCTAGGAAGAGAAAACTTACTTCTTCTGATGAGGATCTTACATATCTCTGGCACTTGAGACTGGGTCACATCAGCTTGAAGCGGATTCAAAGACTTGCAGATGATGGTACATTGGATCAAGTTCGGGCTGTACCTTATCAAGTCTGCAAATCCTGCATCGATGGCAAGATGTCAACTAGGCCTTTCAAGGCTAGTCAGTCTCAATCAGAGGAAGTGTTGGAATTGATCCATTCTGACTTATGTGGACCGATGTCCACGCAGGCTCGTGGAGGGTACGAGTACTTCGTCACTTTCATTGACGATTACTCAAGGTACGGATATGTTTACCTACTTCGCTACAAGTCTGAATGCTTTGAGAAATTCAAAGAGTTCAAGGCTGAGGTAGAAAAGAAGGTCGGGAAAACTATCAAGTCGCTGCGATCTGACCGCGGTGGCGAATACCTCGGTAACGAGTTCCTGCAATATTTGTCAGAAAATGGGATTACATCCCAGTGGACTGCACCGGGTACTCCCCAGCAAAACGGTGTAGCTGAAAGAAGAAATAGGACTCTTCTAGAGATGGTAAGATCAATGATGAGTTATGCAAACTTACCAATTTCATTTTGGGGCTACGCATTGGAAACAACAGCTTACGTGCTTAATGTGGTGCCTTCTAAATCAGTTCCTAAGACACCTTCTGAGCTCTTCCTTGGTCGCAAACCTAGTTTGTGCAAGTTTAGAGTATGGGGCTGTCCGGCACACGTACTGTCGAAGGAACCTGATAAGTTAGAAAGCAGGTCAAAAGTAATGTTGTTCATAGGGTATCCCAGGCAAACGAAAGGTGGTTACTTTTAACTGTCCTGAGAGTCAAAGAGTCATTGTTAGCACAAACGCTAGATTCTTGGAGGACGAGTATGTGAGTAATCACAAGTCAAGGAGTGATATCGTTCTTCAAGAAATTGAGAACGAGAATGCAATTCCAAGGGAAGGGGAACGTGTAGATGTGGGTGCTCCTGTGAGAGGTACTACACCACAAACACGTTCTTCAGTGCAAGGTGCAGGACCACAAGTCACTGCACCTACTACTGACACGGCACCGATGCCTCGTCGTAGTGGGAGAGTTATTTTCCAACCAGAAAGGTACATGTTCGTGGGTGAGTCTTCGGACTTGAGCCCGGAAGACGGACATGAGGACTCTGACCCACTGACTTACGAAGAGGCAGTGCAGGACAAGGATGTTGCCAAATGGCGTGTAGCCATGGATTCTGAAATTGAATCCATAACTGCTATGGATGTATACCAGAAAACTGATTTGCCGGATGGCTTTAGGGCCATAGGGTGCAAATGGGTATACAAAAGAAAGAAAGGGGCGGATGGAAAGATCACGGCTTTTAAAGCCAGGCTGGTGGCAAAGGGTTATAGTCAGAAAGAGGGCATTGACTATGACGAAACCTTTTCACCCGTAGCCATGCTCAAATCCATCCGGATACTCCTTGCCATAGCTGCGCATATGGACCTTGAGATCTGGCAGATGGATGTCAAAACCGCTTTTCTAAACGGTTATCTTGAAGAAGGTAGGGACATCTACATGCAGCAACCCGAGGGTTACATAAGCAAGGGCGAAGAACATCTTGTCTGGAAGCTTAGGAAGTCCTTGTATGGACTTAAGCAAGCTTCAAGATCGTGGAACTTACGTTTCAACGATGTGATTATATCCTATGGATTTGTACAGTTGGAAAACAAAATTTGTGTTTACCGACTTTCTGTCAGTGGGAGCGTGGTCTTCCTTGCACTATACGTTGATGACATACTCCTATTTGGAAACAACGAGGGAGTGATGTCCAAAATCAAAGTTTGGTTGTCCGAACAGTTCCAAATAAAGGATCTGGGAGAAGCTGGCTACATTCTTGGGATTAAGGTCTTACGAGATCGTAAGAGAAGAATGTTGAGCTTATCCAGGCATCCTATGTGGACACTGTGATAGCCCGATTCAGCATGCAACTCACCAAGAAAGGCTTGCTACCTTTCAGACATGGCGTTCGTCTTTATGGTGGGCAGTGTCCTCAGACACAGCGGGAGAAAGACGAGATGAGTCTTGTACCATACGCTTCGGCGGTGGGTAGTCTCATGTATGCGATGCTGTGTACCAGGCCAGATATTTGTTATGTCGTTGGCATGGTAGCAAGATATCAGTCTAACCCTGGACAGACGCATTGGACTGCTGTAAAGCACATCCTCAAGTATTTTAAGAGAACTAGGAATTTCTGCCTAGTTTATCAAAGTGAGGATTTGTGCCCTGTGGGTTATACGGACTCGGATTTCCAAGGGGACCAGGATGAGAAGAAATCGACCTCGGGATATGTGTTTACCCTGGGAGGTGGAGCTGTATCTTGGAGGAGCTCAAAGCAGAAATGCATTGCTGACTCCACCATGGAGGCGGAATATGTCGCCGCCTCCGACGCCTCGAAAGAGGGGGTGTGGCTCCGGAACTACCTTTTAGAGTTGGGCGTGATCGCGAGTTTGCCAAGGAGCATCACAATTTATTGTGATAACTCTGGTGCAGTGGCTAACTCAAAGGAACCGCGGTCTCACAGGGCAAGCAAACACATAGAGAGAAAGTACCATATCATACGAGAAATCGTATCGAGGGGCGATGTGCTGATTAAGAAGATTGACACTGCTGACAATCTTGCTGATCCGTTTACAAAGAGCTTGCCGCAGAAAGTTTACGAAAGACATATTCGTGAGCTGGGTCTGAGGTGGATGCCGACCACTGATAGTGGTTAAAGTGACAGCAGACTAGATAGACAGACTGTATACTCTGTAATAGCTTAGTTATGCTTTGAGTATAAGTGGGAGATTGATGGGTTTTGTATACTGAAAGCATTTATTACAATGAGTATACAACAGTTTATTTCTCCTATCTGTTAACAATCTTACATGTATGAACAATGGTATCCTCTTGTCTCACGGATAGGGACGATCATACGGCGTGTTGTAGATCGCAGAAGACAGTATGATCACTTGACCTAGTGAGACATAAACCTGATCATAGCTGAGATAACGTATGAGGATACGTTTGTCCGGATGGCTGCGGCATTGTCGGAATAAGTAGTCTGTCTTGGTTACTTGACATGCTGGTACGCAGAGGTGGCGTATTGCTGGACCGCAGTGAGATATATTCGTCTGTCTGACATCAGCGAATAAAAGATCTCGTCATATTGATTGAGTCCAAACCCTAACGAAGGTTCAGGGATTTGCACGGGTTGACTGTTGCTTTGACTTGCCATGGTGGAGAGCCTGAGTAACGTGCTCGTATATCCGCATCTTGGGTAACAGCAATTCGTGTAGTACCGCCTGAGACTGAACTTAGGTAACCATATCCGAGTAATAGGATGGGGACATTCCCTGAGGAGCTCAATAACATTCATCGTGCCAAAGTCCTGCAGGCTGATTAAGTTCAGGCACGAGTGATAAGGTTTGAGTGGTACTACTCAGGAATTATAAGATATTAATTAATTGTAGTTAGAGCTTGTCAGAGGCTCCGATTAATTAATGGATGTCCGATAACCTTAAATATGGGGATTCTCAATTAATGCAGCCCGTTCTCATAACGTGGTAATAAAGGGGTAGGTTAGTATTAATTCTGTGGTGAAAAAGAATTAATATTAATTAATTAATTGTGTCCTGGGTTGTGGACATGGGAATTAATTAATTTATAGGCTCACTTTATTATTTGCATTAGGTCCCAGGTCTGGCCCAACAAGTGTGCTGAATTGAGCCCAGGAGCCCATCAGGGTTTACAACCCTAGGTCTATAAATAGACAGCTCTCTCTCATAAGTCTTAAGACAGTTGAAACACACTAAACCTAGGAGAGAGAGAGAGGTGGGCGCCGTTTTTGAGAAGATAAAGGAGGAGAATTTTTGAATTCTGGTCCTGCTCAAGCCACAGATCTACGGAGTCCTCACCAGTAGTAGATCTGAACAGCACCGGGACACAGATCTGAAGATCTAATCTGGAGAACAGATTCCTCTTTCCCTCTCCCTTTTGTTTTTGATTTTCTCTAAGAAATTAGGTCACTAATTTCTGTTTCCGCAGATTAAATCGGATCGCGTGGTTGAATTGGATTTTGGAATTCAAATGCGAAAGATCGGTTCAGACTCGACGGAGTTACGGTAAACCCTAAAATCCACAATTCTTCGTATTAAATTCATAGGAGCATGCTAGGGTTTTGAGAATTTAACTATGGGCAATATCCATAGATCAATCCGGTTCAGTTTGGTTTTGGTGATTCAGTTCACGTAAAAACCCTACATGAAGGTCATCTGATCTTGTGAAGTTCTGTGAAGATCTCTTCATCTCCTATCATGTGACCTGAGCATCCACTGTCTAGGATCCATTCTTTTAGTTTTCTTGAAGTTCTTCTTCCTGGACCCTGTTCCTACAAAACAAAGAAGTTATATTTTAGGTACCCGATAAATTATGGGTCCTGCGGGATTAGTTCTTTGGATTATTCCTCTGGGAATGCAGACCTTCGTGATTCTGACATTTTGTTAGTCATTACGTTTTACTATCTTTTGAAAATGTTTTATTTTAGACTCTGGCCTCAAGTAGGTGTTCCTCCTACTTGGTGTGTATGTTGGCTTCCTTGCAATCTCAGCAGATTGCTTAGCCTTGCTAGGATTTGTGTGAACCTTCCTAGCAGATGGAACAGTTTGTTGGGTTGCATACCTAGACATTGTTGGCCTTTTCTCAGCAGATAAATAATTTAGTATTTGCTGAGCAGTCAGCTAAGGGATGTTAGCTTGCCAACATTTCTGCTAAGCAATTGTAATTAATTTATAGTTTTCCCTCTTGTCTTTCCTAGCCGGTTGCTGAATCTTCCCAGTTGTTGGGACAAAAACAATTTTCTTTGTCCTACTTGATTCAGCATCACATGATTCTCCTTCATCAAAGCCTATTCCAGTGAAGTTCTTCGAACTTCTTTGAACACTTAGAATCTCATTCAAATCTCTCGTGCTTTTTGGAAATTTACATTGACAGGTATTTTGCACGGAGTTTTTGCTTTTCAAAACTTCATTCTCCTGTTTTAAAATATTAAGTTTTTCATTCAAGGAGGACAATTCTGTTTTTAACTTTAAGAGTTCCTCTTCTGTTGACCTAGATTTCTCAATCTCACTGGTCAAAGTAGAAAGCTGAGATTTCAGCAAGGAATTTTCTTTTAATAAAATATCCTTTAGTGCATGAACTTTTGAAAATTCTTTTAGCAAAAACTCTACAGTTATCTCATTTTATTCCGAGTAACATGTATCAGCAGTATCATGCATATTTCCTGAAGCAGAAGCAACAGACAAAATAGAATTTGTTACCTGGTTTCCTGCGGTAGCTAGAGCTTATTCTCCTGTCTGCTCTTCTTTGATATCGGTCATGAACACCATGAGAATCCTCTTCATCCTCGGATGAGTAGTTTTTGTCATCATGATCTGGGATGTCTGGTAGTTCTGTCCTTGTCAACAAAGCTTTAGTAAAAGCTTTTGATGCTCTCCTTTTGAACAGCTTCCTAAATCATTCCCTTTCCTCTGGATCTATTCGAGGACATCAAACTTCAGATGATCCGGGGAATTGCATTCGTAACATGTTCTTGACGTCTTCTTGGCATTTCTGTTGTCTGTTGGTTGGTTTTGCTGGATTTCTTCCTTATTGCCTTTGGCTTTCAGCAGCAGCTTTTGTTATCTCTTCATTTGTTCTTCCAACTCGCTGACTGAGCATTCTGTTTCTTTGACTTGAGATTCGCTGGTGGATGGAATCTCCTTTGTCGAACTAGATTGAGTTGGTCGATCTGAGTGGAATGGCTTCTTAGTTTTCCACTTTTGTCCGTCTCTCTTCACAAAGAATGTTGCATCCTCGATGGGTTCTTCAGTGGTTACTGCAGCACGAACAACTTTGTTTTTGTTGATCTGCGTGATGTCCCATCCGTGCGTCTTTAGTTGAACGAACACTTCTTTAGTACTCATTGCCGACAGATCTTTCTCCTTCAGACTGGTCACTTTGACAAACCAGTCCTCCTTTGGTAGTCTCGAGAGAATCTTTTAGTTCATGTCGGGAAGCTCGTACGATCTTCCCAACTTCTTTAACTCAATTACAATGGTGTTGAATCTGGTCTCCATGTCCTTGATGGTTTCTCCTGGAATCAATTGAAAAGATTCATACCTGTTTACCCATTGGTTTAGCTTGTTTCTCTTCATTTGATCTGTTTCTGTTCTTAGAGTGCCGAGAAATTCCCACATTTTTTTGACATTCTTGTAGTCCAACGCTTCTGCCATTAGGGTAGGTGACAAGTCACTTAAGATTAAGTCCATGGCTACATAATCCAGTTGACCACGAACTCATTCTTCTGGAGTCCATTCTTCGAACGGCTTGTCTACCATTGCGTCTGGTCTAGCTACGTCTTCTCCAACTCTGGTCTTTGCCTTTTGGATTATGATTAGTCCACTTTCGATCACTTGCTTCATCTCTGGATGGATATTCATCAGCGTGATCAGCGACCTCTTTTTCCAGGTGGAGTAGGTTTCTAGAGTAAACTTTCTAGACTTCGCTTTGTTCACCATTGCTTTGAACCTGAGTTAAACACAATAACACAGATACGCAAGGAAAATATGGATCTGATCCTAAGCGACTCAAAAACAGCTAGTCTGTAAAGACCAACCGCTCTAATACCACTTGTTGGTCCCCGATCAGAGTGTTTATATATGGAGCGGAAGTATTAATACGATCTTGCACTTATCTTGCTAAGGTCTTGACTTAGCAAGCATTTATCAAACGTGTTTTAGCTCCAATATTCTTAGATCAATTGCAGTTTATACTACAACACTTGATGTGTTGAGTTTTAAATGTACGCACACGCAATATAACAAAATAAAGCAATAAGGACACAAGGATTTATAGTGGTTCGAACAATTGTACTACGTCCACTCTTCAGTCCTCCGACTGAAAATTCACTAAACAATTGAATACAAGGTCAGGCCTGATCTCTAACGTTGAGGAGCTCCTCCGTCTGGTCAGCACGCACCTTCAAGCACCTCGGTCTTCAATCTCCATCTTGTCTCTCCGTAGAGTGAGGACAAACCTCCCTTCTCCTTGGACGTCGACTGTTGGGAGTTTTATAGTTCTTCCCAGAACCTATCCTTGTGTTGGCGATGTCCATAAGAATAATGCTTGCACAGCAACGTGACTGCTAAATTCTTTTCTAGAATAGAAAGAATCCCAATAATAACCTTGGAAGCTAAACTTCACAGGTCTCGAGCTTCAAATATGATAGCTTGTGAAAAAACTTTAATCACGTACTAGCTCAGATGAGATCGCGTAATGTAGAGAGTGATTTGATCTTCTCTAGTTATCTCTATGAGTAGAAATTCACGAACCTTTGAATCAATTTAGGATGACACTGCGTCAAAAAAAAAAAAAAATTTAGGATGACACATATTTATAGGTGAAGATTCAAACGACTGTTTGAATCTTATCCGTTAGACTCAAAGGCATTGCTCGCCTATCTGCGTTCTTCCTTTTTCTGCAGTGGACAGTGACTCTTAAAGTCTCCTTGTCTTTGATTGGCGTAGCTTCTATCTGTGGTCGTCTTTGTTAGAATGGATCTTTTTGTTTAAATTTGAAACCTCTGTTGTGTCTGATTATTGTTCTATTCTCTGATTCGTCAGGTTTCCTTGTGATCTGGATCCTTCTGATTTATGACTCGTATGCTTCTCTTGATTGCTGTTGAGCGTTTGCTGGCAGTTGGCATACGGCTGGCATCTCAGCAATCTTCGCTAAGATCTTTGAATTATGTTGGAGTTACTTCTTCTGCATTATTGAGTGCATTCAACATTTCTCCGTATTTGCTAGCTTTTACTGTCTTCTTCAACAATCTTCAGCAATCATCATGTATGTTGATTCCTTCAGCATTCTTGATTCTTCTTCTTTTCTAGTTCTATTACAACTTGAGTATATATGGCCTATACAGGACTTTTACATTTGACTCGATACTAAATTGCTAGAAGCTAGATTGGCTTGAGCTTGTCTTGAGCTTTGATGCACCAAAACATAATTACAAAAGCATTGACAACTAAGGGATTTAATATATCTAACACTATTCCTAACACTTACCGTGCTCCAATCTCAGGACACGAGATTCATAGTTTATTAGCTTGAGTTCTTTTATTGGTGTTCTTTCCTCATAACAGTTGCAGCTATTTCCAAGATGGGACCATCACGGGCGTGTTGCCAGAAGTTTGAAGAGTTCTGGAAAGAACTTAAAAGCTCCTAACTTCAGGAGAAGGAGGCAGCGTGGTGTGCCCACACTCCCTATCTGAGTGCTGAAGGGGGACGAGACCATGTGCGAGTGAGCAAGTGGACTAGTGGACCTGGGCATTCACCAACTTGTGATAGATCGTGAGGACAAATTGTAATCCTGAAGCTAGTGTATTATGGATTGCTGCCTGAAGAGGGACGTAGGGCAGTTGTCCGAATCTCTGTAATTTCTTGTGCTTTTTACTGCTTTGATTATTTTTGTAAGAATTTAAAACCCAACACTATCTCGTGTTGGTGTATATTCGAACTTGACTATAATCAGACTCGCAGATAAATAAGTTTTTCAAATAACCACACTGGTTGAAATCCACCAATTTAAATTTGTAAGAACTCGCTCTTAGTCTTCCACTACACATATCTTACTAACTCTGATTTCGAGACCAATCCATAGTTTGACATATATAATTTTTAATAATATTATACGTTTGGAAAAATCACAATTCATTCAATTACCAAGATGAAATTGGTGTTCAGTCTATAAAAGTTGTGTAACATTAATATTCGATATTGAAAATTAATTACATCCTACATTTAAGATTTGCGAAATAAATCAAGAACTTAACCATTCACGTTAATTGTACTTTCATAATTTATTGGAAGTACCGACATCGACGCTTAAAACAACGGATATGATCGATTGATTTTCTACATTTTAATTTAAATAAGAAAATCAGAATTTAGATACTACCTCCGTCCCACTTAAATAGGTCATTTTCATTTTAATACGTTAATTTCAGAGCTAGTATTTAGAAGCTAATTGTGGTTAATAATAAAATTGGCAATCGTAATTAACTTGTTTAAGTCTTAAATAAGTTAATTACAATTGCCAATTTTATTATTAACCACAATTAGCTACTAAATACTAGCTCCGAAATTAATTTATCAAAATGAAAAGGGCCTATTTAAGCGGGATGGAGGAAGTAATTAATTGATGGCTTTTACTGTGTTTTTTTTTTCTTAATCGAAGTGTTGAATCTAGAGTTGGTGATTTACTACATCATATCGTGTTTCGTGTATATATAATACTCCATCCGTTCCGATTATATAGTTCGGGTTACTATTTTAGGGTGTTTCAATTATATAGTCCAATTTTTATATTTGGTATTGTTTTTATATGGTCATTTACCATTACATCCCTAAATAATCTTGGAAAATGAGAATATTAAATGTAATATTATGAAAATGAGAGGTTAATTAATGCTTTAAATAAGGGTAATGTTGGAAGTTTGTTTAAATATTAAATAATTTTTGGCAAACGTGCAAGATCAAACTGGATTATATAATCGGAACGGAGCGAGTAATAGAATTATAAAAGTCTCTAGAAATTATAAATGTATGAATATTTAATAAGCTATTATCTTCTTCATACGATGATAACACAAACAAAATAAGCCTACATCATAATTTATTATTTTTACAATACTTTTTTCACTTGTTATATTACATGTGCGTTTTACGTCAACAACAATTACTACTACTGTTATTCTAGTTTTTGTAATGCATGACTTCCTACTTCCCTAATCTTTCTTCTCAATATTTCTTTAATTTCTCTATGATTTCCTCATTTTTGTATCTAAGCTAACTGCAACATAATCTATTGATTCAGCCAAAAACATAAAATTAAGAATTATTAACATACATATAACTGAGTTAACTCATTACAATATAAATCATTTAATTATAAGATACAATAGTCGTTATGAATAATCTTGTATCAAATAATAAGCACAATTATGGATATATATGTTTCATTTGGATTTAGAGATATTTAACAACATACACTTGTTTCATGACCTTGCTGAATTCACAAAACATAACCCAAATAGACAGGGGCGGATCTATACATTTAATGGGGTACACTTGTACCCCAAAATCTTATTTTTTTTATTAAATATATATACAATAATTATTATTTATATATTAATTTATAAAATATTTATATACTCCCTCCGTCCCACCTCAATTGTCCCACTTTCCTTTTTCGTCCGTCCCACCTCAATTGTCCCATTACTTAAAAAGGAAACTTTTTCACACTCAACAATAAAATATTAATTCCACTCAACTTACTTTACACTCACACTCCTTGGTTATTGTGCCCGGTCAACCCGGGACAATTCAGCCGGGACGGAGGGAGTATTTTTTTATATAATGTATTCCCAATTTATTTTATTGGTATATTGTACTCCAATTCTAATTTTCTAGATCCGCCCCAGCAAATAGATCAGAAAAACACACTAGTATGGATATGCTTTCATTTGAATTTAGAGAACCACATACACATGTTTCATAACTGACCTTGTTGAATTCACAAAACACAACCTAGATCAGAAAAAAAAATGTACGAAAAAAAAAGAAAAAATGGATAATTTAATTTCAGGATTAATTAGAGCCTTTTGAGTTGAGAGAAAGGCACGAAAAGCCCATGGAAGCCGTAGGGAACTCTTCCGGGAAGTTTAACGGCGGCGACAATATCAAGATTGGGAGATGCAGCATCCATTACAATAAATTTGGATTCCATACGATTTTCATCGTGTATATAACTCACTACATACCCATCATCCTCCGCCGCATCATCACCTCCCTTTGCCACAAAGAATGGTTCGCCGCCGTAGCATCCCGGAGGATATAGGCGGCTGGCCACCGTGCAGTCGGCGGAGTCCGTTGTTGAAAGTGAGAGGTCTATCTTCACCACCCCTGCTATTTTTGGCATTGGAGCTCCTACTGCTGCGTAGACGTACCTGCATCCAATTCTATTAACTATAGATATTGTTGTCGGATTCGCTAATCACGTTTAACTAAGTATAAAATATGATAAGTAAAACTATAAAAGAATTTGAAACTGACAACTAAATTAAATGTGAAACTATATTTACAATAAAAGAACATATAAATAATATGCTGGGCCAATAGTTGTGATGCAGAAATTCAATTGAATTAATTATAACCAGAATAAGTATTAACCGATTTATGTACTCCACTATATATAGTTGTGGATGAGTGCACGCAAAGGCCGAAGAAGCCTCGAGATCAATTTAGGTGTCTTTCCTTCTTCGGATTTTTGTTAAAAATTTAAAACTAAAATAAAAATCATCCATGAATAAAAAGAGAATAATAATAATGTTTTTTATAAATTGCATAAAACATCAATAATGTTCAAATATATCTATTTTAAATTGAGATGGGGGTAATTTAGATCATGAGTGTACCTGTTTTTCTTGGCAACATAAGCCGGATTGATGACGGCGAAATCAAGACTTGTGGCGGAGACGGTTCGCCGCCGGCGCACACACTTTTCCCTCACATCAATCTCAATTATCTCGAGGGATGCGTGAATCAAATCCATCCGGTCCAACACATGCTCCACCGGCTGCACGTTGGGCGCCACCATGACGATGGTGTCGCCGCCGTCCTCCTCCCATGCATTGACGGCGTGCATCACATTGAAGCCCTGCACCTCCACCCACCACATTTGGGTGTCACTCTCTGCGTAGCGCGGTATAACCCCCAGCCTCGACACTTTGGCCGCATCGATTTTCAGCGGCGCCCGCCCTCCCAAGATCTCCCTCGGGTTTATCACGATCTGCGTGTCGGGAAATATGGCGAAGTTTTTTGTGATGGCGAAGTCATGGACCAACGAAGCTTCGTTCATCGACTTGATCGGCACCTCTGCTTGTTTGATTCCATCAGCATTGATCCTGAAATATGATAAAAATGGCGCTTTTATGCTGTGCCGGAAAGCGAAGGCCTCGCCGGTTTCCTCGTCTGTTTTGGGGTGCGCCGTCATGGTCATGAACGCCTCGCCGAAGGCCTCGTGGCGGCCGACGGTGATGACCTCGCCGTTGGGTTTCACTCTTACTCTGTAAGGAAGATCGGACTCGCCGAGGGCGAACAATTTCCCGCTTATCAAAGCTACGCTGGTGTTGGCGGCCCCAACGCCGCGGCTGGGATCATACTGGCGGAGGAGGTAGCGGGCCATGGCGAGGGAGCACCGTGCTAGAGAAGCCGGCAGCCCGTTGAAGGCGGAGAAGACGTTGAGGATGACCGGAGACCCGACTTCTCTTTCCAGATTGTACTTGTATGTCTTGACGAAGCGGCTGCAGAAGGTGGCTCTACCGCCGGAAATGGTGACGGCGTGAAGCATGCCATCTCCGTCGAACAAGTGGTAGGGGCCGCGTGGGATGAACTGCGGGTTGGGGCCGTTACGGATGTAGACGCCGTTTAAGGCCGGTGGGAGGGTGCCCTCCACCTCCGTGCAGGCGGTGGGGGGGAGTTCGAGCACGGGGGCGAAGTTGCCGGAGAGCACGTGGTCGGGGTCGATGGAGGGGCGGAGCGGAGGATCAATGAAATCGCTTATAAAATTATCCAATGCATTGAACAGTATTACTAGGAAAGATTTCTTGTTTTTTCCTTCAACTTTTTGCTTATTAAGATCTACATCGGCTTGGATGTTTTTTTTATCATTGTGCGGAGGTTTGGGTGGGAGAAGTGTAGTTGTAGAAGAATTTGTGATGATAGGTTTTCGGTGTGGGATCCGGATACGTTTTTCTTCGATCTTGAATTGAAATGTTAACGAGGGAGATGAAGGTTTGAGAGAGGCATATGTTTGAAGGAATGAGGAAGAAGGAAGGGCTTCCATTTTCATACAAATTTGAGTAATTGCAACCTATGGGCTCATCTCAACTATTTATGGATCGAGTTCAACAAATTATAAAAATAAAAAAAAAAAACCTGCATTTGGAACTTTGTCTCTAATTTATAATTCTTCAGGGGATATATCATATATATATATATATATATATATAGATATATTGAATCCACTTTATTATAAGTTTGTAAAACACATGCAACTGATCACTAGAGGTGTCACCCCGTGGGTGAAAGATTCTAAATCGAACAAATTCAATATTATAATTATTTATTTTTTTAAAGCCAAAAATCTTCTAGGAATATTGAAAAGAATGTATTGGATAGCATGAATTTTTGCATAAGTCAGTCTCACAAGCCAAGCAAAGTTTGGAGCATAATTGTAAGATATTTAGAAGCCAAGTTTTGTAAGCATGCAATGCACCGTTAAAACATGCATTCATATATCCTTTTTTGGTTGTCATTTTCATGTACCGTGTTTACTTTCTTAGTTTTGTTTATATGTAAATATATATTTCTTTCTTCAAATTAAATTGAATATTTTAGAATTAGAGTTCAAATGTAATTATATTTCAAATTGTGGTTGATTAATATTGAATCTTGATTAGTGTGAATTAAGTTTGAAGAGATAGATAGAAAGGAGTGGCCCATGGAAAGTGACAAAGTAGTCTTCTGACACAATGCACGTGAAAACTATGAAAAATATCCTAAACTATTGGTCAACTATGAAAAATACCCTATTGTTTTTCCTTCCTTGAATTATACCCTAATGTTTCATTTTGTCAATTAAAAATACCCTAAATTATAAAAAATACCCCAATATTTTCTTTATCATTGAATTATACCCTAATATTTAGGGATGCCCATCGGGCTAACCCGTCGGGTTTCGGGTCAGTCCTATCGGGCTGCGGGTTAATCGATCCAGGTCAAATCAGGCTGAAATTTTTTCGGGCTAAAAAATGTTGACCCTAACCCGTCGATTTTCGGGCTAGCCGTCGGGCCAATGAATTTATTAATTATTTTTTATTTTTAATATCTTTTCACTCTTTTAATATTTTAAATAATAAAAAATAAACAAAATATTAATTTTCTCTTATAAAAAATACAAAACACATCACAAACTCTTAGTATAATGATTAATTTAACTATTAAAATATATTATTTTTAATTTTAGCAATATTTAAATATATTTTAAATTCGTAAGTAAATAAACTTAACTATGTATTAAATACTATTTGAACTAAATACAATTATATAACTTAAAATTTAATTAATATATATGATCTTAAATATCAAAAGTAGATTTTAGTACTATAATTATGATAGATATATTAATAAAAAAGTAATCGGGTTAATCGGGCCAACCCATCGGGTTTCGGGCTTCGGGTTATTTGATCTAAGGCTATTCGGGCTAATTTTTTTCGGGCTAAAATATTTTGACCCTAACCCGTATTTTAGCTCGGGTTAATGGCCAACCCGCGAGTTTCAGACTAAATTGACATCCCTACTAATATTTGATTTGATGTTAAAATTTTTATGAATCATAAATTAAATAATATGTGACATTTCCATTTCTTTGGTATATATGTGGCATATATTGTATTAAAATTTTAACACCGTTAGCGACGTAGGGTATTTTTAATTGACAGAAGCAAACATTATGGTATAATCCAATGATATGAGAAACTTTAGGATATATTTCATAGTAAAGGGTATTTTTAGTGGGCAAAATGAAACTTTAGTGTATAATTCAAGGAAAAGCAAACATTAGGGTATTTTTCATAGTTGACCAATATTATAGGGTATTTTTCATAGTTTTCCCTTATTTATTTAACTCAACATTAGCACTTGAGAGAATCGTGCATAACTTTAGATGAGTTACTCTGCGTTCAAAATTATTTCTAAAATTAGTTTTTCTTTTTTTACTTCATATAATTTATGATTATTTTTTATTGATTTATGTTTTAAACTTTTTATTGTCATCTTCAAGTCATTCTTATAATTGTTGTATTTTATATTAGGTTGTGTATAATTATTTTTCTTATTATTTTATTATATTATTATTTTTAGAATTTCTTAAGTTATAAGATTTTCATTCCATTTTTATAATTATTTTTTTGTTTAATTATTCAAAGGTATATTGTAAATTACTATAAAGAAATAATATCAAATATAAAATCAAATCATATAATTAAGTCACCTAAAATAATAACATAGAAGTATTTGTTGAATTCTTGATTGTAATCAATTGCTTATAAGTTCGTGTAAAAAAAAGGGACACCCTTAATTCTTTAATTATTTAAATTGTGCAATTATCCTAATTTCAAAAGGTTGAACTCTGATGCAGGTTTTGTTAATTACTGGATTATACAACAGAATGCATATATATGCAGGGCTGGCTCTGAGGCCGTGCGTGAGGTGCGCCGCACTGGGGTCTTCGAATGAGAGGGGCACCATTTTTAAAAAATATACATAGTAGTAATGTTATGCTAATTTGTTTCAGTTCACATTTAAAAAAAAAAACTAATAAAAACTTAGTTTTTAGTTTTACTAAATAGATTAACAAAAAACTATAATTTATATTTATCCTAACACAAATATTTCGTTCAATCTAAATTAAAAAACTCGACAAGATATTAAGATTTATTTGTTCAACTATATGAGTATGATGATATCTATTACTAATTAAAAATAAATATTTACAGTCATCGTCACATAAATGGCACAAAAATCTCATTCTTCTCGAAAATGAAATATCGCATTATCTAAATGTTACTGTAGTTTGGTAATTCTTAATTTTTTTGGTTTTTTTTTAATACATTTATAGCGTTTATCTTTGATAAGTTTTGTCAAATTTCACAACTACTTGATTTTTAGATTTTTTTTTTTGTGCATTATTGACTAGTTTACTTGCAAAGTTTTAAATTCTTACATGTTATTTTGTTTGATTTTTTTTAGAATTTAGTTAGTTTAATTTAATTTTTTTAATTTTCGACCGTTGTTTAATAAACTAAACACCATGCGATATATGTCTTTCACACCGTTTTAGATATATTGACTTATTTAATAAGATTGAATAATTTCATACATACGACAATATTCGTTACCCAACATAAGCTGAGAGATTTTTTCAAAATTTAAGTTATTAAAATGTTATATGCGATAGAGTATGTCACAAAGAAAGATTGAGTGAACTTGCTTTGACATAATATTGAATATTATATTTTATTAATATTCTTATTTAAAATTAAAAAAAAATTAGGAGCACCATTTTTCTTATTTGCACGGGGTCTCCAAAGGGTATATGCTATCTATCCTCTTAAAATGGTAGATAAAAAAGATTGCTAGTTTTTATCTAAAATAAGAAAATATATATACACGTAATCAAGCTAAATTTCATCTGGCTCAAGTTTGATTTGTTAATACTAATATTGCCCAATATCTTGAAGCTTACACATTTAATTGAGTATGATTGGACTTTTAAATTTTAAAAATAATTTTAAATATTCACTATTAAAAAATATATATTTTATCCAAAAAGTAACATTTGACTTAAATTGATTAAAGTAAGCAAAAATAATTTTATAAAAGTAATTTTATATGTTCTAGATAATTTACTTGACATGTTTACAATTTATGGTTCTGTATCTCAAATAAATATTTATCAAATCAAAATCTAAATAGTCCGTGATCTGCGCAACTCATTTTTAGCCCCTAGTATGAGTTATACAAACGTCAACATGGGTTGAAAACAGGCATGCATGGGTTTGAGGCTGAGATTCATCCAACTATTCTTGAGGTGAAGACGTGCAAGACATATATTCTACATAACTTGAAGTTGAACCAACTAATTAATTCTGATAAATTTCATTGTTTGAACCTACGTTTTGTCCCATATCTACATATATATCATATTAGGTTTAGGGATATTTAATGATGAGCCCTTTATTATTATATGCAGTGTTTATATATTTTAGGAAAAAATCTCTATATTTGCCCAAACTATATGCTAGTAGGCTTACGACCAAATCTCCTATTCTAAGTTTAATTTTTTCTATAATATATCATAGGAAACCAGATTTGTGGGGGGTGATGGAATAGATATTTAACAAAACTATTAGAGATGATAAGTGTTGGAAATGCAGAAGTGGACAAATGTTGGTTCAAGTTCAACCACTACACGACCACCTAGTTTGTCTACTTGCATTTTGCATGGACCAAATGAGCTTTCTCAGTCGTTACAGATTTTTTGAATCCAACCATTTATTTCCCAATATGTCACACACACTTGTTTTAGGCCAAAAAAGAAAACGAAAAAAAACTAGTATTGAATATTGATCACATTTTCACATATCAAAACTTGTGTAATAAGCTCGAAGCCTTTTGAAAACCCTTGCTTGTACGATTGTTGTTGGTTGACCAATTTATGTGATTTGTGAATTAATTATAAGGACTTTAGGTATGCAGTTTGATACAAATTAAATTATCTAATTTTAATTGAGTTAGGAATTAAAATCGTAGACTTAATTTTTAACAACTGATCATTTGGAGGAGCCGTATTGATAAAACAGTACTCATTAAATAGTTACTGTCTCTGCTTCCATTCTGATTTCCAAATCCTCAATCAACGTAAATTTTGAAGGGAAAAAAAATAGTGAAAATATTGATTCTGTTGAAATATGAAAAAACCCGGAGTCTCTCTCTCTCTCCACACTGCAATTCAGTCAAAGCTCCATAATGCGATGATATGTAAGAAGTAATTAATAATTGACAAGGTTCAATAGATGCATGTGTTTCTTAAAATAGTTGAAAATCTCATATATAATGATTTTTAAGTGAGAGATCTCGATCAATCCTTACTAAAAAGAAAGAAACAGTGGGCCTTAAATCTGTAATATCCTTCTCGGACCTTAAATCAGTGACCTGGGCCTCCATAACATTCTTCCATAAAGATTTAGGCCCACAACCTATCAATCATGTGTATTTAATATTTATAGTCAATCTGTAATATCCCAAGATTAATTAAGTTAATTAATCGCTTATTTAGTTTAATAAATATTTTTCTTCTCAAATTTGTGCTATAATATATTTTTATTGCAAGCAAGATTTAATTTAAATTTGCAATTCGAGTTCCGAAAGTCGATTTCCTAAATCGAGCAAGGAAAATGCTCGAAATTAAATATGGAAGAGAACGAATCAATCGGATTAATTTTCGGAGACCGTGGGAAGAGGTATTAATTTTTTAAAATTTAACTTGAATTTTTGGGAAATAGAAAATTATGCAAAATGGAATTAATTGAAAATGAGAGATATTATATTTATTTAGAAAATAGAAGAAAAAGGCAAATATTCCCATCCCCCTCCCTTTCTCTCTCCCCATAAAACCCTCACCCAACACCCCATTTCAGAAAAACATTCCCAGCCCCCCACTCACGCTGCCCCTGTTCCCGGCCGGATTTCGGCCAACTCAGACCTCCAACGGACACAAGACCACAACCATTGCGTAGCCCTTGCTTCAAGGTTTCCGTAGAGCCCTGGTACGCGTCGTGAGGTCGCAGATCGGAAGAGAAATCATAGAGAGAAGTTAGCTCGCCGGAAAGTGGTAAACTTCCATTTTCAGATTTTGAATCTCGTGTATGC
>JAPKLW010000650.1:327385-357809 GCA_026898455.1 Plectranthus barbatus
TTGATAAAACCTGAAACATCAATGTAACGTGGCCCCAAATTGGGAAGGTCAGTTGGGGGCGTTACACAATCATGTGAAATAAACACTTAGAATGATAATAACAACAATAATAATAATAATAATAATTATTATTATTATTATTATAATAATTACTATTATTATTATTATTATTATTATTATTATTGCAAAAGTCTCCACAACTTAATCCGGTAAACACAACTCGAAATGAAAAATATCCTAATTAAGGGTGTAAATGATCCGAGCTACTCGTGAGCTACTCGAATATCGACTCGAGAAAAGCTCGTTCGAAATTCGATCGTTTAATAAACGAACCGAGCTCAAGCTTCGAGCTCGAGCTTGGATGTACTCGGTTCGCCAAGCTCGCGAACTTGTTCGAGTTCGAGCTCGAACCGAGCTCGAACATGTTCGCGAGCAGGCTCGTTTAACAGGCTCGCGAGCATGCTCGTGAACAAGCTCGTTTATGAGATCGCGAGTATGCTCGTTACTAAGCTCGTGAATAGGCTCGTTTATAAGCTCGTTTTTTATTAAATTTTAATATTTATATTTTTTTATTTCTATCATTTTTATTATTATATAATTATATTTCATATTTGTTTGATATTACTATATCTATATGTCTATAAATAATAATAATAATAATAACATGATTAAACATACAATACCATATAAAAAACTTAATTTATATAAAAAATAAGATAAATATTAATTTAGGAATGAAAATTATTTATATGAGTTATAATTATTTCAAATATAGTTTTGTAGATATATGTATTTTAAATTTTAAATTAATCAAATTAATTAATTTCATTTACAAATTGAAACAATCCATTCTATGACAAATTTATTTTATTTGTAATTCTAAGAAAAACTTAAACAAACAATATATTATAAATAATCTATATAATTTATAAGCAATGATTATTCGATATTATTGTTCCTATATCTAAGTAATATTTTTAATATTAAGTTAATCATTTTTTATTTAAAAAACATAATTTTTATTATAATTTAATTGTTTAATTGAATGTTTCTTGTTTGTGATGTACATATACATATATATTTATATAAACCATTATAAATGAACTATATAAGTTATGATTATTCGATATATTTTCCGCTATATCTAAGTCCTTTTCAAATATTAAGGTAATATTTTATTTTTATCTTAAAACATAAAGTTTTTTATAATCTTATTGCTTTAATTGAATGTTTCATGTTTCTAATGTATATATAATGTATATATATCTATCTATATAAACTATTATAAACGAATTATATAAGGTATGATTATTTGATATACTATCTACTATATCTAAGTTACATTTTTAAAATTTAAGTTACTCATTTTATTTATATTTTATAAATATAAATATTATTATGATTTAATGACTTTAAATCAAGTCAAATATATTAATTATCTATAAAAATAATTTAAGAACTTCAATAATATATAAACAATTTATATGCGCTATGATTATTCGATATTATTATTACTATATCTAAGTCACATTTTTAAATATTAAGTTAATCATTTTGTTTTATTTTTAAAATATAAACTTTAGTGATTATTTGGTGTTTGTAATGTATATATACATATATATATATATATATTTTTATAAATTATTATAAATAAACTATATTAGTTATAATTATTTTATATACTATCTACTTACTATACCTATATAAATATTAAATTTTAATAATTTGGTCTTATAAAATATTTAATTTGTTTGGTGAAGTTTGATTGTTATCTGTTTGAAGCTAATTGGTGGAGTTACGAAAATTTTAACTTGTTTGGAGCAAATTTGTTGAGTTTATTGAAACTTTATTGTTGAATGATTTTATATTATTTGCACTTATTTAACATTTATGATGTATGTATATTATAAGATTTGCATTTTATTGGAATTTTTTTTGAAGGTAAACGAACTCGAACCGAGCTCAAACTCGAGCTCACGAGTTCAAACCGAGCTCGAATTCGAACTCGCGAGCTTGATAAGTTCTCTAGCGAGTCGAGCTCGAGCCGAGCTCGAGTCGAACTCGAACCGAGCTCGAACTCGAGCTCAAAAGCTCAAATTTTAAACGAGCTCGAACCGAGCTCGAACTGCATATATTTCTCACGAACTAAGCTCGAGCAGCTCACTACTCGGCTCGGCTCGGTTCATTTACACCCCTAATCCTAATTGGACCAAATCTCGAAGCGCAGTAATTAAGTATTTTATCTATATCAATTAATTATAGATTTATAGAAAAGAACACATTTACCACAATTTTAAACAAAATATATTTATGTGAAGCTTTTGTATGACAAATAGTAATTTACACTTTCTAATGAAAAAAATGCTCTTGATTTTTTAGATGTGGGATGAATCTAACTCTATGATTTATAGAGTATGAAATTGCCAAATAATGCTCATTATTTTTTTTAAAAATGTTGGATGGTTTTCAACATTTTTGATAAAAATTTAAAACACTCAAATCCTGTATTGGCATTGTTCTATGCTTAAAAATAATCCAATAGGAGTCCACTTATCCTCAATAAGCCATAGCCCACTAAGCCCATCATTTTCATCTGTTCTTCATTTAGTTTCCAGTGCTGTTGAAATTAGAACCTTTTGCTAAATAAAATTGAAAAGAAAAGCATGAACTGCAATTATTTATGCAGACCAGTTTATAATTCATTGTAAACAGAATTGAATCATCAGTTTTAGGAAAGAGAGATTAGCTCAAGAGCAGAGGCAGACAAAGCACATTCAGTTAAAACGAAGGTTTAACAAATGATGTATACATGTATTCTGAAAATTGTGGTTTCCATGTTTTAAAAAAAGAGAATCTATGGAAGAAACCTGGTGATGATAAGTTAATCCACAATCTTTGGTATTGAGGTCGACGATCCAGAGAAAAAGTGACCAAACTGGTAGGAGATCTTGTTGATGGGTGAATCACGGTCAACGAGGGGCTCTGGTGACCAAGGTGCGTGTGGAGAAACACCAAGGGGTACCTGTCTTTCTCTGTAGGACGCCCAAGTCACCAAGTAAAGCCCAGCTATAATCAGAAATCCACCCAGTATACTGAACACCCAAATACAGAGTAACATCAGCTTAGCCACAAAACTTTTGTACTGAGTGGGTAATTATAAAATGGTCAATTCAAATATTGATTAAAAGAAGAGGATGAAGAGAGAGAGAGAGAGAAAGAGATAACCTTCCTAAGTATATGGGGCTTCCGAGGAATATCCTTGACAGGAAGGCAGATGCAGCAGGTTGAAGCGGATTATATAAAGCAACCATGGCAGGACCAAGGGTTTTATTTGACCATGTCAAAAGTCCATAGTTCAACGCAGATGCTACAACTCCCTACAGAAGGAAGTTTGAAAATACTAAAAGTTTTAGACGCTTCATATAAAAACCAGAAGGATTTTATGATCCTTCCAAGTATATAAACTTAATTGCAACTCGAACTGAAGTTTTATCACTTCTTTACTACCAATAATTTTAGTAGTATTAGCATGTGCACCGGATTAGTTGTTATTCGATGAACTAACAACTTTTTTGTTAATATCGAGCCATGGTCAAAGTTCATGCAGCAACTAAACCTCTTCACCAGAAACTATGCTATGTTCTAGAGATGTATATATTGTGTTTCTCTGTGGCCCACTAGTTTAGTGCCTTATATTTTATGTTTTAGCTTAGGACATTTGATTCACGCACTGAAGAATTTACAATTCACACCTGCAATTTTCTAGCCTAAAAAGAAAAAATGAATGATTAGGCAAACAGTAAAAAAACACTTACAGCATAGCACACAGCAAAAGCCTCTGACCGTGTGAGAATCCAGTCTGTTGACTCATTTGTCACAAAAAAGGCCGTCACTACCATAAACAGAGCACCAAAAGAGTAGGAATACGCTGTCACTGATATACTTGCAGGATACTTGGCTAAAAGCGGAGCCTGCATATAAAAACCAGCAAATACATCAACAGGGTGAATAAACCGTGAGGGTTGCTTAATTCATATAAAACTGCATGTTAAACATTACATTACACGAAAACTGATCCAATAAACAATAGAAAAGTGAAAACAATAGGGATAACAGTTTCTTAAGATCAATTTCAAGACCAAGGCTATTCAACTCCTAACTGCTGAACTATCAGGAAAGCACATAAGCTAAGAAAAGTAACTAGTAGCTTAAGATTTCTAATGATTCCACAAGTATAATCAACCACCAATAACTTTTACATGTTCACAACTATAATCAATAAACTGAACATCAGATCGAAAACATAATGTGGACCAGTAAGCTACTACAAATAATGAAACACTGAGTTATCACATTTACTATATTAGATCAACACAAAGCACAAATTCTTGAATTTTTAAGTCGAAGAGGTTGGACAAATTAGTATTCATCATTTAGCTTACTTACTAAAAGAGCATCTAATACATTCTGCATTCCATTGGTGTAGATTATGATAAATATCTAAATCAAGACGGGTGTCTATTACCTGAATAGCCAGATAAGTAGCCATGCACATGCAATTCCCAATTAAGCACAACACCCCCAGATGCCAATTGTCAAACCCCAAATCAATAAAAGTAGACATCAACCAGCCAGCAGGCTCTGGCTGACCCTTGGCACTTATTTCACTGCGTGATGCAAACTCTATTTCCTTAGATCCAAACACAGCTGGACCACGGAACATAGCCATTAGAATTGCACCAGACACACAAACAAGAGTACCTCCCAACTTTGCTTGACCTTCAGTCTTCTTTAAATTCAGAGTTTCTGTACTGCATATAGAACTGCATGTAAGCATGACTAAACCACAGATTTTGTATTTTTGTGAGTAATATGATGGATGCATATCTGGTTCCACGAGCGTAAAAGCACTAGATACGCAAGCAAAATATGCAAGCCAGGAGTGATAGTTTTCTTTGTCCTTTATTCATTCATTTTATTATCGTAGAGCAAATGCGGGTGTGTAATGAGAGAGATAGCAAGAGAGGGTGATGGTAACAACTTCGCAAACTAAGAGACTAACCCCGTCATTACAGCCAAGATGAATGTAAAAACTGGAATAGAAGGTTGTATGGCTGCAGCATAAGTTGGATTTGTGTAGCCAAGACCGATTAGAAACAGAAGTTGGTTTCCAAAAATACTAATCCAGCAGCAAAATGACACAGTAGAAACAAAGAAATGGTTAGTATAACAGTAAATAATTCAAAAGGTCAGATTAAAACAAATTGAAGATATTCCACTTACCCAGTCAAACCCAGGAAAAAGAAGGCCATTATAAAGCGTTTATTAAGCGGTAATCTTTGTCTTCTGGATAACAAAGAAACATAGCATTAGCAACTACTCGGGCATACGTACAAAAGAATCAAACAAAGAGAAGAGGGACTGAGTCGATAAGGATTAAAAAAACTAGTTTTTTTAAATCTAAGAAAATACTTGAAATTCACTAAAATCTGATAAAGCACATGCATTGCCGCCTCAATTCGGATTTATCATCAACAGATCCTTCCGAGAGTAAAGACAAGCATCGAAGAAGTTCAGCGCACGGTCGATCATTTTGGCAAAAGCAATGGACACAGATTTAAGACAGAAAATCAGATTCTACAACCTAGGACCGTACAAAGTCCATTAAGAGGAAAGTGTAATGACAACACAATATCAAGTTATCAAGCAATGATCGATTGAAAACTCTATTTCAAACAACTCTCACAACAAGGAAGAGCTCGACAGAAAACTGCCAGCAATCAAGCAGTAACCGCATCGCATTCACCAAATACAATCCACAATGGTCCAATAAAACCCAAAAAACTAACAGAGTCAAACATAAGAGAGAGCATGAGGGGAATTACTGACTTCTCACGGACGTAAGCCACGGGGGCGAGAATCGAGAGAGCGAGAAGGTCTCGGAAGACGCAGAAAACAAGCTGATTGACGCCGACGTTGAGCGCAACCTTAGTGATGACGTGATAGCCGCCGTTGAGGAGCTGGACCAAGGCCATGGCCATGTGCGCCCTCGAGATGTCGCCGCCATTAGGCGTCGCCACCGGTATCCCCTTCATCACAGCAGAAGTGTCATTGGCACCCAAACACAGTGAAACAAGTGTGGAGAGAGATTGGGGTTGCGTGAATCGATGTGAAGGTGGCGAAAATGGAATTACTTCGCAAGGGGATTTTGTGAATCAGAGTTGGAAGAATTTTGTAAGAAATGGAGTTTTTGACTCATGTGTGACACACCCTACGGAGCCCATCTTTTTCAACGGCCCAAGTGAGGTTTATTTATAAAAAATTTCTATATTTAATTAATGGCTCGATTTGTTGTTGATGAATCATAACTTTGAAAAGAAAATGGAATTATTTGAAAATTACTAGTTTTAGATTTTAGGACAAAAGTTGTATTAAGCCAAAATTGAAAATACAAAGTAAGTGTCTTCAAGTATAAAATTATAATGTCGATACTATTAAAGACCCAATATTAGAAGTTAAAGCTTACGACAAAATTACTAAAATTTGCAAAAGCTGAATAATTCCAGTTTCATAAATTCGTGAGATTCTGTATAATGCTTTTTGCCGATCCAGGTGTCGTTCGTTAGTGCCTTTGATTTCGTTCTCTTTTTTGCTTTCCGAAAGATACTTTTATAGTTTGAATTGGAAAATATAAATTAAAGACTAATTAAGCATTTTGTTTTTAAAATAATTATTTTAAGAGAATATAGAATTATATTTTTATTAATATCAAAGAATTTATAAAAGTCCAATCAGGTTTGATATTGACTAAGTTTACAAAAAGAGAAAAAAAAGTCATTATGTCAATGTATAAAAAGAAAAGTCGGTGTGTAGTAAAAAGTAAATACACAAAAGGAGTCGTCATTCAGCAGAGCTTCAAATACCCAAAATGGTTCGTATTTGATCAGGAGGATGCCTAGCGAGCGATCTCGGATCCGGATACCCATTCTTGGGATCCATGATTCCTTTGTAAATCACTTCGTATGCTTCGGCAAGTGATGTAGCCAGCTCAGAACACGCTTCTGATCGCAGACTCGGCACCTGCATCTGCTCGAACTCCGGCAAACAACTTTCACTTCCCAAGACAAGACCAAAGAAAGCCTTCACGCACTCCGAAAGAGCCACCGGGCTCATCTCTTCCATCTCCGCCAGTGGTTTCCTGGAGCCAGACTCACCAGCGATGTCGTTCAATGAATCCTGGAAATGAGACATCTTGTTTGATAATCCACATTGCCGCAGAACTGTATCTACTTCCTTCTCAACAAGGCCGTGAATGTTGCTTTCTATCATTGCTCCGAGTTTCTTCACATATTCCGAAGCCACATCGTGTCCCAGCAATGGTTGACGGATGGCGCTTAAACAGTTGATCAGAAATATCCTAGAGGGTGCTTCACGGGTCTGCATGGAACGAAATATCATGTGAGAAGGTGAAGTCGCACATTTTCTGAAACGATAGATGCATCATGATGGAAGAATGGATGAGGAAGGGGGAAATGTCCCATTCTTCTCATATCCAGATTTCCGTGCTGCAAACTCAGTGATATTCACTTTTGTTCATTAGAAAGGAATGATTCTCCAAGATGCGTGCATGACTTCAATTTTGCTTTTTGCACAAAGGGAAATGGAAAAAGTAATCTCCATTCCACAAAGAAAAACTGATATTATTAAATGGGTATCTTATGCATACACACTTGGAAGTCTAGAGAAGCAGAACATTAGGATTTAAGCAGTCAACAAATACCTGAGGTGAAAGGGTAGAATTGCTGCTATCCAAAATAGCATCTATCGATGATCTGCGGGTTTGAGCTGGGTCTGTACCAACTCTACTTCTCCGAGATGGCTGAATTACTCCCTTGGACTTGTGTGCCTCGGCTGCTTGTTCACACATCTGAAAATAAGGATCATCGTAACATATTGGCAGTCAGAGAAAACCAAGCAATTTAACTGAGGCTCTATCACCGACATCATGTTTACAATATCTTTTAGTGGAGTTGAAACACTATGGTCTGGGCATGTATGTACATGATCAGCAGGCACGTATGACATGCATATGCAACAACATAAATAAACCGAAGTACGTACGTGCACAAAATGGTAGTATTGATGTTAAAGTTATGGACTTAATTTAGGATAAAACTATAAGGTACTATCCAGCTCATTATAAAATGAAGGCCCAGGGACAAAGAAATGTCATCAGATGCCCATGAAACGCACCTGAATAATAGGATCTAACAAAGCAGATATGACAGGTTCAAATGCAGGATTTTTGCCTGATGTGGGAACCATCATACTGTCATACGTCTCTATTATTTCAAGCAGCAGTGAGACTCCTTCTCTAAGCGCTTGAGGTGGAGAAAGATCAACAGAAACTAGGGGAGGATAACGCAACAGCTTCTCTCCTCGAGTTTTTAGCATGTCGAAAAAGGTTTTCTGAGAAGCATCCTTGAGAGCCCAAAGCGTATTACACAGAGCTGTTTCTCTCCCCAGAAGACCTGATATCTGTAGATGACACCTTGAGTTAAAAGAAACAGGGAATGAAAAAGAAGAAACTAAAATACATGTTTTTAGCGGAATACTCACAGTAAGGCTGTAAAACTCCAGAGTATTACTAAGCTTATACGAAATTATAAGGTTAGGCTGAGACTGCAAAACTTGTTCGACTCTCACTTTAAATGGCCGACAAACCCCCTCAAAGATCCTGTCCGGAACAAATGTTAAGTCTGTTTCTGTCTTTCCTACATCAGTTTCATTGGAGAATCTCTGAGCAATTGATCCAGTATCTACAGTTGAATCAGGATAAAGCAATGCAAGAACAAGTTCTCTTTCAGATGCCAAGGCCTGTTACAGAGCCCGCAATAATGAAGGATAAGTTCTTAACTGAAAAGAGAAAATTCAGAGTGACCCTACAGAAATGCAAGAAGAAATAGGAAAAGAGTACCTGATGCAACCATCCCAGCATGTCACCTACATATCTTAATGGGTCGTGAGCATGAACTTCAATTGGCCTAGGTAGTCCACCAGGTCCTCCACGAGTGAGGGCACTAATAAATCTTCTGAACAGAGCATTATGTCTCATATTTGCTACCTACACAAGATTATGTGCAATAAATAATTCTAGAAAATGTACACCTAACGGGGTTCTGCAATGTGTGGACTGAATGAATCAATATCAATTACCTCCTCTGCACAGTACTTGAAAAGGACCGGTCTCGATTTTAGGCATCTGACAGCAGTTTTTAGAAGCTCGCCAACTTCAGGATTGTCAACATCTCCAAGTCTCCTGCACTCAGCTTGGACCCACCTATAGTATATTAACAAAACAATGAATAAGAAAAAAGGGTTACACAATGAGTTCTCAAAATAGCGCCTGAGATGCGCCTCAGAACTCTCAAAATTGCCTCAGCAACTATGAGGCAAGCATAAGAAGATTTTACTTTATTTATTGATGACAATATTTAGATCATGAGAGGTGTTTGATAATAGTCAAGTTGGTATCAAAAGAATTACAGTCAGAAAGATAGCATTGATTGTAATGAGACTTTTGCACCGGTAACCTGCTTAAATCCATTTGGCACATAGTAAGTGATACAATCCCTCGCGGGAAGGATAAGATTGTAGCCCAGGAACTCGATGGATGACAGACACACGCGGAAATGAATTGAAAACAGAACTGATGGAAAATCTAACACATTTGGATTCGAAAACCTTCAAAACCGTAGTCCAGATTAAATCTCCTACGACCCAAAAAACGAATTGATCCAACAACAAAGGATATAATTGAAGACGCCACAAACAAATGTGAAAGTTCGGTTGATAAATCAATTTTGAATTTCAAGGTAATCCACAGAAACCCCCTATCACACATGTCTACCACCATCGTTACAACGATCAGATAGTAGATCCACCTGTTCATACTTCCTCGGCCAGTCCTGATGATCACATTTCCAATGTCTCTAACATTGATGTGTCACATGATATTGTTGATGAGTTGCAGGTTAGACGACGATATAATCTTCGCGATCGGACTACTATTGCTCCTCCTGATAAACTAGGTTTTCCACATGTGAGTGCTACTATTGAAGAACCTTCCACTTATAAGGAAGCTGTTCGTTATCCTGAATGGCAACATGCTATGTCTGAGGAGCTGGCTGTTCTTACTCATACCATCACATGGGAGTTTGTCCCCTTACCATGACATGTCATACTCATTACATGTAAGTGGGTCTTCAAAATTAAGACCAAGTCAACTGGTTCTGTTGAACGATATAAAGCTCGTCTTGTTGCTAGAGGTTTTCAGCAAACTCAGGGACAAGATTATGATGAGACTTTTGCTCTGGTTGCTCACATGACCACTGTTCGTACTCTGATTGCAGTGGCTGCTACTCACTCTTGGACTATTTCTCAGATGGATGTCAAAAATGCGTTTCTTCATGGTGATTTGCATGAGGAAGTCTATATGCAGCCACCCCCAGGTGTTGAGGCCCCTTCTGGACCTGTTTGTCGCCTTCGTCGTGCTTTGTATGGTCTCAAACAGGCTCCACGAGCTTGGTTTGAACGTTTTGTCTCTGTTATACGGACTGTTGGATTTTCACCTAGTGATCATGATCCTGCTCTTTTTATTCATCTCTCTTCACATGGGCGCACATTGCTCCTTTTATATGTTGATGATATGTTGATTACGGGAGATAATGCAGACTATATTTCACATGTGAAGCAGCAACTTAATAGGAATTTCATATGTCTGATTTGGGACCTTTAAGTTATTTCTTAGACATTGAGGTGCGTCATTCTAACAAAGGTTTTTATTTGTGTCAATCCAAGTACATTCTCAATCTTATTGCTCGCTCCGGTATCACTGATAATCGGTTGGCTGCAATACCTATGGAGCTTCACTTACAGCTTCGTCCTACTGATGGTATACCTCTTGAGGATCCTTCTCAATACCGACACATTGTCGGCAGTCTTGTTTATCTCACTGTTACTAGGCCATACATTGCTCATGCAGTTCATATTTTGAGTCAGTTTGTGAGTGCTCCTACTTCGGTCCATTTTGGGCATCTACTTCATGTGTTGAGATACTTATGTGGTACCTCATCTCAAGGTCTGTTCTATGCTAAAGATAGCCCACTTCAGCTTTATGCTTACTCGGATTCCACTTGGGCGAGTGATCAGACAGATCGACGTTCCATCACTGGGTATTACATTCTCCTTGGTTCTTCTCCTCTTTCTTGGAAATCCAAGAAACAAACAGCTGTTTCTCGATCTAGTACAGAGGCCGAACTTCGAGCTCTTGCCAACACCACTACAGAGATTGTTTGGCTTCGATAGTTGTTAGCTGATTTTGGTATTTTCTGTGATACTCCAACACCTCTTTTTTGTGATAATACTGACACCATCCAGATTGCCAATAATCCGGTGAAGCATGAACTTACAAAACATGTTGATGTTGATGCTTCCTTTACTCGGTCTCACTGTTATCAGAAAACTATTGATCTTCAGTATGTGCGCTCAGAACAACAAGTTGCTGACCTTTTCACCAAAGCACAAACTCGAGAACAACATCGACTTCATTTACTCAAACTCAGTGTTTCTGATCCACCTTGAGTTTGAAGGGGGGTGTTAAGGCCCATGTATATATTGGGCCATACCAATGGCTTGCTTCAAATATATACATCAACCCACTAGTATTCATTATTCATTCATACATCAAGGTATCTAACAATATAGACTTAAATAAGCTTTATGGTCCTCAATCTTACGTTTTAATGACATGATCAAATCTTATGAATTTGCAAAATGCTTGAATGAAAATTATGTGAACTGTATAGCACCAGCAGTAATGTGGTGTTTCTTGCAATGTATGTAAATGATATTTTCTCTTATTTGGCAACAGTATTGTCTGACATAAGACATAAGGGATGGTTAGTCGAAGAGTTTCAAGTGAACGACTAAGGAGATACTTGATACATCGTTGGGATCAAAGTCTTGTGTGGTTGCAAGAAGAGAATGTTAAATTCATTTCACATGTCTTGTGTTGAAACTGTGATAGCTCGCAGATTGCCTGAAATGAAAAGGTTGTTTCGTTTCATATACAGCTTTACCCTTTCTATGGATTTGTGTCTTATAACACCCAAAAAAAATAAATATATGAGACGTATGTGATGCTCTGCCTAAGACCTTACATTAGATTGTGATTAAGTATGTGTTATGGGTTGTACAGGTTTGGATTTCTAGGCGGACTAAAATAAAAGGATGTTTACCTCTAACTATGTGTTCACCTTGAGTGATGGGACCATATTGTGGCAGAGAGCAAAGCGGTTTGCGAACTCTACTACTAGAAAATGTATGATTTGGGTATTACCCGTTACAATTTAGCTATAGTTTCTCATTTGATCCAAAGTATTACTGTGTCCAGTTTTGTTATAATGCTGGTGTAGTGGTAAATTTTACAAGATGATGTAACTCGAAGAGTAAGTACTATGATATACGAGAAATCATATAAAGAGGAGAAAAGCAGTTGAGTGAAACTAATAATGCAGAAGTTTGACTATTTATCTTACCAAAGGCTCACCACAGTAGTCTACGAAGGGTTTTTGTGGACTAGGACTTGACCACTTAGTGGTTAAGGTAACAACATATTCTTATTATATGAAAATATCAAATATAGGAAACCACATGCATAGAATTTATTTATTTATCTGTCAATGGTCAGACCTATTGCTTCATATTGAGATAAGTTCTTCAATCGAACATGAAAAAAAGAAAAGATCTCGATAACTTAAATGATCTAAATCAAATATAGGTTCGAAGGATTTTTCATTAGCTCAATGTATCTTATCTTGCGTGCTAATTAAGTTCAAACAAAATAATATTGAGTCGTACAACATGAGGAGTTTAAGACATTAATTAATTTATGTTTTTAGAAGCTTTAATTAACCAATGTCTATAGCCATAAATACAGAGAACTAATTAAATATATACTTGAATGCGGTAATTAGTTGAAAGTCAATACCAATTCTCTGGTGACATGAATTAATATTAATTATTGTTTAGGCTAAGGGTGTAACGAATTGAGTCGAGCATAGTAATATTTTGCTCAAGTTTGGTCCGTATTGAATCAAACTTCGAACTTTTTCATCGAATACATTAAACTTTGAAGTTCATAAAATTATTGGGCCTTAGTCGAACATAAATGAACTTTCTAAATTTAGATTACATGGAAAATATTCATTATTTTTTATTGCAGGAAAAATTATTTATTCCAAAAGCAATATTATACTCATACTCAAATTCAATGTCATTTAATTACAAAGATTTAGCATATTTGTTACTCTTAAAATAATGAAGATATTAATTTTAAAAAGTTAATAACAATACATTTCATACTAATTTTAGATAACGAGCTTGCTCACAAGCACATGAGTCAAATACTACAAAGCTCAGGTTTGGTTTGTTAAATAAACGAGCACAAATAAGTTTTTATCGAGTCAAGACCCAATAGCTCACGAACAATTGGTTCATTTAGTTCATTTATAGGCCTAGTTTAGGTTGAACATGGTCCATGGTTCATTTAAATCATTGAATACCCTCTTTATTATTTGTATCTTGTCCATGGTTCCTCTTGTGTTTTATAATTTAGAGCCTCTTAACTATTGCGCCAAATCTTGAAATTAGCACCAAAGGAGGTCCATTCTTTCAGTTCATGTGGTACTCACTTACTATATTTATTTTTATAAATACATATTTCCTCGTGTTATAATTCAGAGCATCATGTAATTATCGGCACCAAGTCTTGAAATTGGGGCCAAAGGAGGTCGATTCTTTCAGTTCATGCGGCACTCCTATAGATTATCCTCACTTCCTCAGCAAAGAATATAGATCAAAAGATCAAAACTGCAAGAATTTATTCTCTCCCTTTGCAGGTATTGATTTGAAAAAAATTAGAGGTTTTAAATCAATTGTTTTTTATAGAATTGAATCAAAGGAAAAGGATTGTGGATCATCAATCTTTTCTTAAAGTTGTTGATTTAAGGCTTGAAGAATCAAAGGTTTAAATTCCGCAAAATTTACATAAAATAACTGCATAACAATTTACAATTAAATATAAGCATGCTAGTTTAATAACTGATGTATGACAATTATTGACATTTATAGATGATCCTAGCAGTAGAATATGAAATTAAATTCTTGAATTCCTTCAATAAGCAACATCATTAACAGCATGGACATAAAAAGGTCAAACAACACTCTTTGAGATAACTTATCTCAATACACTATAATAATAAGCAATTTTATGAAATTATAAAATTTATAAAATAATTATTTTAATAAAATTTTATCAAGCAGTTGGAATTACACATTTAGATTGATACTTAGGTATTGTTTTGTGATAATTTGTTGATTTGTGTGGAATATATGATCTTTATTTAACATTTATAATCTTAAAATTGTCGATTGAAATGATAATATCATGTATAAATAATTTGCAAGTAATTTTGCTTAATGCCTTAGCTTTCTCAGACCTCGTTGATTCATACTTTTTAAAACTAAGGCTACACAATTGATAACCTAGGGATGTGAAAATTGTGCACAAAATGATGTTTTACCTGCATAGTCGTTCATATGCTCCTTCTTGGTATACAACCATCATATCCATCAGCTCCAAACCTGCTCGCTGCAAAGAGTCTTCGAATGAATTCAGAATTATAAAAAGCATAAACTGAAAAATGTATCTTACAAAAATAAAAGGTTCAAAATCAAAAGATCTAAGACGATGTCAAGTGTCAACCACTAGAAAGCAACATAGTCCCTCGGTCCCAAATTTATTATTCTTTTTTTTGTGTTCTAAGTTCCCTTATGTATTTTTTTCTTGATAGCACCGCATCTCGAGTATGATGTGGCATCAATACTTCTTAGCAATAACTTTTGTGATCCAGGTATTCCAAAAAGCATTTCATTTCATATGTACTCAAACAAAAACCTAGTGCATTGTGTCACGAGTATAATACATTTTTTTCGTTTATATTCACTTTATAGTTCATATCTAACACTCCACAACAAATCAAATGGACCTAGAATGTTGGGTCAGAAACTGTTGATCAATGGAAGGTGGTAGAGCAAATTTTTGCTATTTAAAAGAAGTGCCTAGATAAGCAATTTGCATGGTGTCATAATAGGGTCAAATGCTTTGCAGATGCCAATTGAGCAATGTCGAAGAATGATCAAATATGTACATCAAGATTGAGTTTTTATTGGATGATATCATGGAAAAATAAGAAAGAACATGATCAGTGCCAGTCTGAATATAGGGCTATGGTTATACATGTGTGCAAGATAGTATGGATGAATAAGTTTTCAATGATGTATGTTTGAAGGTCTCAATACTAACTAAGTTGTGTGATAATCAAGTCTCACTTTACATTCCATCGAACCCGGTCTTTCATGAGCATACCAAACATATTAAGATTGATTGCCATTTTGTTATGAGAAGAATCAAGGATTGATCTCCATAGGATACATGAGATTTGACAAACAAAACTGAGAGACCTTTAAAAGTCTCTTCATGGAGTTAGGGTTGATTATCTTTGCTACAAGCTAGGCATGATCAATTTGAGGGGGAGTGCTAGAGATTGTTTATATATACAGTAATGATTGTATAGGCTTGAGTTATGTGATTTAGTTCCTAGGAGAGATTAGCCTGTTCTCGAACCCCGTGACTAAGCACTTAACCACTGCGCTCCGAAGCTAGGGACAGATTAGCCTCTTCATGTATACACACTTGTATAATGCAGTTGAAGGACAAAAACTATTGAAAAATCCCACCTACATTCTACTCATCTACTGTAATAAGAAATGGTAAAAATTGAGCAATCCAAATATATCAAGTAACACGGTCCAATATCTCAAAAAGGGTTATTATGGGAGCATTGTTTGTGTCCATCAAATACCAGAGGTGAAATGTTGAGCATGAAAATGGCATATATAAGTTTAACATGAAAATATTATCATCAAAACCAAAAATAAGACTTTATATTAAGGAAAAAAACAAGGTGAAAAAATGGTGTTTGTTCATACTTGGCATATAAAACTTATGAGTGTTAGTATATATGAATGTGTCAACATGTGAGAGAGTGGAAGAGAAGAAGCAAGATGGTTTTAATGATGAACCTGATGGTGCGTCCGTAACAATACTTTGCAATTGGCATGGATTTCATGGACATGAGCAAGTGCCTTGAAAAAGTTCTCGCTCAGGTCTTCCTCACGTAGTGCATTTATCTATGCAACAACCAAAAACCTCGATACATTAGTTAAGCATGACTACATGGACTTTGGAAATTGAAAGCTAGAAATATAAAATCTCAACCATTACCTCATCATTAGAGAGCTGATAATCACGAAGAAAGCATGATGCTATCTCTTGCCTCTGTGTTGTATTTTCAAGCTCTTGTTTAAGCCTCTCTGTCGTACTAATGATATCACCAGTTGTAGCATTACAATTGCTTAAAGCCTTTGCAATCCTACATTGGGACAATCATAATCATGCAACCACCAATTAATATTTTACAAAAGTAGGAATCTTAATAGAAACTTTTTTCCTCACAAATGTGATTTGATAGAGATGCATAGGTCATTCAAAGTTGCGCACTTTTAATAAAGCTAAACAGTGTGAATAAAATATTCAAAATAAACAAGAATGAGGTAGGCAATGTTGAAAGATGCCTGTAGGTGAAGATAAATTGGAATATATAGAGGCAATATAGAAAGTTCATGATAAATTCAGCCCATAGCAAACATAAGCAACTGCAACATAATAAATCAATCATGAGATTCACCTTAACGGGTGTAAGTTGCAACTAATAACTCCCACAATACCCACTCTTACAAATTTATAGCATACTGCTCTAGTTATTACTAGCTTTTTACCTTTCCAGATTAGAAGCATATTAATGAAGTGTATTCTACATATCTAAGTACCTTGTTATAGTGCAAATGTGGTAGTGGCAAAAAGAAGATGCTGCATTGTGGAGTAAAAATATTATATTAGTGAGATATATTAGGTAGTTTCCACAAGTATTATTATTAGAGTTGAGATTTCCTACTCTTATTAGTGATTAGGATGCATGATAAGGTTTCATTTTCCAACTTTGTTCAGGGTTTATCGTTCCTCTACAAATAAGTCTTGCTTGCAATTAGTTTAGGTATGCCAAAGAGAGCTAAATTGTTTGGGTTCCACCATATAATATTTCTAGTAAATCTCTTAGCTTGGTAGATCCCCCGAACATCATTCTTAACGAACTAGACAGCCAAGTTTTGTGTGCTTATAATATTTTCATAATTCTTTTCGTATCTATATCTTAACAAAAGAGATATTAATATAACAATAAAATTGAAGACATCTAAGATATTAACTATTTTCTCCACCAAAACACTGTCTGTCAAGGTACATTCAGTTATTCAACTAAAACACTTTTATAATCGAGAAGTTATCAAAAGAAATGGCACAATGAAAAGAAACAAGAATCATTAACAAGACAAATGCATACTTATCACAACACTCAGCCAGCGCAGTCACCTCTTCCTCAACGCAATCCAAGGCCTAAAAGTTCAATAAAAGACACTGCAATTATTGTCTAACCCAGAATGTAAAAGGAAAAGCAAAGGCAGTTGCAACATGCAATTATCAATTTATCAACTATATAACACCCTGTCAAATCAGAAAAGTTGAATGAATCTACTAAGTAGAAAGAAGACAATCAACAAACATAATATGCATACCACATGCGAACATAAATTACTTTTTAGTTGATTATGCTAGAAAGTAATCCGATGCTTGAACTAGTCCAGCTGAGGAAAAAAATCAAGGGCAAAAGGTATCGATATCTACCAATGAGAAAATGGTCAGTCAATTTTTTTAGCGTATATCTGTAATTGAAAAACATTTTCTCAGAGGTCATTCTAAGGATATAGACCGGAAAAAAACCAGTAGTCATCTCAATTTCACAATTACAAAGTTAAAAAGGAGATGGAATAAGCTTCCTATCCAAAAACAAAATTAATGACAAAATGAAATACCTGTAAAAAGTAGACATGCAATTTTAAGATGTATCATTACCGGCCTAAAACCTAACTATAACAACGCAATAACATCACTATGTTACAAACAGAGTTATAATTTTACTTCAATTACGCACGAACAAGAATGCATACCGTTCATATTTTAGTGATTAGCAAATGAACATTGATTACTCTCTAGATGATACCAACATAAACCGATTCATTCGCATCTGAAGGACTACTAAAACAAGGTATAAACAACAATGCGCGTAGTACATGAGAAGATCACAGAAGTGCAACGCTTGAGTAAAGCAGTTATGATCAAAGATTTGATTAGATCCAATTACAAATTTCAGGAATTCGAACAGCAACCGGAAGTTGTACCGTAGACTTCAGCTGGTGTACCTTTTGAGCGGAGGAGGAGGCTGCAAGGAACTCCTCATTAATTGAGAGGCCGCGCTTCTCAATTGTGGATCGGAGATTCCGGCGAGCGTGAGGGGTGTTTTCTGAATAAAAACTGGAGAGAGTGTTTAGTGAGGCGAGCAGATCGGGACTGTCAGTGCGGGTCTCCAGAACCTTCTTCAGCTTCCGCGACAGTCCCGGCGCTAACGCGGTGGCGGTCCCCATTCTCTCTCGAGCTCCGGAAGCCTACAGATACATGAAATGTGTACGTATATTTAGTTTTAATAGACTTGAATACTTGCAAAATCCTAAAACCTTTATCTTGTAGATTTAAGATCTGCCGGAAGCTGGTTTCAACGATAATAAAGACGACGGGGAAGTTGGAATATACGTACAATCTTCTTTGCATAACGTATAACAAAATTATAAGCCAATTTTTTATAAAAAATGTTTTGGTCCAGTAAATAAATGAATCGAGTCATCGGCCCATTTTTACGGCCCAGATTCCTGCCCTAGTGTGGTCCAAAGTAATAACGCGTAGGGTACCCTTACGATTTAATTTAGGGGCATGATTAATCCTTCCTATTAGAATTATTTTCCCTTTATGTGGTTAAGTAGCCTTTTTTCGTTTTACATTGCAATTTTAGTCCTTAAGTCTTTTATAAAGTCAATAAAAAAATTGTTCAAATTTGACTTTTGCTTTGACTTTAAAATTTTAATTTCCAAATTATCCTTACATTTATGTTTTTTTATTTTATTGATTTAATCCGTATTTTTGAAATAGTATCAGAAATACATCGTAAGTATTATAACATATGCACTTTGACAATTGACTAATTATATATGCTCATATTGTTCTAACTTAAAGGAGCGTGAATTTGGTAAGGGTTTCCATCCATGACTGATAAGGGCCATGGAAGAGGAACGAAGGATTCTAAAGTCACGGACATCAAAGAGCCAAAACAAAAAAGTTGGGCACATAACTCTATAGAGAGCATGTGATTATAGAAAAAATCACAGTCTGCAAAAAAAATATAAGTGGACCATATAACCTGACAAAGCTATATAAAAATAATGGCTTCAATAATGTTTGCAGACGCAAACAACAAAAGTAGGTGGCAATTCGGATTCAAAATGTTTGCTAACGCATAACAACAAATGAAAATGGCTTTTGGTATAATAATACCAACACTCAAAGGGAATTGATTCCCAACAAGCCAAAAAGGAATAGCGAAGGATTAAAATAAAAGCAAGGTCCACAAATTTGATGGTAGGCACATGACAATGAAGTTCAGTAGAACATGATATTCGGCTAAATAATAGAAGTATTAAACCTCCATATAACGAAGCTACAACAAAGAGGAAAGGGCATCGAGCAATATAGAAAACCTTTATTTCTCATTGTTGTAACATTTCCTCTTAGCTCAGTAACTCATTGTTCTCTCTCTCTCTCTCTCTCTATATATATATATATATATATATATGAGAATGTTCTTTGGCTACTATGAGTAGCTAAACATGTTAGTATATTTTCAGAAGGAGATTATTTATGTAATGAATATTTGTATTTCTTAAAATAAACATATCCTAGAGCTTTTGCTCATCCCTTCATATTTTCTGTATTTTCTTTACAAATCAAAGAAGTATCGTACACCTTGTTTAGTAAATGAACGAGGGTTGTGCTATGTGTTGTTGAAGGAGTTGTCATACAGAAAACCACCGATTGTGATTGAGTGGTTGGGAGGTGCCTGTGGAATCTCGGTGAAGAAATATCCGTTGACATTCCAGTCAAAGAAGTACGAATTTAATGTGTATATGAATTCTGCATTTTAGGGAAGCATGATGAGCCTGATATGGCCGTGATGGACTATTTTCATTATGCTAACAATGTATTGAATTGTAGATAATAGAATAGAGATGATTAAGGGATATTGCTGAAATTTTACTTTTAAATAAAGAGCATTCCAATGAAAACATGTAAAAAATAAGAGTTTATAGAAGGACTATTTTTATAATACTTAATAATCATTTGGGCTAATATGAATTCTTGCTCAATTATTTTTGCTAATAATCTTTCAAAAATTTTAATTTATTTTAGTAAATTCAAGTCTCGATCACTTGATTTTTATTTATTTGGAATTAATATTTGCCTTTTATGTCGACGTCTAACATCACAAAAAAATCACGTTTTTATGACGGATTTTTTCCATCGCAAAAATATTTGTCGCAAAGTAATTTGCGATTGAAAATTGAGTCTGTCATAAAATTTTGCGTTGGAAAATTCCGTTGCAAATTCGTCACTAATTTATTTCTTTCAAAAAATAGTTTCTGAGTCTTTTTAAGACCAGTCTTGAACCGGCCGGTCCAACCATAAAATTTTTGGTCTGCGTCCAAGGGGATTCAAACTCAGCACCTCCCACACGCGTGTTGGGTGTATTACCACTGAACCAAACACTAGTTTCAATCATTATATGTTCTAATAAATATACATATAAAAAATAGAACTTAGCGACAGGATTTTCAGCCACAAATATTTTACGATGGAATATTCCGTTGCTAAATTTAAAAATTTATTCCGTCATGAGTCCGTCGTTAAATCGGAACCCATTTTGTTTTCGGTCGTTATTCCGTCACAAATTTTGGATTTTCTTGTAGTGCGATGTACTGCCCAAGTTTACTGTTAACACAATGGTGTTGAAGAGTTCAACATAGTAGAATTCAATAAGCCTGACTAACAGAGTAATGTTAAACAGAATGTTAGACCTAAGACAAAATGTGAAACATTCGAAGTTTAACATGCAACGAAAAAGTAGAATAGACACAAACAATTATTTTTCACGAGTTTAGAGTTTCTTAACTCGCAAGAGGCTTACGGCTAAAACAGATTTAACTATGATAACAACATTTACACATGAAAATCAAAATAATAAATATCAAAACCTCTTCTTGGTTCACTTACTCGAAGAAACTTGAATTTACATAGAAGTAGAGACTACAACTATGAAAAAACGTACTTACGAACAAGCGATTCAAACCTAAAAACTCATCTTCCGTTGGATTTCACTTTCCGGAAATAGGATCCTTCTTAAAGTTGAATGAATTTGTGAGTTGAAAGCATGGAGAAGGTTGATTGAAGATCGGAACGCCTTGAATTAGCTCTCTATGAGTAATGTAAGTTGTCCGCTTTATTTTTGCACCCCAACATCCTTTTTATAGGCTTAGATGAGTGCAACCTCCTATTGATATGAATATCTACATAAATATCTCAATTGCAAAGACTAAGAAAGATATGTGAAAGATTCAGCTCTATCCCTAAAAATTAGGAACAACTTCAACATATATCCCTAGAAACTAAGAAATATATCTATTCGAAAATATTAATAGATATATCACATCTATTTGTTTCTAGATCATTATAAGATTAATATCTATCCTTAGAGAGAATTGAATTCACGAAAAATTAGAATATGAAACATATGGAATGATAAATTAATTTAGCAATGTCTAACATTATGATGTTAAACATAGGTGTTATACATAGATTTGACTTTAAACACCAAGATGTGTTAAACATTGCATCTTCAATCTCCCCCTTAAGTTTATCATTCCTGTTAGCATTCCAACACAACACTTATAATTTAGTTCTATTCGTCCTGCACGGTGAGATATTAGTCTGCACCATAAAAGATTAAACTTTTCACACAAACATAAAAATTTAATCATTCTCCCCCTGTATGATTGCATGAATTAAAAGCTTAAGATTTTATGAAAAGTATTTATTCAACACCAAGAAATTCAGCCTGCAAAACATCCAAGCTCACTCAAACAAGAGAAAAAGGAAAACTGACATCAACACTAACTTTAACACACCTATACCTCTAAACAAACTGCTACACCAAAGAACCTAACAATGATTAGAGAGATTTTTTTTTAATTTTTATAATATTAGTAAATGAACAGAAAGTGCAAGCCTTTCTAACTTTAACACCAGAGTGTTATATCCATATAAAACAAATGATCTGTTAAAGAACAATGCCATGTGCCATGTTCCACAGAGACAATGTTCCTAATAACATGCTATGTCCAGTACTTAGCTTCCGACATAAAAATTCAGCATGTATTACATTATCATCCAACATGTTACACATATACAATGTTTCTCGTAACATATTGCCTACAGTACTTGAGAAATGATGATCATACATGACAAACATATACTACATGTTTTGACATTAAGGCCTCACTCTTGTACCTATAGTCTTATAACATGAGTTTTTTTTAAAATAAATAAGATCTTAAAGAGAAATGACATAACACAACCGATAATAAAGAATCGGGCAAGCAAAACAAAAAACTGAAAAACAATTGAATGTTGATCGACTCAATATTTACAAATGATCAACATTCCACTCACACACATTAAGAAAATTACACATACCAAGAGATTTTCTAAGATAAGAGAATCTCTCAAAATCAAGGGTCTTTGTAAAAATGTCTGCAATTTGATCTTTAGTAGGAATATGTTTAAGTGAGATAAGATCTTTTTCCACTAAATCTTGAAAAAAGTGGTGTCGCATATCTATGTGCTTAGTCCTAGAATGTTGGACTAGATTTTTTAAAATCTCAATAGCACTAGAATTGTCACAGTTCAGTGTTAAAGTTTCAGTAGATATTCAGTAATCTTCACGCATTTTTTTCATCCATTTCAGTTGTGTGCAACAACTTGCTACAACAATGTACTCGGCTTCAACCATTGAAAGAGATGCAATTTTGTTTCTTACTTGTCCAAGATACAAGATTTTCTCCAATCAGAAAACAACCCCCACTTGTACATTTTCTATTATCAACATCTCCTGCCCAATCAACATCACGATAACATGTAATGTTAGTAACAGTGTCTTTTGTGTACCACAATCCCATATTTGAAGTTTTGAATATATATCGAATGATTCTTTTAAGAGCTTTCATATGAGACTATTTGGGGTCAGACTAGTATCTAGCATAAACACCAACACTAAAAAGAATATCTGGTCTACTGGCAGTAAGGTATGACAAACTACCTATCATTCCACGATATTCAGTAGGTTCAACACTAACATCACTACTATATTTGCTAAGTTTGACACTTGAACTCATTGGTGTTTTCATATGTTTTGCAGACTCTAACCCAAATCTTTTCACAAGATTTCACACATATTTACTTTAAGCGATAAAGACACCTTCGTAAGATTATGTAATCTAGAGTCCTAGAAAGTAGTTTAACTCTTCTACCATACTCATTTCAAACGTGTCAGACATTCTTGTGACAAAATCATCTACAAATCTAACATCAGTTGCCCCAAACACCATGTCATCAAGATATACTTGAGCAAGTATAATGTTCTTAACAGTATGTTTAACAAAGAGAGTTTTATCCACATTACCTCAGCTAAACTTTAGATCAAGTAGAAACTCAGTTAACCTTGTATACCATGCTCGAGGCGCTTGTTTGAGTCCGTACAACACCTTCTTCAACTTGTACACATGATCGAGTTTCGATGGATCCTCAAAACCTTTGGGTTGTTCAACATAAGCTTCCTCATTTAATATACCATTTAAAAAAAATACTTTGTACATCCATCTAATACAAAGAGAAGTTAGAAGCAAAAGCAATAGCAATGAAAATCCGTATTGACTCTAACCTGGCCACAAGAGTGAAAGTTTCATCAAAATCAATACCTTCTACTTCAATATACCCTTGAGAAACTAACCTAGATTTGATTCTAACCACATTCCCTTTCTCATCAGTGTCATTTTAAAAGACCCATTTAGTTCCAATTATGTTTTTGTCTTCATGCCTAAAGTAATGATTTTTATTAAAGAAATCCTTCCTTACTTTTTGTGTTTTGGTGGGTCAAAGATTGTAAAAGCCATCTTAGTCAGTTTTCAGTGTCTAGAGTTCTAAACTGTAATCCTTGTATAGGATCGATCGAGTTGTAATATAACTTAGGCTGAAGACCGAGCAAAGGAGATGCTCGAGAACTAACAAACTAAAAGCCTTGAAACTTGGTTTTCACCTAGTATTATAGCCTTGACCAAAACTGAGTTGGGGCAGTATAAGGTCTTCCATACTGACTAGGAGAAGTCAGTATGAGGGCTTTCCCGTACTGACTAGGATAAGTCAGTATGAGGATTTTCCATACTGACTGTGGACACTCAGTATGAGGGTCAACCATACTGACTATGAGAAGTCAGTATGAGGGCCAGCTATATTGACCTTGGGAAGTCAGTTTAAGAGCCTCTACCTTTAAAGCACGAGTTATTTGAAAGCCTGGTCAGACTTTGGCATATTCATGCCCAAGTTAAAGTTAGTACGAGGTTATCCGAACTTGGATCCCTCGGACTGAAACTTAGTCTGACATAAAGTTAGTTTATAGTACACTAGCGTAGCAGAACAGACCTACAACATGGGCTACGATTAGACAACATCTTCCATGAGTCTAACGACTGGATTTATGTGTCTAACGGGCAGAAATTTGAGATGCCAAAGAAAGTCCTCCATAAATAGGATCACATCAACCTTAAACGGTTACAGAATTTGAATGATTCTCACTCTAAGAAGAGCACTCTGCTAAGACATCTCTCTACTAAAACTCTCTGAGTTTCCATGTTTCTTTACACGAGGCTTGAATCCTTGACTTAAGCTATTACACCGTGCTATCTTCTCCTAGTACGAGGCTAAAGCTTTCAGGTTGAAGCTTTTCTTTAGTGAATATATCTTTCCAAGATATATTTATAGCAGTCAGTTTCCTACTCTGGGATACTGATTCTCATGGGCGTATGCCAATAAACTGAGTTCTGGGAAGAACAACAAACATCCAACCACCAGAAAGAAGGCTGCAGGGTGCCGTCCTCACTTCAACCTGAAGACTAAGCCTACAAGGAGTTCCTAGGCGAGTGACACAGCTGACTGAAGGACGGAGGAGCCTGATAAGCTTGTATTTGTACTCACTTATCCATATTTTTCTCCTTTGTTTTAGTGCAATTAGTTTAGGTTTTTAGTTATTTCTGTGCATGAGTCCATTTTAGAGGATGCTATGCTCTTGCTAGAGAGTTTTACAGGTATTTGAGGCTAAAAAGATGCTCGACATGCTAGGCATGTCGATCGACACGGAGCATGTCGATAGAGACGAAGGAAAAGGGAATGGCTCGACATGAAGGAAGCAGCCTGGATTTTGACTTGCATGTGTGTCGATTGACACAGAGGCCCGAGAAGGAAAATTGTTCATAATTTGGTTGTTTTTGTTATTTTAGCTCAATATCTAGTTTAGATGTTTTGGCTCCACTATAAATACAGAACTCGATAGGCACGAAAATCATCACTTTATGCTTAATTTTACACTTAGAATATTTTGACATTGGAGTTTTTCCAAGACTTTGAAGGTTCCTCTTCAATTGTTAATGTATTTTATAATATGTTTGCTTTTATTCAAGTCATGTTTAGTGGCTAGAAACCCTAGCAGATTCTAGGGCTTGTGATAATCTGTTTTGATGCATGTTTAACTAAACCAACTCAATAACATGGTTTAATTCCTTGAGCTTAATTAACTGAATCTAGAATTAAAGAAGGATCGAGAGATGAATTTGAATCTAGGTTTATAGTATCAATTGAAAGACTGAGAGGTGAAAATTGGTAATAGGAAAAATGAATTAAATACAATTAATTTCTGTCTCAAAAAGAAGAATTAAATTGTAGGATTAAATTAGATAATTATCGAGATTGGTTAAATTTGTGTTCTTGAGACTGAGAGGAGATAGTCACAGTTTAGCAATCTAGGGTTTAATTGCCTGACCAAGGAGTTTAATCCATATGAATATGAATTTATCCCCATTGCTGAGTTGATGAATTTTCATGCTGAAGTTTAGATTATCTGCCCTAGGATCTGTATCTTTAATTATTGTTTTTCAAAATCTTTAAATTCTTGCATTGTTATCTTTCAATTTCAAAGCCAAATCCCGTTTTAAATTTCCTCAAACATTTATGTTCTAAAAACTATAGCTAGTACTCAAGATATTTCGTTGCACAATCCCTGTGGGATCGACCAACTTCGGGTGTAAAGATTTATTTGCTCGCTGCTTTCTGCGGTTTATCAAATTGGCGCTATTGCCGGGGATCGTCAGATTTGTCTAGATATTAGTTTGTGTTTTAGATCCAATGGATTGAGGCTGTATTTTATTTGAGTTTTTGTTTTATTTTCGTGTTTATTTTTGTTTTATTTTCGTATTTTAGTGTGCGTGTGTTTTTTAGGGTTTGCGCCCGTGTCAATCAACACAGCCCGTGTCAATCGACACAGCTGCATACGTCCTGCATGTCGATCGACAGAGCCCCTGTCGGTTGACACAGAGGCTGAATTTCTGCTATTATTTTCTCAGGTTGTATGAACACGAAGGCTCGGGGCAAACCACTCGAACTTTTGATCCAGAGATCGAGGCCACAGTTCGAATGAGGAAAAATAAGGAAAAAGAAAACACATCCATCAACATGGGTCCACCATACCATAGAACCGAAGATGACTTCTCAGACATGCCACCATTGGAGGATCCAAACACACTACTCACTCGAGGGAATGCCTTGCTTCTAGTCCAAGAAGTCAATCACATGAAGGACATCATCAAGCAATTGATGGCTGAAAGAGAAGAAGACAGACTCGAGGCTGCAAGAAGGGAAAGAGAAATGCGCCACCAAGAGGACTCCGATGATGAGGATCCAAATGCCATGGCAAGGAGGTACAAACTGCAACCCGGTAATGAGGGATTGGTTATTGGTATTAAAGCCAATAACTTTGAACTCAAAACCGGCCTGATTCAGATGGTTCATCAGAACCAATTTGGTGGCCGAGCAATGGTGGATCCCTACACTCACCTTCGCATGTTCGTGGAGGTATGTGAGACAATCAAACAAAACAGAGTGACCCAGGATGTTATTCGTCTACGCCTGTTTCCCTTTTCACTTCGGGATCAGGCTAGATCGTGGTTTACATCTCCTGATTGCAGTAGCATCCACACTTGGGCCGATCTCCGAGCAGAGTTCCTTTGTCGCGTTCTTCCCTCCATCAGTCATCATCCAAAAGAAGATGGAGATCTTGCAGTTCCATCAGAAGATGGATGAGTCTTTGCTCGAGGCATGGAGCAGATAGAATGAATTGTTGAGGACCTACTTGGGCCATGGAGTTAAAACTGAAGAGTAGGCCCACATCTTCTAAAGAGGGATAAATGAAAGAACCCACGAGTCCGTTGAAAATGCCGCAGGAGGTTCTTTGATGAGCAAGTCACCTGAAAAAGCCCTAAAGTTGTTCAAGAAGATGACCTTGCATACTCAGCAGTGGGACAATCCAGGGAGGCCACAAGTCAAAGCCGTGGAGAAAAAGGAGGATGACACATTAAAGAAAGATACTCAAGGGGGAGGTAGAAAAATTGACTTCTAATTCCTCTGTTTCTGTTGCACAGATTGACCCTATTGCCGATGTGAACTACTTGAATCGTGGTGGCTACCAGAATCAAAACCTGCAAGAGGGATACCACTACCCACAACGAGCTCATCCCGGATTCTCTTATGCTAAGCCTGAAGGTGCCGAACACCCTCCACCCGACTTTGATGTACAAAATGGTGAGATCGTTGAGAAAAAAAAGGAGACCCTTGACGAAGTGCTTCATAAATTCATCAAAGCTTTAGATTTCAGGGTTGGAAAAATTGAACAAGAGGTGAAAGGGGTCAACAACAAATGGAGCTGCTCGGGAAGCATGTGCAGATCATAGAGACTGAAGTGAGTCAAATTGCTACCACACTTAGGACGCAACACATGCCAGGGAAGCTACGAGAACCACCACAGTCAACCCCAAGAATCAGAAGGACTGCAAGGCCATATACTTGAGATCCAGAACCAGCTACACATGTCCGAGCATGCCCCAAAACAAGTTTAGGGGAGAAGAGGAGGAGCAGGCCGCTGGATTGCCCTCTATTTTGATTGACACCCCCGGTGTCGATCGACACAGAGGACATGAGGATGCCGAGATGTTGAGCGATAAAGAAGAACCGATCGACAAGAATTCTACGGGCATGTCAACCGACATGCCCCCTATCGATCGACATGGAGGACAGGATGACAAGCCTGCTGCCCAGTCAACACAGAGGCTTCCCCAACATCAAACATCAAGTTCTAAAGCTGCCAGACCACGTCCGATGCCCTTCCCTCAATGTTTTTCCAAGCAGAAAGAAGATTCAAAGTTTTCGAGATTTGTTGAGAATCTGAAAAAAGTAAGTATTAACTTACCACTAATAGAAGCTTTGAGTGAAATTCCAGGTTACATGAAGTATCTCCGCAAACTGATAAGCGAGAAAAAGCATTTTGTGGAGAACTCGACAGCCAGACTTCATGAGCAGTGCAACATGATCCTACATAAGAAACTTCCAGTCAAGAGAAGTGATCCAGGATGCTTCTCCATTCCAGTTGAGATTGGGGGGATCGCATTTCCAAAGGTGTTGTCTGACACAAGAGCCAACATTAATCTGATGCCTTATTCCATCTTCCAGTGCCTTAAGATTTGAGAGTTGAGGCCGACCACCACAACACTATAGATGGCAGACCGCTCTGTGTCTCACCCGAAAGGTATACTTGAAGATGTACTCATTCGTGTGGGTCATCTATTTTTTCCTGCAGATTTTGTAGTTCTGGACATGAAGGAAGATGGCAGCACACCCCTCATTTTGAGAAGAGAATTTCTGGACACGACTGCTGCTCTGATTGATTGCCGCGATGGGAAGATCAGTCGGCATCAGTCTGAATGTAACCGAATCACCTCCTATGAAGAATCTGAGGAAGAAGCTGAAGAAACCAAGGAAGAAAGAGAGGACCAAGCCGCTCGAGAATGGGAGCAAGGGAATGAGATGGCAAAATTGTCAATTACACCATCTCATCCCGAGCTCACTACTATTGTTCAGGATCGCTTGGTTTACACGGTGGATGCTCGTGGAAGGTGAGTACGTTCTGTTGGAATTCGTATACATAAAGCATTTATTACGATGAGTATACATTCAACAATATTTCCTATCTGTTACGGTATCCTCTTATCTCACCAATAGGGACGATCATATGGTGTGTTACAGATCGTAGAAGACAGTATGATCACTTGACCTAATGAGATTTAAATATTATCACAACCGAGACAACGTACGAGGATAAGTCTGTCGATATAGGCTGCAACATAGTTGAAAAGAAGTAATCTGTCTTGATTACTTGATATGCTGATATGCACGGTGGCGTATTGATTGGACCACAGTGAGAAGTATTCTACTGTCTGACATTAGAGAGTACAAGGTCTCGATCTTGATTGAGTCCAAACCCTAACGAAGGTTCAGGGGCTTGCTAGGGTTGACAATTGCTTTGACTTGCCATGGTGGAGAGCCTGAGTAACGTGCTCGTATACCCGCATCTTGGGTAATAGCAGTTTGTGTATTGCAGCCTGAGACTGGAGCTAGGTAACCATATCCGAGTGATAGGATGGGGACATTCCCTGAGGAGCTCAATAACATTCATCGTGCTAAAGTCATGTAGGTTGATTAAGTTCTAATATTAATAAGGCAAGATTAATATAGATAATAGAATTTTTAAATTCTAAAATTAATTCTCGTATAGTAGAAAATCATATATTTTCATGTATCTATCATATTTTAATTGAATTATTTTATTCATTTAAGCATTTATTTAAGTAAAAATTAATATTAGAATTAAATTACAATTAATGTTATATCATTTCAATTCCAATATTAATATAAATATTAGAAGTAATTTAATTATATGTGCGTTTAATTTATCTGGTTTAAAAATTATTTATCCCTATTGATTTTTAAAATAGAGATAAATTACTTTTATTCTTTTAATTAATATTTTAC